>CM033626.1:34817507-35134974 GCA_019453435.1 Rhinogobius similis
TTTACACACTTGACTTATAAACATTTAACTGTTATCAGAAAGTAGCAGCGTCAAATTATGCAGGTTATTAAGTGTCTTGGTTGGTTGTTCAAAGTAAATCCAGAGAGAAGATTATTGGAAAAGGTTACAGTTTATACCAGTGGTTCTCAAACTTTTTCAGTCGTGACCCCCAAAATTAACAATAGTTCACATTCGCGACCCCCAAACACAAAAAACAGGCGACACGCAAAGTGATAAATTAGCCTTATATCTAATGTTTGATTTTATTTTGAGAATATAGACCTAGAAAAATGACTTTGATTGGCCGACAAATAGGAATCTACATTTACCACTGCATTTGAAGGGGGTCAAGCCTTGTTTAAGACTATTGTATCAACTTTTCCCATCATCTGGAGACCCCTGGACATTATTTTGCGATCCCCATTGGGGTCCCAATCCCTAGTTTGAGAACCACTGGTTTATAATGAACAAAATGTATAATACTTATCTATATGTGATAGTTTACAGTGATCCCTCGTTTATCGCGGGAGTTGCGTTCCAAAAATAACACGCGAAAAGTGAAATCCGTGAAGTAGTCACAGCTTTATTTTTTATTATTTTACAATGCAATACTGAACTATGGAATGAAACCAAAAATCAAAACCTGTTTTAAAGCCCAAAATTTGTTTAAAACAATCATTTTAATATAGTAATACAAGGTTGGAAACATTGTCACTGGTGTATTTCACAGTCTGTGCCTCTTGGTCCTGACTCCGCTCCGCTGTAGCCTCTGTTTCTACTGAAGGCGCAGGAGAAGAACATTGTTATGGGGAGTTGTTGGCGCTCTTTTTATAAACGGATATGCCACCTTCGATTATATTTGAGAACTGCAATGAACGACTCGTCAAAGGGTCCCGTTCTTGTGCGTGCGCTGAAGTTCAGTGGATGCACTGTAAAAATATCCGCACTGTAAAAAAAATCCGTGAAGCAGCGAAGCCGTGAAAGATGAAGCGCGATATAGCGAGGGATCACTGTATTACTAGAACAGAAAACAACAAAATAAAAATGACTTAAAGGGGCTGTACCTGATTTTTATTGTTTTGAAACTTGAAAAACAGAGCTAGTTCATGTTAAAGTCTTTACATCAATGACCTGTAACTCTCACCTTCCTAATACAGTTCCAGCATCGTAAATATTCACTTTTCACAAGTTTCTGAGCCCAGAGCTTCATGGACTGTCACAGTAAAACTATAACATTAGCATGCTAACACTTCCTGCTGCTCGTAGAATAAAACATTTAAAATAGTCTTTAAATTGTTGCAGAAAAAGTGCTCATTTTCACTCGAATAGATACTTTTACAGTATATCAGAATCAGAATTGGTTTATTGCAGTGATCAAAATTCACAAACATAGGAACTTGCTTCGGCGTGAGGTGCAACATAAAACAAGGAATAAAATATAATAAAACATATAAAATAGGCATGCATAAGATTAAGAATAAAATAAAATAAAGTAGACTAAGATAGACTAAACTATATACAGAAATGTACAGCTGGACAGTCAGTAGTGCAAATGTAGCAGTGCAAATAGATAGCTCTTTTATAATATAATAGATTTTTTATAATATATCTGTACAGTATATCTGCAGTCATTTGTATTAACCACCAATCTTAAAGTTAGAGGCAGATAATTCAACCTCCTGAGTTTATCTGTTCTTTTCTGTGTGGTTTTTTTCATGATCTTTGTCAAGAGTAGCAAGAAAATTACCCAAAAAATGCACGTTTAAGTTGACTAACACCAAAGGAAAATCACAGAGAACACGCAAACTCTAAGACTCTGGTGCACTTTCAAAACGTATCTGGAATAACAAAATGCCAACGATGAATTAAACGGCGCCGAAATAACATTTAACAGTTAAATTACAACTTTCCTTCCCTAAAATCAGTGTTATTGGTTTGCCTTTATCTCTAATGGCTTCAGAAGAATGGAGTGTAATCTTGTGGATAATATGCACGGCTGGCTTCTTTTCATTCTGAGGTGGTTATAGCTGTTATTATTAGTGGAAAATTACAGAGCTATAAAAGTGGTTTATCTCCCAATGAAATCAGTGAATGCCTGGTATCGACCGTCCTTCACTCGTCTACGGCCGTTCTCTTCGCTTTCGGAAAATAGTTCAACTCGCTCTTGCATCGGCGCAGACAGGACTGAGGTTATTTTAACACCGTTACAATCAGCTTTTATATCCCTGACCAAGAATGAACCCAGGACTAAACCAGGACTAAACTAGAACTATCTTGGAGCACAAATTGGACAGAATCTTGGTTATGTAAAGCAACTGATAACAGGTTTAAAGGACCAAAACTAACTTTGACACCGATTCAATTTGATCTATCTATTTGCACTGTCTGCCAACTGTACACTGCAAAAATGAATTTCTAGATGACTTAAAACGTCTTGATTTCAGGATATTAATCTGAATTTCAGACGTTTTGACTCGTTAAGATCAGTGGAGACGATTTATGTGATGGAACTAGATTATTTAACTTGTTTCTGACTTGTTTCAATACACTATTTCCTATTTCAGTCCAAATTATCTTCCTGCACAGCAAAAAATGTAAATGTGTAAAGTTTAAAATGGCTTGAATTTATCATTTTTATCTGGATTTGAGAAGTTTTGACTCGGTGAGATTTAATTGCTGATGTGATGCAGGATATTTCACTGGTTTCAAAGTATTTCTGGCTGATAATGATAATAATTTTGCTTAAAATAATAAAATACAATTGTCAGTGGGGTTAGTCAAATGATCTTAACCCAGTGACAGATAATTTGGATTGAAATAAGAAATAATGTGTTGAAACAAGTCAGAAACGGTTTGAAACAAGTCAAATAATCTAGTTCCATCAAATAAATCGTCTTAACTCATCTTAACGAGTCAAAATGTCTGAAATTCAGATTAATATCCTGAAATCAAGAAGTTTTAACTCATCTAGAAATTCAGTTTTTGCACATGTGTACATTTCTGTCTTAGTCTACTTTATTTTATTTTATCTTATTCTTAATCTTATTCATGCCTCTTTTGTATATTTTGCTTCTTTTTTATTCATTGTTTTATGTTGCACTTGTAAGTTCCTGTGTTTGTGAATTTTGATCACTGACAATGGCAATAAACTGATTCTGATTCTGATTTAGCATTTGCTTCACGACTTTCTCAGATTAAACTAAGGCTTCTCTAACACAAAATCGATAAAAAGACGCTGGGTTTAGTTTGTTAGTTTGTCTTTGAGGGAGAGATCTGTTAAAGTTGGCCTCTCTGTGTACACGAGGGCGCAGAGCAGGGCCTGGATTTGAACATTTGGCCATTTTTCACATGGTTGATTATCTTAAATAATCAAACTAATTATTAATTCAGTTTTTCGCTCAGCACAAGGTTAGCGCGTTCATCCATCAATTTGTTCAATCCCGGTTTCTGTGTATGAATGTTGTGGCTAGAGCTGGGTGATGTGACAATAAATCATTATCACGAATTCCTTGGGGCCAGATCATGATTTCGATTTGATCACGAGTCACGTTAACTTTAATAGAGCTGCACAATTTAGGAAAAATATCTAATTGTGATTTTTCTGACCCGTGTGATTAAGATTAGATTTGTGATTTAGGTTTGAATAATAGGATTCTGTTTTGTTGCTTTTTAGTTTTTGTCACGTTCAGTTGTGTTTATCATATTTAACTTAACTTTGTCGTTTTTTGTCATGTTTTTGTCGCTCTTGAGTTGTGTTTCTTGTTCGCAGGCGTGTTTTGGTTGCTTTTGAGCGCATTTTTATCGCTTTTGGTCGTGCTTTTTTTTGCTTTTTGTGTCAATTTCGTTGAATTGTACAGCCCTGGTCTATAAGAGGTAAAGTCGTCTGCTCAGAGACTACAGAGGCTAAACAACAGGAGAAAAAGTGTGTTTGAACAGACAGCTGCATTAAAGACAGAAAAACACTGAATCATGATACGTCGATTTCACAAAAATAGCAGATTGTCACAGGGACGAGCTCACGATCCGATTTTTATCAACATATCGCCCAGCTCTAGGTAGCATAGTTTTGCATCCAACACTGCCAAAAATGTAAATGTTTATGTGATGCAGAATATTTCACTGGTTTCAAGGTGTTTCGGACTGATCATGTGATTATTTCGCTTATAATAAAAAAAATACTTTTGCCAGTGGGGTAAGTACAATAATCTTTACCCAGTGGCAGATAATTTGCCTTGATGCATTAAAAAAAGTCAGAAATTAGTTGAAACAAGAGAAATAATCTAGTTCCATCAAAAAAAAAAAAAATGTCTTAACTAATTTTAACCAGTCAAAACCTGTTGTTGAATATGTTGAAATCAACATTTAAACTAATCTAGTAATTGCTTTTTTGCAATTTAGTGGCTATTCACCTTATTCTGGAAGTTGTTGTGGGCGCCGCCATCTTGTTTCCATTGTATTAGTTTACATGGGGCAGAGCTCAACAGGAAATAAGTTCTACACGGACTAAAAAGGCGTTTTCAGGCCGCCCAGAAATGATGAAGCTAAATAGAGGTTGGTATTAATGACAAAAACTGCTTTTTTAATATATCTTTGAGTATCCTGGTGTAAGGATTAGAAAACTACGCATAAAAGTGCTGAAATGTCACTTCATAGTGTTATATGAAATATTCCAACTCAAGTTTGTTTCATTTTCATTCTTAATCGGGTCTTTTTGCAGCATTGAGCTTGTTTTTTTTCCTTCTAAACAATATATTTCATGTTCAAATTGTGCATAGCAGCATTCACGATACACAAAAAATACAAAAACGAGAATCCTGTTACCTTTTTGCTTTCTTAACTTTGAGTCCAACTTCTCCTTGGCCTCCTCCGTCGTTGGTGCTTTTCCTCAGCTGTTTTTGGTGCAGTTGTTATTTCCGTCCTCTGCTCTTTCTCCCATGGTACATTTTGGAGTCCATCCCTTCTGTGTCGAGCCGGTGGGATCATTTAAACGCGTGAAATCAATTGTCTCGCAGCGACAGAGAGAAAGGCGCAGCCGTTTGATCGGACACTCTGTAAAAACGCACTTTCCTCACAGTTTTGTGCCAAGTTTAATTCAACGTGAAATTGAATCTTTGCTGAAAAGTGGAATCCGCCGACCGCTAAAGATCTGTCTAATGCCCTGAAATTAAAATCAGAAGGTGTGGCCTCTCTCAAATTCACTGGGGAATGTAGCAGGTTTTAACTGCACTCCACACTCTTGACTTTCAGATGGAGGACAGGGGCAGGTTTTTGTACAGAGGGATGTCGTGCCTCCAACCAAACTCAGACAGAACCATTTATTTGTTTATTGTTTATTGTGGATCTCCTTTAGTCCGGTCAGGCTATTCTTCCTCAGGTCCAGTCAAATTTAATTAAAAATATAGAAAACACTTACTACTTAATACTTTTCATTTACATGTCAAGCAGAGACACTGCAGGTGAATAGGAAAAAATCTTAAATTAAAAGATATCAACTGGAAACTTCTCCTGTAGTTTACTCACATCAATGTAAGAAAAAAATATATTACAAGTTTTACATCATGTCATGTTTTCATGTAGAAATGAGGCATTTTATATTCAAAAACACACATCTGGGATATTTAAATCGGAAAAATGGACAGAACTAGATTTACATTTTTAGTTTTGCTTCAATAAATCTGTTTTGGAATTAGATCCTTCTGTACGTTTCGTCAAAATCCTGTTCAGTCCCAGATTGTACAGTTTGGTGTGGGATCTACTTTAAGGCTGATCTTTATGTCTCGAGGGAGAAAAATGTATTTTAAGAAAACGTCCTTTGAAGTTACAATGTCCCAGAGAAATCTATGGAAGAAGTGGATTAAATGGAAGAATAAAACATCTTTAGGAGCAGATTGGACACGTTTATTCATTGATAATTCATTTATTGTTTATTGTGGATCCCGATTAGCGCGGTCAGGCTGTCGCTATTCTTCCTCAGGTCCAGTCAAATTTAATTTAAAATAGTACTTCCAATAGTACAGTCGATATACTTTTCATGTGCATGTAAAGCATGTTTTTTTTTGTTGTTATTTTGTTTTTAATTAAAGGAAAAATATTCTGCATTTTTCATATTGTTATTAGCCTTTAAACATTTTCTTGAGTGCCTTAAATTTATCATCTCATGTAAAAAAAAAAAAAAAAAAAAAAAGCCAGTATAAAATGACACTTACAGAGTGCATCCAGCCACCAGATGGCGCCAGCACTATATACAATCTAGTGAAGTTAGCGCTGAAAAGATGTTATGTTGCGGATTTGCTGCAGCAGTTATCGTGTTTAGAGGCAGAAATGCTCAGAACGAGTTTAGCGATGATTTAAGGACTAAAAACAGTGGAAGATTCCAGATAAATGACGTAGATGATCTGAAAATCCAGAAAGTTCAGCAGGAAGTGTGTTTGACGCTCGGAGGGGGAGGATTTTCTAATAAATATTCCTCAAAACAGCGTGAATGCAAATGAATGCACTTTCAGGTGTGTTTTTGATGATGGAACATTGTTAGGACATGGTTTAAAGCTCAAAAAGTCACTGTAGCAGAATATGTGTCCTTTAAGTGTTTTTTTCTGTTTGTCTTTTGTGATTTCAATGCAATTTTCCCTGTTATCTAAAGCATTTTGAATTCCCTTGTGTACAAATTGTCCTCTACAAATAAACTTGCATTGCCTACTGACAAAAAGACATTCTACTGATATAATTAAACATTTATATTTTCATGAGTGTGTTCCATCGCCCTATAGGTAAAAGTCTGTTGTAGGCATTTTGATTTTACTTAGAATACATTTTCTAGCAGAGGAATGTCTAGTCTCATAATTGTGTTTGTCATCCCTGAAAGAAATATTTGAGATTTAATCAGATTTGTTTATTTCACATGAAACAAACACGTCCATTGGTCATCAATCATTTAGAACAAAATCAAACTCCTTTCACCTCAGATTAGAGTTTTCTTTATTGGAGTTTACTTCACTCATTGATTCCACAGAGATCCACAGTGGGGTTTTTTTTCGTCCAAGTGATATTTTTGTAAACAGACCGTGCGTGTCCCTGATTGGCTCGTCCACCTGTCAATCACACCCTTCTAAACTCAAGGCAACAGGGGCCTGAAATATGGGAAATTATGGAAAATGTTGTTACTTATTTTTAACCTTATCGTTTTTTTGTTTTGGTCCACAGTTTCGCCTCATAGTCCATTTAATTGTAGTAAAAACCAAATCTATTAAAGTGCATGTGACAGGTTAGACTGCACGTTTCACTAAAATGTCGTGAACATGATTATATTTAAGATTTTATTAAACATTTTGCCTTTTTGTCCCCAATTGAACAGTTTTTGTAAAGTTTATAATGTCACTTCCTGGTTGAACATGGGCAGCAAATATGAGATGGTTAGAGGTAATTCTACAACTGTTACCTAGCAACCATTTTGAAAATAAGGGCCAAAATCCATATTAATTACATAATAGTTATGATCTGACGATAAATAATACCAGTCAACACCTTTATTCTGTTGAATGATGGTTAATAGTGTCAAAATGTGTCATTCATTCATTCATTTTCTACCGCTTGTTCCCGTTAGGGGTCGCAGGTGACTGGAGCCTATCCCAGTGACTTTGGGCCTTAGGCGGGGTACACCCTGGACAGTGGCCAACTCGTCACAGCAAACACAGAGAGACAGACAAGGACAGACAACCATTCACTCTCACATTCACACACTAGGGACAATTTAGAGTTGTCAATTAACCTGAACACAGTCATGTCTTTGGACGGTGGGAGGAGCCAGAGAACCCGGAGAGAACCCACGGTAACACAGGGAGGACATGCAAACTCCACCCAGAGAGATCGTGTGATGTTGGGGCGGTCTGGGATTCGAACCCACGATCTCCTTATTGAGAGGCAGAAGCTCTAGCCGCTCTGCCACCGTGCTGTAAATTGTCTCTGTATTTTCGCTTTTTGATGACATCACAGAGGGATTCAGTTTAACAGCTCTACTTCCTGTCACTTTAAAGTTTTGTTTTGCATAATTTCTTCACAAACTTCATCGTCACGGATATAAATATTTACCACATGTGCTGTCCACAGAAAAAAAAGTCATAATTATAAAAAACATGAGAACCTGTCCTGTGCACTTTAAGTTTCTTTGTTTTTGTTTTTTTTTATTTTAATTTTTTTCTTTATTTAACCAGAAAATAAAACTAAAGAAATAACTGAAAGAAAGAAAAAAGCTACTGTGATTTGGAATTTAATTTAATTTAATTCAGGGTAGTTGAGACGTCAGAGGGGAGGGGCCTATTGTACATGTTTTGTAGGAGAAAAAGGAGTAGACGTACACAGGAAGAACATGCAAACTTCACATAGAAAGTCCCAATGCCACCAGGAAGTCGTCGATTTCATTCAATCTGTATTAAATTACATAGAACTGTGTGTCATTATTTTTCGTTTCACATGGAGTAGTTACAGAAATATTAACCAATTTAAATTCTACCAAGTATTTGTGAAAGTTTTGGCCCTGCGAACCCAAAATGCACACTTTGATGCACAGCCAGATCGTTCTGTAATACTAGACAGCACACTTGTTTGAAATGTATGTCTGAAAACGTGTCCGCCTGCGATTACAAAAGCCTACGTTTGCAGAGGTCTGAAGCGGGTCCATTTTTAGCCGGTGCCAAAAGCGTTTCTGTTTGACAAAGAGCTCAATGACAGAGGAGGTTACGCGAAGCTTTTACCGCCGTTTCTTCATCTGACAGAGCGAGAAAGAAAGACGCAGCAAACACAGGTCCGACCCGAGCGCTGGAGTTCTCCCACGAGAGACGGTGATAGATTCGTTCTGAGGGAGATTCCAGAAAGCGGGGCGAGGGGCCAAAAGTGTGCCTCCTATGTGGACGTGAGAAAGAGCAGGACAGCGCTTTATTGATGGAGATTATCCTCACTGGGTCCATGTTTGTCTGCAGTAACTAAATTCAAACTGTACCAGGAGGTGTTTGAAGAGCCTATGACAGGTTGGACTCATGTAACTAAAAAGATAAAGATAAATATATTTAAAGTTTTGAAGTATTGAAGGCTCACTTCTCTGTGCTGGCTGCTCTTCAATGGCTACACTGCAAAAATGAATGTCTAGATGAGTTAAAACATCTTGATTTCAGGATATTAATCTGAATTTCAGACGTTTTGACTCGTTAAGATCAGTGGAGATTATTTATGTGATGGAACTAGATTATTTCACTTGTTTCAAACCGTTTCTGACTTGTTTCAACACATTATTTCCTATTTCAGTCCAAATTATCTTCCTGCACAGCAAAAAATGTAAATGTGTAAAGTTTAAAATGGCTTGAATTTATCATTTTTATCTGGATTTGAGAAGTTTTGACTCAGTGAGATTTAATTGCTGATGTGATGCAGGATATTTCACTGTTTTCAAAGTATTTCTGGCTGATAATGCTCATAATTTTGCTTAAAATAAGAAAATACATTTGTCAGTGGGGTAAATCAAATGATCTTAACCCACTTACAGATAATTTAGATTGAAACAAGAAATAATGTGTTGAAACAAGTCAGAAACTGTTTGAAACAAGTCAAATAATCTAGTTCCATCAAATAAAAAGTCTTAACTCATCTTAACGAGTCAAAATATCTAAAATTCAGATTAATATCCTAAAATCAAGACGTTTTAACTCATCTAGAAATTAATTTTTTCCAGTGTAAAAGCTGAGTTGCACTGAGTTGCCTGGCCTCCATTCTAATCTCCATGTATTATTTAAAACTGTCGATTAATCTGGAGAGGCGGTCACATAATTTGACCTCAGGGGGCGGGACAAACAATCAGACGAACAGCGGACGTGACGGCCGCACCACGACAGTACAGTTTATGTGTGAAAAGCAGCCGTGGTGTCAGTCCAAAATGGAGTGTCGCTTTAAAAAGTTTCCTCTGGCTGTGTTTTTAACGACACGTCCTGGTCTTTTAAAAGAGAGAAACCCCCAACATTTT
Organism: Rhinogobius similis; assembly: GCA_019453435.1. NCBI lineage: Eukaryota > Metazoa > Chordata > Actinopteri > Gobiiformes > Gobiidae > Rhinogobius > Rhinogobius similis. The sequence goes on from CM033626.1 coordinate 34,827,514, forward strand.
CTCTGTGGTCGACGCCATCTTGCTCGTTATCGCTTGTAATCGCGGAACACGGATATGACGTTCTCTTCTCTCGTGGCTCTGATTGGCTCGATTGCTGCAAAATAGAGGAAGTAGGGGTTTAGCGATCGTGCACATAACATTTTCTTTCAAAATTGAAAGATATTGAAAGATAGTGGGAATGGCTGGTCAGGCTAACTTAAATGTTCTTGTTTTTATTGATTGTTTGTACTATTACTATTGTATTTTACCTTGTCGCTCCTGTGATGCACTCTGGCCACCGCTGAATGTTGTAAATACAAATATATTTGACCTTTGACCTTTATTTAGCTGTTAGCTGCTTTCCTCTTCGCCATGTCCAAAATTTGGTTGTTAACAGTTTAATATATTAGACACCTTTTTACCTCCAAACAAAATGCAGCTGCCGGTATCTTTGCCAAAATGTTAGTTTTCAAAATGTTTAACCTAAATTATCGCACGGTTTGTCAGAAATGCCTTGAAACCTGTGAAATATTCTGCATAACATGAGGAATTCAATCTCACTACTTAAAGCCAATGAAAAATTATGAATTCAAGTCATTTTAAACTACGTTAGATGTACATTTTTTGCTGTGCCACTTCCATCCGTAAACTGTTAACATTTGTTATCCGACTTCACATCTAGAACACAGACGGACGTTCTTAAAACAGCTGGAGTTCCCGCTGAATGTAACTATGAGATGTGTAACGCTGGCCTTTCAAAAGCCTTAACCTCATTGTTAGTTTGCAGAATAGTGATTTCTCCTCCTCTGTTTCCATGGAGATATTATTGAGCTGTTTGGACTGGAGAGACTTTGGGTTGGACCAGTCTGAAGTCTGGAGTGTGGAGGGACGTTTAGAGCTGCCAAACACGGCCTGGGCATTCGGACAATTCAGAAAGAAAACTGTGGAAATCAATCACCACCGACGACATTTAAAGAATTTGAGTGAGTTTGAGGAAGTAGGAGGCGGCTTCGGTGTGGGAAAGGAGACAAGGTTTGGGAGTTTAAAGGGTTTAAGTTTGATTTCAGGAGTGATGTAATGGGTTTTTTTGTTCGTCGAGGTGGGTTTGCTTAGATTGTTGAACCTGCACGCCTCAGATACAAGAAAATATCAAGATTTTTACATTCAGGTGGATATTTAAGTGTAGGGCTGTAGTCATTCTTGGTCGACTAAAGACCTGTCCTATCAATCAATTAATCCACTAAAAAGGGGTGTGGCAAAAGTATGAAGCATCTCTCTGTATCTGACCCAAAGTGCACCAAAAAACACAACTGTACAGGAGTTTACGCAAAAAAATAACAATTTATATGGAAAAGTACGAGGAAACCGTGTATTTATATGTTAGATATATATAAATTAGATTAAACTCATGATTTACTCCAAAATCTTCAACTAACTCACTCCATATCTTCACTTTTTCACTGTTTTTGTCGTATACATCCTTTTAAACGAAATTAAATAATTGGTCGACTAATGAAAATGTTGGTCGACTAAAACACCATCGACCGATTAATCGACTAAACGATTAAAGGACTACAGGCCTATTAAAGTACGTGTGACAGGTTTTTATGATTTTCTAGTTTTGACTTTATTTGGTGGAATAAAACCTGGTGTAAATATTAACAGGAGTTTTACACCAATCAAGAGTCAGTTTGTGAAAAAGAAGATAAATACTAAATACTAAATTTACAGGAAGTAGAGCAGCGTTCTACAAAACATGACAACATCACACTAGGGAGACACACGAGGGACAATTTACAACCCAGAAACACATTTTTCTGACCCTTTAAACATTAATTCAACAAAATAAAGGTGTTCACGTGTATTTTCATTTGTCAAATAATAATTTCTGTGACATTAGAGGAGTTTTGGCCCGGTGAATAACATGGTTGCTAGGTAACAGTTACAGAATTTCCTGTGTGTGTGATGTCATGATTTATAACCAGGAACTAAACATTTTAACCTAAAACCTTGCCAAACTGGGACAAAAATAGTTAATTCTTTAACAGAATCTTAAATATAATGATCTTAACTGTATTTTAGTTAAATTAGTACTTCAACCTGCCAGAGACACTTTAAGTAATTCAAGATTTGGACAAAACAATGCATTTCACGACAAAGTGTAAAGTGCACATGTCGGGTTTAATGTTTTTTTTTATTTTATTATTATTATATTATGTCTTAGTTTGGAGGGTTAAAGTACGCACTTGTGGTTAATGTGATATTTTACACCAGTCAAGTGTCAGTTTGTGAAGAAAAGTTGAAAACAGAACTTGAAAAATACATGAGGGAACACTGATAATTCCATCTATACAATAATTACAAAAATATGTCAGAATCAGAATTGGTTTATTGCCGTTGTCAGTGATCAAAATTCACAAACATAGGAACTTGCTTCGGCGTAAGGTGCAACATAAAACAATGAATAAAGTATAATAAAATATATAAAAGAGGTATGCATAAGATTAAGAATAAGATAAAATAAAGTAGACTAAGATCGACTAAGACTATATACAGAAATGTATAGCAAGGAGTTGTCCGATATTTATATTTGTCAAATCATAACTGTTGTGTAAATTAGACCCGTTTTGGCCCTTGTTTACACCATGGTTGCTAGGTAACAGGTGACGGAAATCGTGGAAAACCTGGAAAATAATTGGCCTGATTTCCAGAGATGGAAAACGAGGGAAAAAAAGGCCAGATATACTGAAAACTGTATATTTTGTCTTTTTTTTCCCACCTTTTCTTAAATTTTTGAAACGTAAACACAACATACACTGCAAATAATGAAGTTCTAGATGAGTTAAAATGTCTTGATTGTAGGATATTAATCTGAATTTCAGACGTTTTGACTCGTTAAGATCAGTGGAGACTATTTATTTGATGGAACTAGATTATTTGACTTGTTTCAAACCATTTCTGACTTGTTTCAACACATTATTTCTTATTTCAATCCAAATTATCTGTCAGTGGGTTAAGATCATTTTACTTACTCCACTGACAAATGTATTTTATTATTTTAAGCAAAATTATCGCAGAATCAGTCAGAAATACCTTGAAAACAGTTAAATATTCTGCATCACATCAGCAATTAAATCTCATCGAGTCAAAACTTCTCAAATCCAGATAAAAATGATAAATTCAAGCCATTTTAAACTTGGATAGATTTGCTGTGTAGAGCATAGAAAACATTGAACACGAGACAGCGCAAAAACAGAAAAGAATGGGGAAAAAAGTACAAGTAACATAAAACATCCAATATAATCAGAGCTCATTTTGTACTGCGTATAATTCACATTTTGTCCACACTCTGTCAAAAAGGTCCATCTTCAAATTAATTCTGAACGTGAAGCTTTCCCTTTTACGAATGTCCATCACAATGTCAGCCCGGTCCTTAATTGTCATTGTGTCATCCATTTCTTTGTGATGGCCTTTTTAATACCGCCAAAAGTATGTTTTAATCATTTATTGAGTCCATGGGTGTTCTCCGTCTAATTTGAGCAAAAATATCTATGTTTTTGCTTTTGTAAATTTCAGGTACAGCCTTAGACTTAATCATTATTATAAAAACTATATAATAAATGTTGTAATGTGTAGATTGTTATTGCAAAACAAAAAAAACAAAAAAATGTCCTGGAAAGTCCTTGAAAATGACTAAACCTGTCAAGTCCAACCAGGAAGTAAAGTTGCAGCTGAAATTGAGAAAACTCTCAAGATGAATACAGCAAAGTCTAAAATTTAATTAGAGAGGAAGAATTGCCAACGTTTTATTCTTTTTAATACCGTCTTCTTAACATAATTGTATTGCAATGAAACAGATTTGGCTTTTGAAAACACTCCGAGAGAAAGAGTAAGTTGCAGACCTTGACACTTTTGCAAATGAACTCCGACAGAGAGACGAAGAGGAATAAAAATGAGAGATTCCGTGAAGATGATTTGACTTGCCCCTGAGCTCTGTCACATTCGGAGCGCCAAAACTGCACCAAACTGTTTGAGCCAAAATAAAACATGGCGGCTCCTGTCGACAGCTGCCAAACTCCACCGAAGAGACGCAAGTGCCAGAGTCAAGCTTGTGCCGTCGGATTCTCGTGATATTTTAATTTCTGTCTTGCTCACCAGGAACTGTGACGCTTAAAATCTTGAACCAAACCTGTTTAATCAGATAAATGATGGACATTTTAAGTTTTCTGAGCATTTTTCCTTTTTGGACCACTGTTTGTCCAACTTGGCACTGAGTAAAAGCAGAAAAACCAAAAGAAACGATTCAAGGATTTCAGAGTTTTTCAGAATTTGCGTTTCAAATCCATTGTACCATATTTGCCAAGAGTCATTTTTGTGGTTCTTGATGAAACAACCTTAAAATCTCATTGTCAAACTGTTGTGGCCTCTATTTTTGGTGCAGTTTGTCCAGAATTACGTTAACATTGATTCCCAGCCCCAGTTTTGACCCAAAAAGAGGCCAAAAGACTAGACATAGCTTCAGTTGTCCCAGTTTGCTCCAATAGAAGTGTCTCATATGCACTGCAGTTGTGAAAGAGCCACAAGTGCTTAATTACCAAAATTTTTTACAATTTTATTGTTACACCTCACTCAATCCCAAGTGTGTCCCAGTTTTTAATTTTGAAAATCTGGTAACCAATTTCATACAGTCTCAAGAAGCATTATAGAAGAAATAAAATGTTTAATTTTTATGTGCTGACAAGTAGATTACAGGAAAAATGGTCATGGCAAAGTCTAAACCCATTTTTACGAAAAAATTTTGTGTGAACAACTCTTTGACCGATCACAGGTTCCACAGCTCCCCATAGCTCTGATAAATCCACTCCTGCTCTTGTCAGATTGAAAATAAGTCTGTGATTTGAGTCCTTACAGCCCATAAACTGTAATGTGTTGAAGCTGAAATGCAAAAACTCGGAGGTATGTCTGTCCGAGGTCCGATGTCTGAGGACAGCTAGCACGCAGTATAACTCAAACACGCAGGAATCAATCAAAAAATGCTTAGATGTGTTAAAATATGTTGATTTCAGGATATTTATCTTAATTTCAGACATTTTGATGAGTATAGATCAAGTAAGATTATTTATTTGATGGAACTAGATTATTTTACACGTTTCAAACCTTTTTTGACTTGTTTCGATACATTATTTATTACTTCAAGCCAAATTATCTATCAGAGGGTTAAGATAATTTTACTTACTAGGTTGGCATCTTATTTTAAGATGAATTATTGCATAATCAGTCAGAAATATCTTGAAACCAGTGAAATATTCTGCATCACATCAGCAATTAAATCTCACTGAGTCAAAACTACTCATATTCTGATAAAAAATGATAAATTCAAGTCAATTTAAGCTAGGTTAGATATGCATTTTTTGCTGTGAGTAAGCTAATGATAAGGAAACAGTGCTGTGATGCGATTAAAAGCTCATTAAAGCAGATTTTTGCACCGTTTGACTCCTTTAAGCAACTCTTGGCTTTCGAATGCAGACGCTCGGTTCACAAACACTGATCTTTAATATTGTTTTGCTCACGTTTATTTACAGTTCCGTCTTTAGCGTGGGCTGCATTTGAGCGACAGGCCGACCAACAGCCTCATCGCGCGTCGTGTTGCTGTGATGGAAACATAATGGCCGTCTGTCAGTGCATCCTTATAGCTTCTTTCTGCTGAATATGAATGCGAGTGTCCAAAGGTGCTCGGCTGACATGTTTAGCATCATCAGCGCCGCACCTGTCACATCTCCATAAAGCCGTCGCTCAAACGGATTTACATGCAGCCGGCAGCAGCAGCCAGGCCAGCGCCGCGTGTGCATCTATCCCACTAAAAGCTCCGAGCCGTCAGGTGACACCCACGCGGGCATAATTCACGCTCACCTTTCCTCGTGCACATTCATAATATGGTTTGTTGAATAATGTGGGATCCCTGTCTGCACGGAGGGTTGTTATTGATTGTGAATGATGTGGAGAGACCTCTGAACGTACCGTGCTGCAGAATATGACGTCAATTCAAATGTTTGATCTTGAGCTTGAGACATTTGGGTATTTTGGTTGGTTGGGCTAGATTTTTGGACTCATATCGAGGTATTTTTGTTCATTTTAATGTAGTTTTTCAGTAGAGGTTGAAAGTATATTAAAAATGGATGGTATACATTTGTTTTGTGGAGAATCGACTTCAGAAAACTGTGTATCTTGTTCACAATAAAAAAGGATTAATGAAAAGATGAAAAGCAAAAATAAAGCAAATTTGCTGTGTAATCTGTCATCATTCAATTTGACAAGCCGTTTGCATTTTGTGTGATAGTTGAACCTTAAAGTAATATAGTAGTAATAGTAAAGTTTTACCACATTTCTGGTGGATTGGCATCATGAAAATTGTTAAAATTACATGATAATTAGTCTTTTAAGTCTATAATCTACAGTTTTGTCAATAGGTCATCACACACAAATGTTTCAAGCAGAATTAACAGAATTTGACCAAAACTAGAATGGGTTAATGATAATTGGGTCAAAGCACTGGACCTGGTTTAGTCATGGTTTAGTCCAGTTCTGTTTGGGTTTTCCCAGTCTGCAGTGGTCAGTATCTATCAGAGGTGCTTTAGCCCTGGTTTAATCTTATATTAGTCTGGTCCCAGGTTACAACTGGTTTAGTCCCGGGGTTAGACCTAGTTTAGTCCCGGGGTTAGACCTGGTTTAGTCCCGGGGTTAGACCTGGTTTAGTCCCGGGGTAGATCTGGTTATTCCTGGTATAGACTGTATTAAATGAATCCTGTGTTAGACCTGGTTTAGTCCTGGATTAGACCATACTTTTTTCCTGGTCTAGTTGTGGGTTAAACCTGATTTAGTTTTGACCTTTTTTTAGTCCTGGGTTAGATCTATTTTAGTACTTGGTTGGACCTGGTTTAGTCCTGGGTTAGACCTGTTTTAGTCCTGGATTAGACTGTACTTAGTTTTGGAATTTGTCTTAATGTAGTTATGGGTTAAATCTGATTTAGTTCTACTTTTTTTGTTTCTGGGTTAGACCTGTTTTAGTCCTTGGTTGGACCTGGTTTAATCCTTGTTTAGGGGAGTTATTTTTGGCGTTTACAATCTGCAGTGGCCACTTATCTATCATATCTTTATCTTGAGGCCTGGTTTAGTCTTTGGTTAGACCTGGTTTATTCCTGGTTTAGAAGCATATAGAGATCAATGTGAGTTCATCCTTCCACTTTCTTTCTTCTTCCTCTTCTTCATACTTGCATTCTTCCATTGTTTGCATATTGTCTACATTTATAAGCACATACATAAGGCAGGTGTCGAGCTCTGAGCGTTTCCCGCCTTCAATCAAAGCTCGTGCAGCAGAAAAATGACATGTTTTGGACGGATTTGCTCCTCCTCACTCCATGGCAATGTGTTGCGGAGGACCACAGGGCACCGCTTCCATACAAGTGTGGAGAGCTGTTTTGATTGCTTTTCAATCAAGCAAGACAAACACTAATTAGATTTTTTTTTCTTGTTTGAGGAAGGCAGAATTATAGTCTTCTTCCTGCCTCTCGTGCGGGTGACTGGCACTTGCCTGATAGCTCCGCTCCTCCAGCGTCCACAGTTCATTTTAAACAGGGCTAAGCGGCGCCGCCTCTTATAGGATTATATACTGCGCTGGAGTCAATGGAGAGCTTATGGCTATGACACTGCAGCAGTCCTTTAGGCGCAGGGGAAGTGCATATTCAATTATATCTCATTTTATGGCAATTTACAGTGAACAAAGAGGGCAGCGGTGCAGAGGGTTAAAGTGCACATGGCACCGTCAGACCCTTGGTTTTCAAACAGTGTGTCAGGGAACTCTGCTGTGCCTTTTGGTGTTTCCAGGCGTGCTTTGAACAAATGTCCAATTTCACAGATTTACACATGAATTTAATTGAACCATTTACCATTTTGGAGTGTCCTGAACATGCTTCTGTACCAGTGGGCGAGGCTACCGCGCTCAAATTGAGCCGCCGACTGTAGGCTGCCATGTTTGCAATCTGCTGCTGACTACTAGGGGCTGCTGCGGAAGTAGAATTTTTCAATGCAAGTCAATGGGGAGTTAGACGTTTCAAAACCTACTTTAGAGCCTGGCTCAGAATACGGCTTTGGTCTCAAACGTTAGCTTACGGCTCTGTGACAACGCTGAGGGGGGTGAATTTTTTTGAACCAGGCTGGTTTAGCCGCTGTGATTTTTTAAAGTTTGTGCATATCTAATGAAGAAGGCGGGCTTTACGCGCCGGAAATGTCAGGGCGCAGCCATTCACCTACGAGTGGGCGGTAACTATAGAGGCTACGACGGCAGTACGTCAGCAAAAGGCCGCCCCAAAGTCGCCCTCTCCCCGCCTCCCCACCGAGGGGGGAGTGGTGGGGGCTAACCCGCGGCCATTTTGAATTCTCCATGACTGAGCCGCATTCTCATGAATGGGGCGGAGCGACAACCGTCTATCCATTATTTTTTATGTCTATGGTCTGGTCACAGTTTTTACTTTAGATTTAGTTTAAGCTGGTAACATAGCCAGTTGCTATAGAAATGGCCTGCTTAAAAAAGAAATCAGCAACGCAATTTTATAGTGAGTAAGACTGAGTTCAAAGGTGCAAAGTGGCTAAAACTTTGTTAATTTAATCACTTCATTTACTTCATTTATTCAGTTGAATTCTAATTGTACTTTTAAACGAGGGAACATTACCTGAGCTCGCGCTGAGCCTGATTCTGGCGCTGATAATTGTTTCATTAATTGCCACTTTCCTAAAATTGTGACTAATGTGAAGAAATTAACCCACTTCTGCCATTTGTGATGCATTGTTCACTGACTGCCTGCTGTGATCGTCTGAGTCCGCTGCGTGCCTTTACACCACTGTTATTTTCTGGACAGATTTTGCACAAAACCAAGACTGAACCAGGTCTAACTCATGAATACATCAGGTCTAAACAGGGGTGGACAGTAACTAATCACTCACATTACTGTAAGATTGTACTTTTCTGTGTCATTTTTTAACCTGTGTTTGTAATTAATTACATTTGAAATCATAGATGTTACTGATTAGAGTCACTATCAACCTAAAGCTCAGCCGTCTCTGCTCCTTTCACAAACAAAACAACTTGCACTGCTCAGAGAATAAGTGGATTGTGGCTTAAAACAGAAGGGTTCTTAACCTTTTTAACCTCGAGACCCGACATTTTTGTACTCTGTGGCCCAAATTCATATTAAATGTATTGTATTTTACTGATTTTGCGGCACTCAGGGAGGTGCTTGTCGCCCTTTGAGTCCTATGGTAAAACATTAACTGTAGCATAAACAGTCAAATGAATCATGTTTTGTATTAAAGACTGATAAAATATCGCAAAATGTAATTGGTACTGTTTTTCACGTGTGTTTTTCACTTATACGTAAAGTAACATTTTCAAGGGCGTAATGGCCCAGGGCACTTAGAATGGTTTCAGCTTTTAAACGGAGATGAAATGTACTTTTATCTGAATACAAAAGGTGTGATTTGTTGTAAATTTTGCATCTTTTTGGAACATCTTGGGCCATATAATATAACTTGAACAAAAAATATAGTAGTAATAATTGACTATATTCGACTAGTAAACCCATTTGTTTGCCTGAAACTCAAGTACAGGGGTATTCTGTGTGTGAGACAAAGCTTACTCCACACAAAAAAGATTGGGAACCACTGCCCTAGACAGCGTAGATCAGGGGTGTCCAAACTTTTTCCATTGTGGGCCACATAGACCAAGCGGGGGGGCCACAAATCAATCATGAAACGTTCAAAAAAGCTGCATGTATCTGATGTTTTGAGCACCGCCACATCTACATTCAGTCTCAGTGCCTTAATATCAGGTCTATATTGCACCAAAATGTTAGTTATTTAGGTTGGAATTGTAGAAAATCTGAAATGTGATGTAAATAGTACTTATCAGGACAGAGTGGGCCAATTCACCAGGAAGTCTAAGGGCCAAGAAAAATTGGTCTGAGGGCCGCATTTGGCCCCCGGGCCTGAGTTTAGACATGCCTGGCGTAGATGATTAAAAAAGAGCTGAAAACTTTTCATTTTGAGCAAGAATTAGGCTTATGACCTCTATGACCAAATTTGTTATTATTAATATGTTACTATTAATGCTGTTTATATTGATTATTATGAATGTGTTATGCTGATTGTATATATTTTATTATTCCTATGCCACTGTGAACCACTTTGTGACCTGTGTCTGAGAGATGCTATACAAATAAACTTTACGTACATACTTACATGCATTTAGAAGTGGTCCAGAATTACTATTATTATTATTTTTCTTTTTTCCCCCTGACATACATGTAAACATTGGAGATTGGTTCTGCCCATCGAAGTCATCAACTGATCTAACAACCATCTGTAGTTCAAACAGAAATCTCAAAATATCACCCCCTAAAAAAAGCCTCCGAATCTCATTTCTGTCTGTGTCATTACGCCTTCTGATGAGAACAAAGAAAATGAAGCCTTGAGTTATCTCGATCTATTTTAAAGTACCTCTTGAACTGTTGCTTTTAACTCTTGCTCTCAGAACAAAGCCAATCCCATTTCCTACCCAGCCCTCATGTCCCATAATGGTCTTTTCTTTATCGTCACGGCCCCGGCATCAGAAGCAGAACCCTTTTAGCATGCACAAAGTGGTTTTGCATAGGTCTCTGCTCGTTTTCTTCAAAGCGCAATTTCCTCTGACATCATTATTTGCTGCGTTTATGGCCCCTCGTGCTGAGTGCAAACCGCGGCGATGTTTAAAGGATTGCAAAGGTTGTCGAGAATACATTTGTTTGAAAGATGTGGAGAGAGAGACAGACGGAGAGGGTCAGTGAAAAGCGAATTTGTAAATATTCACACACAAGGCCACATATGTGCAGAATAACGCTGTCAGAGAGGAAATATGGAGCGTTTTTTGACAACAGTAATACGACCGTGAGCTTGTAGAACCAGCGGAACTCAAACTCTATTGCATTTCATTACCTTCCACTTCTTTATACGTAGCTAAAGGCAGAAAAATAGGTCAAGTTTAGGCGACGTATTATTTTAAACTTACCATGGGTTAGAATGGAGGAGGAGCGGTGCATTATGCTCTTCAAAAGTGCGTAACAGTTCGTACTGGTGCTTTTATTTATTTATTTATCACCGCAGCAATAACTATTCTTCCTGGAGTCCTGGCTTAAATTTCTTGAAAACGCTTGAAGTTTACTATGTTGTTTTCAAGGTTGGGAAAGTGCTTGAAACTGCTTTAAATGTAAACTTTCTAATCTGTACCATACACATTTTGACCATAGACATAAAAATAGTGGATAGACGGTTGTCGCTCCGCCCCATTCATGATAATGTGGCTCAGTCATGGAGAATTCAAAATGGCCGCGGGTTAGCCCCCACCACTCCCCCCTCGGTGGGGAGGCGGGGGGAGGGCGACTTTGGGGCGGCCTTTTGCTGACGTACTGCCGTCGTTGCCTCTATGGTTACCGCCCACTCGTAGGTGAATGGCTGCGCCCTGACATTTCCGGCGCGTAAAGCCCGCCTTCTTCATTAGATATGCACGAACTTTAAAAAATAACAGCGGCTAAACCAGCCTGGTTCAAAAACATTCACCCCCCTCAGCGTTGTCACAGAACCGTAAGCTAACGTTTGAGACCAAAGCCGTATTTTGAGCCAGGCTCTAAAGTAGGTTTTGAAACGTCTAACTCCCCATTGACTTGCATTGAATAATTCTACTTCCGCAGCAGCCCCTAGCGGTCAGCAGCAGATTGCAAACATGGCAGCTTACAGTCGGCGGCTCAATTTGAGCGCGGTAGCCTCGCCCACTGGTTTTAACACAAAAAAAAGCGCTCAGATTGTCCGAGTGTTAATTTGTGCTTTCTAACTTTCTAAAATGCCCTAAAAATCAGGAAATTACTTGTATTTGTACAAAATCACATTCTCAACATGCGTAAATGAATTTCAGAAACTACAGTTGAGATGCACATTTACAAGTTTGTTACTGTTGTGAATGCAAAAAAACCCCAAAAAACGTGGTGCATTGGGGCCGAGTACATAAGTATAAGAAAGAAAACAATCCATTCATTTTAATGTGTCAGCGCTGCTCTTTCAGCATCTGTCGATAACGACAAGAGCAAACACTGACTTTAGTAGATCAAAGGGTGACTGAAACCAAAACTTAAGTAAAAGAGAGTAGCATGGATCTAAAATGAAAATAAATCCACAAAACACATATTTTTTTTATTTAATTCTTTTTTACGTTTCTAAAAAGCAGGAAATTGCTACTCATTTTCTCCAAATTTCCACACACCCAACAAAGCAAACTTCACCAAGCCTCGTGATCTCAAAGATGCAAAAATCAGCGATGTGTCGGGGCCAAGTTAAGTGTAAAAGTGCTGGAAAAAAGGTACTGGTTTACCTTGAAGGTGCTTGAAAAGCCCTTGAATTTTGTCTTTGGAAAGGTGTACGAACCCTGTATTCGTAGTCTGCGCTCGTCGTGGGGTTAAAGAAGTCCTCATCGTGAATTAGTATTCTTTTATCATACATTCCTCTCATATGCGGCAGCTGATCGATATCCCTGTGTTCTGATTCCCCTTTAAACCAAAGCTAAGGCCGCGCTCTCAGTAGAAACCATCAAATATCCATGAGGATTGTGGGAGAACAGGTTTGATCCCTCATAATGACGGCGAGTGCTGTGTTTTTCAAAGCCGCTCGGTGAGGTGATTCGCTGCACGTTTTGTCCTCCATCTTAATGCCTTCTCCCTCCTCCTCTCTCCTCCCGCGCTTGTCTTAATGTTACGTGTTTGTGGTTATCTGAAGCACAGAAGAGACACCGTTGGCCCGGGCAACGAATGAAATGTGCCGTCGTGAATGAAATCTGTTCATTTGATTGTTTATGTTGTTGATGTGTTTACAGTAGACTTGTATCGACCGGAGTCTGGACCTGGGACGTGGAACAATAAATATATATATATATATATATATAATAAAAAAATTCCCTGCTCACCCTCCGCGGGCATCTCATCCATCTCTGAGCTCGGGTCCTCTACCAGAGGCCAGGGAGCTTGAGGGTTCGGCGCAGTATCTTAGCTGTTCCTAGCACTGCGCTCTTCTGGACTGAGATGTCTGATGTTCCTCCAGGGATCTGTTGTAGCCACTCCTCCAGTTTGGGGGTCACTGCCCCAAGTGCTCCGATCACCACGGGCACCACCTTGGCCTTCACCTTCCAGGCCTTCTCCAGCTCTTCTCTGAGCCCTTGGTATTTCTCCAGTTTCTCATGTTCCTTTCTCCTGATGTTGCCATCACTTGGTATCGCCACATCAACCACAACGGCCTTCCTCTGCTCTTTATCCACCACCACGATGTCTGGTTGGTTTGCCATTACCATTCTGTCAGTCTGTATCTGGAAGTCCCACAGGATCTTCGCTCGGTCATTCTCTACCACCTTTGGAGGTGTTTCCCACTTTGACCTTGGGGTTTCCAGTCCGTACTCCGCACAGATGTTTCTTTACACTATACCAGCCACTTGGTTGTGGCGTTCCATGTATGCTTTCCCTGCCAGCATCTTACACCCTGCAGTTATGTGTTGGACTGTCTCAGGAGCTTCTTTGCACAGCCTACACCGTGGGTCTTGTCTGGTGTGGTAGATCTGGGCCTCTATCGCTCTGGTGCTCAGGGCCTGTTCCTGTGCAGCCATGATGAGTGCCTCTGTGCTGTCCTTTAGTCCGGCCCGCTCTAGCCACTGGTAGGATTTCTTGATATCAGCCACTTCAGTTATGTTCCGGTGGTACATCCCATGTAGGGGCTTGTCCTCCCATGATGGTCCCTCCTCCGGCACCTCACCTTCTGTTCCCCATTGCCTGAGACATTCACTGAGCACATCATCATCTGGGGCCTTATCCTTGATGTACTTGTGGATCTTGGATGTTTCATCCTGGATATATATATATATAAGAATACTTATTGCTGTGGTGATATATATATATATATATATATATATATATATATATATATATATATATATATATAACTTTTCCGGTGGCTAAATCTCTCCAGGGGGTTGTTATTGTTTTGCCTGAAATGTTCCACAGTATGGTATTAAAGGACACATTATGTAAACTTGATGTTTTGAGCTTTTAACCACTTGTTCCCTCATCAAAAATATACCTGGACTCATATTTAGTTACATTCACGCTTATTAATCCTGTTAATAAGGTCCCTCTGGATACTCATAAAACACTCTGTTTCAAATTTCCTAGTTTTGTGAGTAGAAATCTGAAGATCTCTAGTGCTGTTTTCAAGTCCATAAATCATCACCAGACTCGTTCTGAGCATTTCTGCCTCAAATCACATTCATTATCGTGTGCTTGCATTAGAATGTCAGGGCAAGCTATCTTTTGTTTATTTCCCCATGGTAATTCGCTCTGCTGCCAGTAGCTGGAGTGCCAACCTCTAATATATTCAAGAGCAGGTTTAAAGGTGTATGACACTAGAATGCATGAAATAATCCGTAATATGTGTCCTTTAAACATCTCTTTTAGTTCATTTCAGGTGTTTTTACGGCATAAAAATACAGAGAAAACATGCAAAAAAAAATCTAATCTAATCTGGTTTAAAATGGCTTGAATTTATTATTTTTATCTGGATTTAAGTAGTTTTGTTTTGATGAGATTTAATCGCTGATGTGATGCAGAATATTTCACCGGTTTCAAGGTATTTCTGACTGATAAGGCGATAATTTAGCTTGAAATAAGAAATTAAATTTGCCTGTGGGGCAAGTCAAATTATCTTAACCCACTGACAGATAATCTGTCTTGAAGTAAGAAGATATGTAATGAAACAAGTCAGAAATGGTTTGAAATAAATATCATAATCAAGTTCCATCAAATAAAACGTCTGCACTAATATTAACTAGTCAAAAAGTCTGAAATTCAGATTAATATCCTAACATCAAGACATTTTAACTGCTCTAGAAATTCTTTTTTTGCATTGTGCGCTCTCCACAGATCTCACCCGTAAATGATGGTTTTGGCTCGTTACACTGCAAATAATGAAGTTCTAGATGAGTTAAAATGTCTTGATTTCAGGATATTAATCTGAATGTCAGACGTTTTGACTCGTTAAGATCAGTGGAGACTTTTTATTTGATGGAACTAGATTATTTGACTTGTTTCAAACCATTTCTGACTTGTTTCAACACATTATTTCTTATTTCAATCCAAATTATCTGTCACTGGGTTAAGATCATTTTACTTACCACTGACAAATGTATTTTCTTATTTTAAGCAAAATTATCGCAGGATCAACCAGAAATACTTTGAAAACAGTGAAATATTCTACATCACATCAGCAATTAAATCTCATTGAGTCAAAACTTCTCAAATCCAGATAAAAATGATAAATTCAAGCCATTTTAAGCTTGGATAGATTTACATTACTTGCTGTGTATGGTTTTGCTATGGTCTAATCGAGTCCAGTTTTTGCAGAATTTTATGCAGAATCCATTCAATAACTTGATTTTGTCCCTGTTCTCTGTCCTGTGCAGACGGACGCGGCGCTCATGTACGACGCGGTGCACGTGGTGGCGGTGGCCGTGCAGCAGTCTCCACAGATCACCGTCAGCTCGCTCCAGTGCAACCGCCACAAGCCCTGGAGGTTCGGAAACCGCTTCATGGCCCTCATCAAAGAGGTACGGCTCGTCTACACACGAGATCTTACACTACAGCCTTCAGTCAGCGACACTAACCGCAAGCAAATCTAAACTGTTCGTCAAGAAGTTTAAAGTGCCTATGACAGGTTGGACTTCTCATTTAACAAAAACGCAGATAAATACATGACGCTCGGACCTGTTTTTCCTCAAATGTCTGACTAAAATGAGCTGTTCTTGAACCCTTTGGACACAAACTATTGTCTGGACTCTTTGTGAAGCTGAGACTCTGTAGTTTTGTGTCTGATTTACTCTGATTCCACTTGGAAACAAGCTCTGCAAAGAGGAATATCAGACTTTAAACAGGTTGGACTACTCATTTTACTTAAATGCAGTTCAGATAAATATATTTCAAATTCTGCTAAAATACTTTACAAATTTTGTCCCAATTTTTTAGGTTTTTTGTTTTACTTCCTGGTTGTAAATGATGACATCACACTAGGAAATGACCTAGCAACCACGCTGTAAACTGGTCCAAATTCATCTAATGTCACAGATTTTTTTTTTATTTACGAATAAAAATACTTGTGAACACCTTTTTTGTTTGAATGAATTAATAAGGGTAAAAAAAGTTGTCTCTTTTGTGTAAATTATGCATAATCTTTGTCTCCCTAGTGTGATGTCATCAATTTGTTTGCTTCCTGTAACTTTCTACAGATTTGTCAACTTTTCTTCACAAACGGCCACTTGATTGTTGTGAAACTATAATTTATATTTACAACAACTATTAATACACCAAATAAAGACAAAATTGGAAAATCGTGAAAACCTGTCATACGCTCTTTAAAGTCCGCCTACATTTTCTCTGTTAAATCTATGAAGAAGTTAAGCTGTGTCTGTAGATTTTGCCTGACTGACACTAGTTTTGATTTTTGTTGGTTTTGACAATTCCTCTTTCAAAGCTGAAATTAATTTAACAAAGAATTAGTTTTAGGGACTTGTAATAAAGTGAAAAAGTCCAGGCGGAATCCATATAAAAGTCCTTTTAAATTTTTTTGAACATGTCCAGCAGCTTGATAGTTTCCTTGTATCAGATCGTTGATAAAAAGGAATAAATTAATGAAAAATCTAAGCATCTATATGACCGGTTTTCATTATATTCAAATTATGGCTTAGTTTTGTGGGAGGAAAATATTTAGTTTTACGTTTTTGAAGTTGCAGTTCCAGAAAAAGAGATAAATAAAAGTTTTAAATGACAGGAAGTAGTGCAGAGTTCTAAAATGGAATCCCTCCACCTCTGTCATCAAAAAACGACGTACAGTAAATGAAAATAAACAGACAGTAAACAGTCTACTGATAAATGCGCATTCAATTCACTTTTGCAGTTTTTTGCCAGATACGCACTTCCGTCTGTAAACGCACTTCCGTTTGACGAGAACTCTGTTAAAGCTAATGACGAACGAGGGAAAAGTCTCGCCGCTAAAATGTTACATAAAGTAGATTGATTTGTGTAAAATGTTTAATGAACACGAGCAACAACAAGTCAACAACGCAACGATTTCCTGGTCAGTCTGAAAACGGCTTTTTAGTCGAGTAGAACTTATTTTCTGTTGAGCTCGTCTGCTCCATGTGAACTACAACGGAAACAAGACGGCGGCGCGTACGGCAACTTCAGGAATAAGTTGAATATATATATTTGTTGTTGTTTTTATTATTTTTCAAATAATAATTATTGTGTAATTAACATGGATTTTGGCCCTTGTTTTAAAAACAGTTGCTATGTAGTATTACGCCCACCTCTGTCATATTTCTGCTCAGGTCCAACCAGGAAGTACAATTATAAAAATTATTAAAATTGTCAAACTGGGGACAAATAGGCATCATCATATTCACTACGTTTTAGTCGTGTAGTTTGTTTGTAAAAAAAAAAAAAAAAAAAAAAAAATATATAACATTAGAGGAGTTTTGGCCCAGTGTACAGGGTGGTTGCTATGGTATTTTCCTGGTGTGATGTCATCATTTACAACCAGGCAGTAAAACTAAACAACAACAAAAATGCTAAACCAGGATAAAATGTGTAAAATATTTTGGCAAAATTTTAAATATATTAATCTCAGCTGCATTTTAGTGAAATGAGTCCAACTTGTCATAGGCACTTCAAGTTCATACATTTTGCAGTTAAATTGTGATATATCATAGCTCTTCTTTAAATTAGTCTTTGGCCCTCGTTTACAAGATGAAATTACACAGTGCACCTTTAACAAGTCAATTAATCCAGCCTTTAATATAAATCAAAACCTGTAGAATCGAGACATTGTTTTGAAATCAAGCCATAACCGTTGAAAATCCTTTTGCTTTGTGCTTGATGTGGCTTTTCACACGATCACACACGAACTCACAGAGGAGGGATGTAAATAAGAGCAGGACGAGCGAGGACGAGCGGAATCTGAATGAACAATGACTTCTCTGTGCGGCCGTTCAATCGCAGAGAATTGTTCTGCTGTGAAGAAAGGGTCGGCCATTTTGAGATTTATAAATAGAAATCAAGGAGTGTAATGAGGTCTGAGCGATACACTGCAAAAACTGAATTTCTAGATGAGTTAAAACGTCTTGATTTCAGGATATTAATCTGACTTTCAGACACGTTGACTCGTTAAGATGAGTTAAGACTTTTTATTTGATGGAACTAGATTATTTGACTTGTTTCAAACCGTTTCTGACTTGTTTCAACACATTATTATATTATACATCTGTCAGTGTGTTAAGATCATTTGACTTGCCCCACTGACAAATGTATTTTCTTATTTTAAGAAAAAATATTAGCATCATCAACCAGAAATACCTTGAAAACAGTGAAATATCCTGCATCACATCAGCAATTAAATCTCACTGAGTCAAAACTTCTCAAATCCAGATAAAAATGATCAATTCAAGCCATTTTAAACTTTACAGATTTACATTTTTTGCTGTGCAGGAAGATAATTTGCTCTGAAATAGGAAATAATGGATTGAAACAAGACAGAAACGGTTTGAAACAAGTGAAATAATCTAGTTCCATCAAATAAATCGTCTCCACTGATCTTAAAGGGTCAAAACGTCTGAAATTCAGATTAATATCCTGAAATCAACACATTTTAACTCAGCTAGAAATTCATTTTTGCAGTGTGTGGTGATAAAAATGGAATTGACGTATCATGATTCATTGTTTGTGTCTTTAATGCAGCTGTCTGTTCAAACACACTTTTTCTCCTGTTGTTTAGCCTCTGTAGTCTCTGAGCAAATTACTTTATTTACCTCTTATAGACAAGGGCTGCGCAATTCAATGAAATCGACACAAAAAGCGAAAAAAAGCGTGATTAAAAATGCGCTCAAAAGCAACCAAAACACGCCTACAAACAAGAAACACAACTCGAGCGACGAAAACGTGACAAAAAAATGACAAAAAAAACGACAAATACTTATTTAAATATGACAAACACAAGTGAACGTGACAAAAACTAAAAAGCAACAAAACAGAATCCTATTATTCAAACCTAAATCGCAAATCTAATCACAGTCGCACTGGACAGAAAAATCACAATTAGATATTTTTCCTAAATTGTGCAGCTCTCAGCTTCAAGCTCAATTGGACGGAGGATAGGCGAATAGGCTGATTGATTATTTGATTTATTTTAGATTATCGTTAGTTCTAATAATATTATTTGAATAGTATATTAAACAGAAGTTCTGAAGGTCGAATCTGACACAAGTCCCTATGTATCATTTATTTATCAGACCATTTTAATCAGGGGTGGCCAGAAATGGGGGTCTGGGCCATTCAAGAAGACCTTTAATAATAAAGTAATAATAATAATAAATATAGTAATAAAGTAAATCAAAATGACAATAAACAATAATCAATAATACACATCCACAACTATTCTCTACCTAGAAGCGTTCAGTAAACTTTTTTCAACCATTATTTTATCATTAACTCAATGTACAATTGAAATAAACGCGATCTAATTTTAATGAATATGACATTGTATTTGCACTATTTTTTAATTAAAAGCAGTATATTTGAGTGAAACAGGGCCCAATAAGATAATAAACTATCGAAAAAAACCAACAACATTAAACCTGATTTAACACACTTTGA
The DNA here is from genome assembly GCA_019453435.1 of Rhinogobius similis. Classification (NCBI taxonomy): domain Eukaryota; kingdom Metazoa; phylum Chordata; class Actinopteri; order Gobiiformes; family Gobiidae; genus Rhinogobius; species Rhinogobius similis. The sequence continues at coordinate 34,847,307 of CM033626.1, forward strand.
CACTTAATATTATTGCTACTGTCATTTTCATTTGGGGTCCCGAGTAGGTTACATGGCTAGTTTGGGGACCCCCGGATTAGCCGACTAATCAAAAAAGTAAATTGCTGACTAGTCGACTACTAAAACAATCGTTAGTTTCTGTCCTAGTTCAGAATCTGCAGAGGCAAGAAATAGATAAAAACGTGATAAATGGATGAACAACTTTAATTTCTTTGACTGATTTTTATGAAAAGTTTGATCAAATTAAGTTTCTCTGCCTTGAATGTTCCACCGTATGGATTTAAACTTATCTGATTACAGGTGTTTTAATTGCAAAAATAGAAATATTACATAGACTTAAAGGGCCCATGACATGTTCAACTACTCATTTAACCAAAATGTAGATCAGATAAACATATTTCAAAATCAGCTAAAATTCTTTACAAATTTTACACCGTTTTCACAATTTTTAGCTTTTTAATTTTACTTCCTAGTTGTAAATGATGACATCACGCTAGGAAATTACCATAGCAACCAGACTGTACACTGGGCCAAAACATCATCTAATGTCACTTTTTTTTTTTAAATATGACAAATAAAAATACGTTAAAACCTTTATTTTGTTGAATTAATGTTTAAAGGGTCAAAAAAGTAGTGTATTTTGTGTAAATGATGCATAATCTTTGTCTCCCCAGTGTGATGTCATCAGTTTGTTTAATTCCTGTATTTTTCAACAGGTTTTTCAACTTTTCTCCACAAACAGCAACCTGATTGGTGTAAAACTATAATTTCTATTTACAACAAGTATTAATACGCTAAAGAAAGTCAAAATTAGAAAATCATAGAAACTTGTCATACGCACTTTAACTGAAAAACGCGCCTTCTTCTCTCCATAGATCTGACCTGGTTACAGAAAAGTGAAGTTTGTCATCACTTTCCTCCATTAGATTCATGTTTTTGATTGTGTCACCGCTCGAGGCCAGAGCTGTTACTTATAAGAACTTCCACACAGGATTTTCAGCGCATCAGAAGAAAACCAGGGATTACAGACCTATATTTAGTCTTTCTTTGAGGCTCTCCTCCTTTCAGATCTGCAGATGAATGCTGAGATTAAGATTTTGTGGAACATGTTTCAAATGGAAATGGAACATGTGCCGTACACTGGTTACTGCCTCAGATAAAGCTATATTTTAGTTCAATTTACCCTGTTTTCTTGTTGTTCTTTGCCCTCACAAACCCTTTGGCACATTCCGAATACTTACAGGCATGACTTTTACGCATCACTGGTTTTAAATTATGTGGATAAGTAATTAAAAAAACATTGCATCAGTCAGATCTGAAAATGTTTTTTTTTTTTTATCAAATCTGAATTCAAATAAGATCTAAAAATCCTTCCAAATTGATTGTTTAGAACACAAAAGTAACATGATGAAAGATTTTGGTAACACTTTATAATAACTACACTTATTCCTGCCTTAATAAAGCAGAAACTAAGACTTAATTAAGAGTCAATAAAGAGTTTATTAAGAACGATTCAGGCTTAGTAACTATTTAACTAATAATCTAGCCCTAAATTCTTACCCAAACCCTAACCTTAATTAAGTAGTTATTAATCCTGAACCATGCTTAATAAATGATATGTTCATTATTAATTAAGTCTTTGTTAATGCTTTGTTAAGGCAAAATAAGATGTAGTTATTATAAAGTGGTACCAAGATTTTTACTACATTAAACCCAGATGAAGCTTAACGAAGAAGATCCTGGTAGGGTGCATTTATGGAGAAAAGAGTGGTTTTGTTTTGATTTTTACAATTTAAATGGGTTTTGGACCGTGACTCATGAGCAGTCAACATTTTTTACTTTAAGTGCATATGACAGTTGAAGTATGACTTTGTTTTGTGGGACGTCAATTTTCAACATTTACATCGGTGAAGGTGCATTTTGTGAAGAAAAGTTAAGAAGAAAATGTTTAAAAATACAGAAACTTTGGAAGTGTCATTGTTATTGGAGGTCACTAATCCTGTCCACTGTGTAACACAAGGCAAGTTTATTTGTAGAGCACAATTCATACACGTGCACGTTCATACAAGTGCTTTACACGACAGGAAAAAATTACATTAAAAAAATCAGAAAACAGATGAAGACATACAAAAGCATTATAACATATTTTAAAAAGAGACAAATGCAGATACATCAAGTTTTGTGTCTTTAAATGGTCCTTTAATCTTGTCTAAATGTTTCAGATTTCTTTCTCTATTTTCACGTTCCTTTTCCTTCCTTTCTGCAGATGCTTTTTTCCACATTTGTAAACATTCAACATGCCTTTCTATTTCAGTTATTTGTCTTGTCTTTTTTGACAGAATTCTTTTTCAGCTTCATTTATTCTGTTTCTCGATGCCATCCTTCCATTAAATCCCTTTGCTTTCCACTTTCAGTTTTATTTAGTTTAAAAATTAAATTTCTTTGTTCTTCTTCCTTTGCAGGGCGATCTTTACTCGACTGGGATCCCGTTTTGATTTTCAGATATCACTAAATTCATTTCAAAATAAAAAATAATTGTGATTTAAATCCTTGATTTTCAACCAGTGCGCCGGGGAACACTGGTGTGCCTTGAAGTTTTGTCAGGTGTGCCTTGAAAAAATATCCAATGTCAGTCACTATATTAATAAATGTGAATGTAATTGACTAATGTGACATTTTGGAGTGTCTTGAGCAACTTCTGCATCTAACAAGAGCAAAACCATCACTATTGTCAAATATAAAGAACTAGACGAGGGCACAGACATGTTTTGCCTCTTTATGTACCTTACTTTTTCACTAAATGGTCTGATTTGGTCATGTTTTAATAGTAGTTGGTGTGCCGTGGTATCTTTCAAACCCAAAAAGTGTGCCGCGACTCAAAAAAGGTTGAAAAACACAGATTTAAATAGTCTGAATATTTTCAGAGTTTTGGGAAATCCTTCCTCTAAATTTTCTATCCAGAAAAACCTTTTCACAGATTCATAAATTGGTTGATTTATGGCAATCCTGGCCTTTAGTCACACCTGGCTTTTCAGCGAGTCACTTGACATGTCTTTATATTTACAGTAGTGTGTATTTAATGTGTTGTCATGTTCTGTGCAGGCTCACTGGGACGGTCTCACCGGGAGGATCACGTTTAACCGCACCAACGGCCTCCGCACCGACTTCGACCTGGACGTGATCAGTCTGAAGGAGGAGGGGCTGGAGAAGGTCAGAGCACTTTTTAAAGCGAAATCTTTTGGGCGTTTGTCAAATCCCAGGTCCAACGTCTACCTTAAGTTAGTCCTTCCCTACATAAGTACACACACCCAAAACATGGTCTTAAGTCAATTTAAAAATCCTTAGAAACGTTATAGGGAGTTTTGAATACAGGATTACAAAAAACGACTCATATTTTTGCAATTTAGATGACTTTGTGAATTGTTCTTCGTTTTAAAAAGTCCTGGTCACATCTAAGTATCGACTGTGGAGTGAAAATGGTTTTGGGGACACATTTAAAGGGCCTGTACCTGATTTTGAACCATGAGACAGGAACATGTTTTTGTTTGAACCGTTAGCCCCGCCCACATAGTACTTCCTTTCACTCAGTATTGCTCCATGACTCAGAAACGACTGTCTGGAATAGTCTGATGCAGTTGTTTCCATATAGTTCCTCCAACTCTCCTTATGATTCGCTTTTAGCACTTTTGAAACCATGAGATGACACCATGACAGAGAATCACAGTCTGGGATAGTGTCAAGCAGTTATTTACCCATGATTCATAGTGTACAATGTGCCTGACCCTGGCAAACACTTCTGCGCTAGTTCTTTCCTAACAAAGTGTTTATAATATGCACAGATTATACTTTACAAACCCAATGTCTTTCCTTGAAGTTGCCTCTTTCAAACAATGTGTGATGTAAAGAGAATTTATCTTAACATACATAAAACATTAACGTATATAAAAATCAGGTACAGGGCCTTTCATTTTTTGAGGAGAAGCATCAATCCATCTCAAGTCACAGGGCTCCAAGTCAAGTCAAGACCCGAGTCACTGGCCTTTAAAGGTCCCATATCATGCAAAATCGACTTTTCAGAGGTTTTAACCTTCCTGCAGTGCTATTTGGGCCTCGTATGTTGTGCCCAAAGTGGTTTTTTGATTGATTCCCTTATGCTTTCGCTAGAGAACTGTCTTTTCCGTCCCCCTCGGCTGAGCAGCAGACGGGGGCTCCTCACCAGGATGACGCAGCTTCACCAGGATGACGCGGTGTTTAAGCCACGCCTCCAGGAAGCGCGCAGCCACAAGAATAAAAACAGCTAATGCTAATGCTACACAGTAATTACACGATGGATAAGACAGATCGAAGAGTTAGCTTGTTATTTACCAAACGGCAACGTCCGTCGTTGAGGCCCTGGAGCACGTCAAACTCCAGGTCAGATCCAGGACGTAGGACTCAGCACGACGCACCGTCAGGACGGATAAAATGTTTATTCAGTGTTTGTGTATCGCTGTTTACCGGAGCACACGGCGCATGCGCACTATCTCCACTCTAGGCTTCGTCACGGGTTGGGAGGGGGAGGCGCGCGGGTTGGGCGGGGGAGGCAGACTGCTCTCTGTTCGGGGGGGTCGGATGTCAGCGTGAGCCGTTTGCTTTTGCAAGGAGGGGGGCCAGTCCAAGAAATGGGTGTTTTTTGGAAACTGTTGAGGAAAATAGCAGAATATGGGACCTTTAAATCCAAGTCAAATCCCAATCCTTCTCATTTTTTAAAGTCGCGAGTCCTAGTCACCATTTGCAAGCCCACACCTCTGTCCATTGGATTAATGAAGAATCGCTGTGCTGCCCTTTACGTACCCTTATCACGTATGTTCACAGGTTAACACACGCTCCACACATACCGCACACTTCAAAAAACGTCCGTCCGTGCAGCATCAAAGCCTCGTCAAACCGCTGTGCATTCCTGACCACTTGTTACCACAGAAACCAGTGTAACCTCGGATTCTTGTCGAGATCTTGTGACACGGTTTTGCTGTAGGCGTTTTAGTCGGGGACTCGGTGACACATTTCACCCCCGGGGCCTGATGTATTATCTGGATTCAGAGTGCCAGTCGACTCTTCCTACACACACCTCCTGCTACTACCACTCCGTGTCATTATAACAACTGCGCGCGGGACGGATGTGGGAAGGAGGTCCGGGCGTCGCAATGTTGTTCTTGTCAAAAGTGGCTGGATCTGATTCCCACGATGACACTCTGCAGCGTAATCAGAAAAGCCATGGGTTGAAATCCTTCCGTCAGAGGCTGGGATCTGATTCGAGAGCTAGAGTTTGTGTTTAAAACAATATCCAGTTTTCAGTGCACGTTTTAAACACATCCAAAGGCATCAACAAAAAGACAGAAACATAAACTGCTAATCTAATTCAGTGGATCGCGTGCATGTTTGTGTAGATCTAAACCACATCTTTGGTAGGTTTTATATTTAAAGTGCGTGTGACAGGTTTTCAGAATTTTCACATTTTGACTTTATTTGGTGTATTGATACCTGACGTCAATATAAATGTTAGTTTTACACCAATTAAGCAGCCGTTTGTGGAGCAAAGTTGTATAATATGTTGAAAACTGATGACATCATACTAGGGAGACAAGGGTTATGCACAATTTACACAAAAGAAACAGCTTGTTTTTAACCTTTAAACATTAATTCAACAAAATCAAGGTGTTCGCATGTATCTTAATTTGTAAAAAAAAAAACATTTGTGACATTAGATGCGTTTTGGCCCAGTGTACAGGATGGTTTCTTGGTAATTTCCTAGTGTGATGTCATAATTTACAACCAGGAAGTCAAACTAAAAAACTGCTAAACCGCGATAAAATCTGTAAAGTCTTCTAACGAATTGGCACTCGACTTTTTTGACACTCTTATTATAGTGCTTTTTTAGCCATGAAATTGCAACATTTGCCATTGTGTTCAATTGATTTGTGTCATCACATTCTCCGGACCAATATGGCGGCGCGCTGTCTGTATCGTTGCAACTGTAGAGAGTCAGCAATTTGGCGTCTATGAATGTCTATGGTTAGAGGTAATTCCACAACTGTTACCTAACAACCATTTTGAAAACAAGGACCAAAATCCATATAAATTAGGAAACAGTAATGCTTTGAAAAATAATCTGATAACACCTTTGTTTTGTTGAAAGACTGTTTAAACTGTCAGAAAAACGTGTCAGTTGTCTGTAAATTGTCTTTGGTTTCGTTCGAATCCACACTATTTCCTCCTATTTCCTGGGGCACTAAATAGTAGTCACCATACACATTCATAGATGGGAAATTCTCTTTTTCTTGCTCAGACACCACCACTTTGCTGCCGATGCTACATGGACTTATGTCAAATTAAACGCTGCTTCACAAACAAATGAATGATCCCCATATTAAAGTATATAAAACATTTATTTCATGATATTTATCTGCTCTCCTCTCTAGTAACATGTAAACAAGGATGTTCAGTGGTCACTAGATGCTCACCAGAAGTGCACAAGTTCAGAAATCTCCATTTAAATTCAGTTCGTCTTAAGCTCAAACAACAGTTTTACGCTAATTATTATCTGAAATAAAATACTACAAGGTTTACACACTGAACAGTGACTTGTAGCGAGGCTTTGACCTCTCGTGAAAGTGCTCGATGTGTTGTTACCAGTTGAGTGTTGTGTGTTTTGTGGGCTAATGCTAATGGCTATAGCGAAAATACATACGACTGCAGCTGGAGTCCTGCACATCATACCGGACTAGCCGCGTCGACTTATTTATATGTCTATGGTGGTCACGCCATTTTTAGTGTTGTCCGAATGTCCAGCAGGTGAGAAAGAAGTGCACTGAAAATATCCCACAATGCACCTTGAAAGTTGTGTCCAGCGCTGGTCACTAAACCAGTCGATATTGACCACAATGCATTGAGAGAGTCGGAAAAACAACAGCGGACAGTGACAGGTCTTGAAATGGACATCACAGACTCAATGAAAGCAGAAAGAGGAGCTGTTTAAACGAACAACAAAGTACAATAAGGCGTAGATACATTATATACAGAGCATTTACAAATATCTATCAAGCAAACTAATAAATAATAATCTTTGGTTTGGGTCAGGGTTACAGTTGGTTAAAGTTTATTATTGTTGTTTAACATTTGATGATGGTTAGTTTATATGTATTAATGATTTAAAAAAAACATATAAATGTATGCATGCATATCATAAACTGTTACCAAAAAGTCTAAGTCTCACACAGATTTTGAGGATCAGTCAGAGAATTACTTCACTAAATATCGGCTCAGAACGTAGAGCAGGTCTCCATCAGTCACAAGATGTATTTAAGATGTATTGTATCAACCAACTTATACAGTGACATTCTTTTACATTAAAAATGCTTTTCAAGATTTTTACTGAAGAATGTGTTTTTGTTTTGGGTTTTTTGGCCTAATTTGTGTCTCTGGAGCCTTTGTTTGGCTCAAATTTTTCTGTTTAAACGAACTGTTGAGCTGTGATTATGAACAAAACACTTTAAACACACGGTTAGCAGCAGAGTCGCGTTAGCTGCTTACCTTAGCTTGAGCTATGAATAGATCGCAAATCTCAAGCAAAAAGGAGGGACATTCGCCTTTGTATTTTCAATGGCATGTCGCTTTTTGATGACATCACAGAGGGATTCCGCTTCAGCGAACTGACGGATTGTGTCGGGATTTGAACTCACAACACTGCGACCAGCACAGCGCAACTCAAAGCCTTGGCCATTGTGAAGGACACTTTCGGTTTAGTTCTAGACTACGTTTTTGTGCCGTCGAACCAGAATAATGAGGCCACGATACAATAGTCTCCCACATAAACCCATCTGCTGCTGTGTCTGTGCAGAGAATCCTCAGACGGTTCATGTGCCGACAGTCTGAGTCAGCCACAGTCCACAGAGGCACACGAGAAGAACACACTTCCCTTTAGTCCAATTAGCATCAGCACAGTTAGCTCCAGAGTTAGCTCCGGAGTTAGCTTTGGCTCCCAGGCGTTTGTTTATGAAGAGGAGTCTGTTCTCTGCTGCTAAAGTGAAGGATTCTCAGTGGAGTTAGAATCCCCACTGAGTCTCAACTATTGTCTGCAGAACCCCTGGCGTGTTGAATAAAAAGACAAGTTTATACAGCTTTATAAGTAGGCTAGACTTCTTAAACACAGAATTTTTTATTTTTTTTTAATCAGATCAGTCTTAAGTAGCTTCTACACACAGCAAACTTTACAATCTCGGACTCAACAAGATTTTGACGGAGCGTACAGAAGGATATCTAATTCTGATTTATTAAAGCTTTAAGTCAAAAAAGCAGGACAAATTTTAATTTTTAAGACAATTTTCAGTCAAATCTAGTTTGATAAGATAGTAGATAAGAAATTCAAAATCCCCACAGTAACGTTTTTGTAACTAACATGTACAAAATGAACCTAGAAATTTAAACCTGGTTCTGTTCATTTTTCTGATTTAAATGTTCCAAATGTGCAATTTTGGCCATGTTTACACATAAAATGCCCATTTCTGTATGAAAACATTACATGTTGAAAAACAAATACATTTTCTTACATTTATACGTGAAAATTACAGGAAAAGCCAAATTGATATCTTTAAATTTAAGATATTTTCCCATTCACCTGTGGCTCGCCTTAATTTAGTTTGCAGATCCAAAACTGATTAAATCCAGGCATTGTTCTAATTCTCTCCACGATTATCCACAAAAACGTATATCCAAGTTTCCAAAAGGGCACTGCTTTGGTCATAATCGCTTCACTGTAATTGTTATGAATCGTAAATGCAAAAAAGAGCAGAAAACAAACTTTCTACTAATAGAATACTAGATTTTTGTCATTTTCTTCTGTTCAAAATTAACTTATTTCCCTCCGTTTCTGCTCAGGCATTGAGTCAGGGCCCGAAAAAGGACCTTGGAGCTGGCAAACGCATTACTGCACGCACCCAAAATGTTGTTCTGCATATTACAGCGCAAGAATTACAGAGAGCGCCCCCCTAAGCTAAAGAATAACACAAGAAAGAGTGGGCTATAGAGCAGAGGGAGAGAAAGAGAAGAGTGAACAGACGAGTGACGGAGCAGACGTGTTGCAAAGGTCCAGATTGAGATTCAGGCCTCTCGCTCTGGACACGCTGTAGTTCAGTGAGCCGCGGGACAGCCCAAATGTCACATTTAAATTATGTAAATGTGATCATGAGAAGGGACCTGATCTGCATCCTGACTGAGCCCAGTGTGCAGGGACTCTGAATGAGGCTAATGAAGACGCCATCCAGGTGAAGTCTGATTGTCACGTGAAAGGTGACGCATACAACATACAACAGAAATGGAATGGACATGGAATTAAAAGGTTGCAATCACAGGTTTTGAAAAGTTCACTCGATAACTTTCATGCTATAAAAGTTGATAATCGACTAATCTTTAACTGAACAGATCCAGACTCTAAAACACATTTCAAAAGACCTTTATTCACCTTATTCCGGAAGTTGCCATACGCGCCGCCGTCTTGTTTCCGTTGTAGTTTACACGGGGCAGACGAGCTCAACAGAAAATAAGTTCTACATGGACTAAAAAGCTGTTTTCAGACGCCCAGGAAATCGTTGCGTTGTTGACTTGTTGTTGCTCGTGTTCATTAAACATTTTACACAAATCAATCTACTTTGTGTAACATTTTAGCGGTGAGACTTTTCCCTCGTTCGTCATTAGCTTTAACGGAGTTCTCGTCAAACGGAAGTGCGTTTACAACAAAAGTGCGTATCTGTGGCAAAAAACTGCACCTAATAGGCGCTTTGGGTGCCTATTAGGTGGAAAAGCGCTCTATAAATAAAAATTCTTCTTCTTCTTCTTCAAAAGTGGGCGGGGCAGAATAAGGTGAATAAAAGTTGATAATCGACTAATCTTTAACTGAACAGATCCAGACTCTAAAACACATTTCCCAAAAGACCTTGATAAGATAAGATAAGAGAACCTTTATTTGTCCCACAATGGGGAAATTAGAGTGTTGCAACGCACAGTTCAAGAACAGCCGGAAAATTGAAACATGCAATTAAAAAACAAGATAAATAACTTTAAAAATAGTCTTAAATCTAACTTCTCACACAATGTGCAGGTAGGGAAAAAATAAAACCTCTTATATACAATAACTGGTTATGACCGTGGTTATATATAAGTGCAGCATGTGGACAGAATAAATACCATATAAATAACAAGTGGCTTGGTTATGTTAAATAATTATAAACAGAAGGTGGCTCTGGCTGTGCTCGTGGATAGAATAAATGACGTGTAAAGTGACTCCAGTAGTGATTGCACCAGAGATGATTATATCACAGTTCAGCACGTGCAGAGATGACACATGATGATGTTACAGTGTTATCAGTGTTCATTGTACAGTCTTTTATAACTGAGACTGACATTATTACATCAAAATGTCAAAAAATAATACATTATTGCTGCTTTTCATCAATAATTCACCAGTCAATATCTCTTCATTCATAAATATTCTCTGAAGGCTTTAGTCACCATATTTTAACCTTTTTTTGGCTGATAATGTATTTAAAAAGTTTAACTATACAATGAAAATTATCGTTTGAGAAGTCGACTAATCGAAAAAAATATTATTATTAAATTATGTCGATGTAAACCCTCATTCGTCCAGGTGTGGCCCATCGTAGAAAGGGTTTCAGGGGTTGTCATCCGGACGCTGTTTGAAGATCGAGACGTTTCGACTTTTATCCAAAAGTCATTGTCAATCAGAGAGCTTATTAAATTATATACTACAGTGATCCCTCGTTTATCGCGGGAGTTGCGTTCCAAAAATAACACGCGAAAAGTGAAATCCGTGAAGTAGTCACAGCTTTATTTTTTATTATTTTACAATGCAATACTGAACTATGGAATGAAACCAAAAATCAAAACCTGTTTTAAAGCCCAAAATTTGTTTAAAACAATAATTTTAATATAGTAATACAAGGTTGGAAACATTGTCACTGGCGTATTTCACGCGTATGTCCCAGCTGTGCCTCTTGGTCCTGACTCCGCTCCGCTGTAGCGTCTGTCTCTACTGAAGGCGCAGGTTATGGGTTGTTGTTGGCGTTCTTTCTTTTTCTGAGCAAGAAGATTTTTATAAACGGATATGCCACCTTCGATTATATTTGAGAACTGCAATGAACGACTCGTCAAAGGGTCCCGTTCTTGTGCGTGCGCTGTAGTTCGGTGGATGCACTGTAAAAATATCCGCACTGTGAAAGATGAATCGCGATACAGCGAGGGATCACTGTATACGTTCTTTGTCAAAAATGTTTGCAAAGAGAACTAAAAACAATTAAAACAACAACAAAAATATTACTTATTGACTACGCACCCCCCTCAACTGTAGACTTGGTGTCGCCCAGGGCGAGGCCATGCTCTACTCCTCAGGGGTCGCTCGTGAAACATCAAACACACTGGATTATTCAACTTTATGCCTGAAATTTGTGATCTATTCTCTGCTCAAGCTAAGGTAAGCGGCTAATGCTAGCAATGTTTGTTTAAAGTGTTTTGTTCATAGTCTCAGCTCATCAGTTCATTTAAACAGCTCCTCTCTTCTTTCATTCATTCTGTTGTGTCCAGTTAAAGACCTCTTGCAATGCATTGTGGTCAATATCTTCTCTAGAGAGGTAAAGAAGTGGTTTATTGAGAACCAGAGATGCACACACTGAGCACAAACTTGCACACTATTACTCGAAATATGTATATGTGGTTTTATGTAATTAGTATTCACCTTATTCCTGAAGTTGCCGTACGCGCCGCCGTCTTGTTTCTGTTGTATTAGTTTATATGGAGCAGACGAGCTCAACAGAAAATAAGTTCTACATGGACTAAAAAGACGTTTTCAGACTGACCAGGAAATCGTTGCGTTGTTGACTTGTTGTTGCTCGTGTTCATTAAACATTTTACACAAATCAACCTACTTTATGTAACATTTTAGCGGTGAGACTTTTCCCTCGTTCGTCATTAGCTTTAACAGAGTTCTCGTGAAACGGAAGTGCGTTTACAACAAAAGTGCGTATCTGTGGCAAAAAACTGCAAAAGTGGACAGAATATGGTGAATATTGCTCTATACAGGGAATAGTGTGGACATTCGGACACAGCCTGCGTCATATTTGCTGCCCATGTCCAACCAGGAAGTGACATTATTAACTTTACAAAAACTGTCAAACTGGGGACTGTTACACCCGACAGGCCAGGGCCGTAACAAAATTATTAGTAAAATGTTAAATATAATCTTGTTCCAGAAATGTGTCGTCCGCCCTGTCATGTAGACTTCAAAATCGCTCTAAAAATCCTCTAGAGTGAAAGTAGTAAGTGTCAAATCTCTGAACACTGATCATGCAACATTAAGTAAACAGCAAAGGCGAAGGCTAATTAAATATGAATTTTGTCACTTCAAATCAAATGTATGCACAAGACAAAGTATTAAATAATGGCTCTCTTTGGGATTTGTTAATTGTGACCGTTATAATTGCTCCACTGTTAGCCTTTCTATTACGACACTCCGTCTGCCTCAAAATGCCGTCCTTCTAATCCCGACTCGTCCTGTGCTGCGGCGGCTCGGCTCTTTAGCGCCCGTAGCTAAACTCAAAGCCGACACTCTCTTTGTTTTGTGAAAAGCAAGTCGTGCTCGGGGCTCCTCTGTCGCTGCGTTTGATGGAGCTGCAAACCACAAAGACGTCGCCCGCGGCAACCAACATGGCGCCATATGTTAAAGAAGTTTTGATTCAAGATTAATTTAGCAGAGCTTTCCAGCGCCGCTGAGCAGGGATGACATGTCTCCGAGAGCGTGTCTGTTTTATATTTTACATCTCGTCCTGGTGGCACTTTGTGGTTTGAGATGCACAGGATTATAGCAGCAGCAATAAGGCCGCGCCGCAGTGTTCACCAAGGCATTCATACACTTTTACGACAACGTTATATCAGAGAGGCACTGAAGGCTGTAATTCTGAACAACAAAGTACAATCATAGAACTATAATTAAACCTGGAAGATGAATCCAAAATGGCGGCCTGTTTTTTCCCTATGGAGTGAGCTCATTGGTGCATGACCTCAAAAAAATGTCTTACTTCCACATTTACTTCCTTATACGGAGGCGGCCATCTTTGCTTTAGGGGCACCACGTGACGACAATCCCCCATGATGCTTTGAGCGACGTGAGCGACCACGCAGCTTGCAAGTTTTTGTGTTAGCGTTAGCTTGTATGATTGTAATTGTGTTCTTCATGTTAGACACACGTGAAAGCGTCTGAAATGAAATGAAATACAACTTACAGGTGTCTCTAGTCGAGCCTTTTCCACGAGCTTCTGTTTGTATCGTCCGACGCTCGTTCATGTGACTCGCACATGTTTAATGTGACGTCACTTCATGTAAAAACGGTAATTTGGGTGATTTTAGAAACGGTAGAAAAGAACATTTCCTTCTATTTTATTTAAATACCGATAATAATCAAGTACTGTCTGCAATTATAATGTGCAATTTTAGAAAAAGGCTGGTTCCAAGAGGCTGCAGTACCTCGCACGGCCACTAATCAATCTGGGACCACAGACAGAGGGGGCGTACCTTATCCAGTTCTTTTAATACATCCATGAGTACAATAAATTCGTCGATGTAATCCCTCATTTGTCCAGGTGTGGTTCATCGTAGAAAGTCTCACCTTGGGCTGTCCCTAACCTCCTGTTGTGCTGATCTTTACTAGTGTTGATCTTTTCCAAAAGTGAGGAGAACTTCTTGATTTGTCGTTCCTTACATTTCTTGTGCTGTGCTCCCTGTGCGATCTGTGTAAAATCTAACACTCTTCTGAGAATATCTTCAGGGACAATGCTCGTAAGTTCCTTCTGAATAATTTCCATTCTGTACCTCTGTTTATCTATTTTGGTGTTGTTCTCCCTAATTCTTTCACTAAGCATCTGCATCAGGTTTCTTCTCCAAATCTTCTCTGCTCTGTGTCCTTTAACTGGGGATTTGATCTGTAGGCTCCTCGGAATGATGTTGCTCTGTCTACATCTCAAGTTAAACCGGAGGTGGTTTCTGTTGTCTGCTAATTTCCTGGCTGTATTCTCAAGCTCCCGTACCAGATCTAAGGTACCTTGCCCAAAATTCTCCAGAATTCGTCGATGTAATCCTTCATTCGTCCAGGTGTGGTTCAAACCCTGAAACCCTTTCTACGATGAAAGTACAATAAGGCGTAGATACATTATATACAGAGCATTTACAAATATTTATCAAACAAACTAATAAACACATGTGTAATAATCTTAGGTTAGGGTCAGGGTTACAGTTGGTTAATGTTTATTATCATTATTTAACATTTGATCGTAATTAGGGTGTACAGTTAGAGCTTCTGCCTCTCAATAAGGAGATCATGGGTTCGAATCCTGGACCTCCCCAACATCACACGATCTCTCTGGGTGGAGTCTGCATGTCCTCCCCGTGTTACCGTGGGTTCTCTCCAGGTTCTCTGGCTCCTCCCACCGTCCAAACACATGACTGTGTAGGTTAATTGGAAACTCTAAATTGCCCCGAGTGAATGAATGTGAGAGTGAATGGTTGTCTGTCCTTGTCTCTCTGTATCTCTGCGACGAGTTGGCCACTGTCCAGGATGTACCCCGCCTAAGGCCCAAAGTCACTGGGATAGGCTCCAGTCACCTGCGACCCTGGGAACGGGAATAAGCGGTAGAAAATAAATGAAAGATGAATTAATGAATAATGCTTAGTTTATATGTGTCATTAGCCATGTTTACATGCGCAAAATGTCTTTAATCTGATCATGAATCGGATTAGAATTTTACTGTGTACATGGACCCTGAAAAAAATAATCTGATTACGACACGCGTTTACATCTGTTATACATCTGATCGGAATAAATTATTTTGACATGCGCAGAATTGGCTAACATACCGGAAACAGTAGAAGAAGAACAAACTTCCGTTGTAAACAAACATGGCTGCGTACGTTTTGGCTCGTAACATTTTTCTTGGTTGATTTCACCTCCCGTTCGTGCTGTTTAATAATACTTTTGATATGGAGCTGTATTGTGTGCCTCACGCTCTGCCTCACGCTCGCCATTACCCTCGCTTCACATTAGCTGACGTAACAGACATGCGCAGAGAGGATTCCTTCAACCAAAACATCGGAAGAAGCGTGTACATGCGCATCGATCGGAATAACAATCGGCATAACCCACCCGTCTCAATCGGAATGAAATTTTGATCCGAATGAGTGTAATCGGGTCAGAATATTCCGAATGGCGTGTTTACATTAATCATTTTTATTCCGATCAGGCTTTTAATCCGATTACATGTGTCCATATAAACATGGCTACTGTTTATTAATGATTAAAAAAACATATATAAATGTATGCATGCATATTATAAACTGTTACCAGAAAGTGAGTTTCACACAGATTTTGAGGATCAGTCAGAGAATTACTTCACTAAATATTGGCTCAGAACTTACAGCAGGTCTCCTATCGATCACAAGATGTTTTCAAGATGTATTGTATCTTTTTATTCGACCAACTTATAGAGTGACATTCTTTTACTTGCAAAATGCTTTTCAACATTTTTACTGAAATATGTCTTTTAGTTTTGGGGTTTTTGGCCTAATTTCTGTCTCTGGAGCTTTTGTTTGGCTCAAATTAACTTTATACAGTACAATGTAAAGTGAAAGTAGTTTCTCTGTTGTTGCTGCGACTGTGCGGAGCTTTGTTAGCCTGTTTGCCCATCTGCGGTTGGAGATTTAGGACACTTAAACTCACCCTGCTATCATTTTCAGACTCAAAAACACATTGTTTAAGGAGAGAAAGGTAATCATTTCAGCTGTGTGTGATCCCAAAGTCTGGTTCAGTGATGTCAGTATTTGTCAGTAGTTTATACTTGTTAGACTGTAGCAGCTTTTTCACATTTTTGTTGTATTTTCAGCTTTTACAAAATGTCATTACTCACCATTGGCTCTCGTGCTTTTTGCCACTCACTGCTAAAACTATCTGCATAACCTCTGTAGTCAGAGTTGGGAAGAATACTTTAAAGCTGTATTTAGGTACAGAAAACAGAACACATTGAATGCATTTTGTAACGTTCAATCAGAGAACTGTATGAACACTTTCACTTGAAGTTTGTGTAATCCAGGAGTGGTCTTTGGTAGAAATGAGGCAGAACGACCTGAAAGTGGGCAATCAGGTCACAAAAGCAGAACGATTTCAGGTTATAACTGCGACCTTAGGGCAGGGCTAATCTACCGCAGTACAGGGTCTCACACCAGTGCCCTCAGATTGAAAATGACTTCTGGATGGGAGTCAAAACTTCTTGATGAAAAACTTTGAGACTTGTTCTATCATTCACAACAGTTGCGTTGTATTATAATATAAACAGATAACACAGAATTTCTATTAGTTGCACTTTTGTAATGCATTTATTTATTGCTAAAAAAGAGAACTTTGTGTCTATTTTTTATTTTTATGCTGTGCAGCTCAATCCTTAACTTGCACATTGAAACACCTCACAGTATTCCTTTGATTTTAGTACAAGAATATAGTTATACTTATCAACACTGCCAATAGTAATAATATGTTTTCTAGAGCAGTCCCCACCACCGCCCGTCCGTGGATTATTTGGGACCGGGCCGCACAACAAATAATGAATTTATTATCAGAGTCTGAGCGATCTTTTATTTTGAAAAATCTTTTATTTCGAAAAATGACTGGATTCTCTAGGTTACATAAGAGCTTAGATTCTTGGCCTGAATTTCGGGCAATGAAGCCTTTAAAGCTGCTTCACTTAGAGACCAAGCACCCTGGATTAAAAGACAAGCCCCCGGAGTATTTTGAAAGAAAAAAAACAGGTACACAGTGGATTCACGTTTATTATGATAAACGCCCCTCCCCTACCGGGCCTCAGTAAAATTGTCAGGCGTTGACCGGTCCGCGGTGATAAAAAGGTTGGGGACCACTGTTCTACACTGCAAAAACTGAATTTCTAGATGAGTCAAAACATCTTGATTTCAGGATATTAATCTGAATTTCAGACGTTTTGACTCGTTAAGATGAGTTAAGACTTTTTATTTGATGAAACTAGATTATTTGACTTGCTTCAAACCGTTTCTGACTTGTTTCAACACATTATTTCTTACTTTAATCCAAATTATCTGTCATTGGGTTAAGATAATTTGACTTATCCCACTGACAAATGTATTTTCTTATTTTAAGCAAAATTATTATCATTATCAGCCGGAAATACTTTGAAAACAGTGAAATATCCTCATCACATCAGCAATTAAATCTCACTGAGTCAAAACTTGTCAAATCCAGATAAAAATGATAAATTCAAGCCATTTTAAACTTTACAGATTTACATTTCTTGCCGTGTAGAGGACTCGTTCAATTCAAAGTTGTTTTAGATTCGTTCATTTTCTACCGCTTGTTCTCGTTAAGGATTGCAGGTTGTTTTACATTATTAGATGATTAATTTATCAGTTCAAGAACGTTCCTCTGACCATCATCAATCCAAAACGAATGTATATACAAACAAGCTGAGTGAAGAGTGTTGCCCAAATACACAACAACAACAACATGCAAAGCTGCCTGTGTTTGGTCTTCTTATCGATTAGTTTTCAGTAACCTTTACCCAGAAAGAAAGTTCTTGGTCAAATTCCCAAACCACTTCACTTACTACAATATTCTGCTTATGTCTGTGTGGGTTTGCTTATTGACCTTATTCTGCCCCGCCCACTTTTGTTGTAAACGCATTTCCGTTTGACGAGAACTCCGTTAAAGCTGATGACGAACGAGGGAAAAGTCTCGCCGCTAAAATGTTACATAAAGTAGATTGATTTGTGTAAAATGTTTAATGAACACGAGCAACAACAAGTCACAACGCAACGATTTCCTGGGCAGTCTGAAAACGGCTTTTTAGTCGAGTAGAACTTATTTTCTGTTGAGCTCGTCTGCTCCATGTAAACTACAACGGAAACAAGATGGCGGCGCGTACGGCAACGTCCGAAATAAGGTGAATACAGTGGACAATACCATTACATTGTCATTCATACATTAACATAATGAGCCCGCCATCAATATTCTAAAAATATCGTACGGGATTAAGACATCATTCCAGCCCTAGTTTGAAGTGCAAAAACTTCGAGAGCTTCTCAAAGGAACAAGGGGCCATTGAACGAACAGAAAGTAGTTTTGATCTTTGCTGAATCGCTTTGGTGTTTTATATTTTGCATCTCATTCACACGGCGCGTCTCTAGTGGCGGTTCTCACTTTAAGATTCATGAGATTATCAGCAGGAGCTCGAGTCGCAGCAAATAATCACGGCAAACACTCGAGTGCGCGGCCCCGACCCAAGAGCCTGCTCCTCTGCATTATTCAGTCTGCTCAGAAACCTTTTCACACTCTCCGCACTCCGACCGAAGGGCTCATCTGCAAGTACAAACCGCTGCTGGTGTGGCGTGAGGTGTCCAGACGGGGGCGCTGTGGGGGCAGGGGCAGTGACCTTTGGAGGGAGATCAGGTTAGGAAATGTCAGAGGAGAATGGAATTTAAAAAGGCTGTATGACGTGGGGAAGTGAACATGATTGTATTTAAGATTTTACTAAACATTTTGCCTATTTGTCCACAGTTTGACAGTTTTCATAATGTTTATAATGTTACTTCCTGGTTGGACATGAGCAGCAGGTGATTCCGCTAACTCCTTCATCCCTTTCCCACATGGGTCACCCTCATCCACACACATACAGACACACACACTGATTGATTATGATCCGGACAAATTGCCGAAGATCAAAAATGGATTATTATAAATGTTCTCGCCCTCCCGACAAGAAGTCTTGCAGCAGCTGTGCCCTTATCTTATCCTTACTCCCTGCCCCTAAGGACAAGGCCACCAAACTAATAAACATCAGTAACAGTTTCGCCAAAACATCTTGGACGCCTTCCTAGTCCTACCCCCATCTTCCATTTAACATCAGTCTGAACTTTTCCCCCTTTTCGTTTCTAAAACAGCTACTTAAATCTTTTGTATGGATTACAAAGAGAATACAGCTTCCTGCTATGTATGTCTACCGTTTATTGTGTGTTTGTTGTGACGCAACTGTAGTTACAACTGTATGTTGTGTCTGTTTATTGTTTATTGTCTATAAATGTAATTGTATATGTTATGTTGTAACGGCAACTGTTGAACGGTTTGCTAAGACAATATTAATAATAACAACTAGAATTTCACTCATAATGGTCATGTGTACAACTCTGCCCTGATTTCAGCCACAATTTCAGTCGTTTGTTAAATATGTTGAGCTCAGTCTGCAGTTTTAGGTCAGTGTGAAGAGAGACCCACAGTCTGGGTTCATTTGAGGAGAAACTGGACTGTCCAAAAGATATTCTGAACTTAGGAACAGCACAGTGTCCACTGACAGAAGCTCTGGTGTTTGGTCTGACAGAGCTCTGACGTCTCACACTCAGACCATGAAAAAAAAAAAAAATAAAATTCAATGGGCTAAAATCTGCAAGAAAAAATTGTGTGAAAGGATTATGTTTTTGGATGATATCACAGTGATGTCACTTCATGTGTTTTCTGTCAAATGCCTTCATTTCCTGCTTGTACAATGATACAACTGGCTTATGAGGGCGAAATTTAACTGTTAAATGCCAAATCTCAATTTTAGACCGTAGTTCAGCATAATTTTTTGGACCTGGTTTTGTCTTACGAATCAGTGGCTGTATCTAAATGCCAACCCTGGTCCCTAACCCCTCATTCACCCCACAGTCCTGCACTCTTGAGCAGATTAAATAGTGCCCTCAGTCACAGAGGGATTCAGATGCTCAGCTCACTCGCTGCGGGTCACATGATTCGGCATCTGGGAGAAAAAAAAGTCGGCAAAACTCAGATAAAATGGATTTCTGTTATGAATATGGGTCCAATCCTCTTGACGCACGTATTTATGGACTAATAACCATCATACAAGTTTGATTCATCATGGATCGCACATGAAACATCAAACAAAGACTGGATTATTAATCTTTTTGCGTGAGATTTATGATCTATTCACAGCTCAAGTTAAGTTAAGCGGCTAACAATAGCAACTCTGCTGCTAGCGGTTCGTTTAAAGTGTTTTGTTCATAATCTTGGGTCAACGATGTGCTTTATCTGCTTCATTCAGTCTGTTGTCCGCTGTTGTTTTTCCAACTCTTGCAGTGCATTGTGGTCAATATTAACCAGTCTAGTGACCAGCGCTGGACACTACTTTAAAGATTTGTTGTGGGAAATTTTGAATGCACAAAATTTTCAGCTGCTGGACATTCAGACAGCACTAAAATGGCGTGACTACTATTTAGTGCCCCATAGATCAGGCATGTCCAAAGTATGGCCCGGGGGTCAAATGCGGCCCTCAGACCATTTTTTCTTAGCCCTCAGGCTTCCTGGTGAATTGGCCCACATCGTCGTAAGAAGTACTTTTTACAGCACATTTCAGATTTTCTACTGTTATAACCTAAATAACTAACATTTTGGTGTAAGACAGACCTGATATTAAGGCACTGAGACCTTGGTTACATTTAAAACATCAGATTAATGCAACTTTTTTTGAATGTTTCACAATTTATTTGTGGCCCTCCAGTTGGTCTATATTTCAGTATGTGGCCCTCGATGGAAAAAGTTTGGACACTCCTGCTGTAGAGGGAATAGTGTGGACATCTGGACACAAATATAAAAGCAGTTCTTTGCTCAAACAGACACCACTCACTCTTCCCATTGGTCAGTCTCTGTTGGCTCTGAGTGAGTGACAGGTGGATTTAACCAATCACTGTCAAGTATGAACTCTCAGAAGCAGCAGAAGGCTTTAGTCGTCGCTTAAAGACATAAATGGACTAACCCCTGCTTCGTTTATGTTCAAGCTTTTTTCATGAACATTCTGTATTTTTTTTGAAAAGGAAATATCAACGATCTCTTACATTCCCCTTTCATTTCTCCAGTGCATATTTTAAAAGAGCTCATTGCCGGTTACAAACTCAAAATCCGTCCAGAAGGGGGCGAGCTGTGTGTGGGTGAGGGGCTCCTTCTGGTGACGCCCGGGGCAGCGAGGTTCGAAGGGAGATCAGGTTTGTAGAGTTCAGAAAGGACATGACCAGCCTGAGGGCCAGATCTGACTCAAGGATGGGAGATTTTCACTGCAGACGATTTTACAAGATCAGATTCCCATCAGAAAAAAGTACAAGGCGTAGACCGCAAGGCATTCACTCTCAATACTGACTACCAGAGTGTCACGAGGATTAGGTTAATGATAATAAGTCAATACAATAATGATAAAATAACTAAGAAGATGCTACATCCAGTCATTTAAGATGAGAGTCTACAGGCGAATAGGAAACAATCTTAAATTTAAAGATATCAATTGTAAACTTCTCTAGTAGTTTACTCACATAAATTTAAGGGGAAAAAAAAAGAGTATAGTTTTTCATCATGTCATGTTTTCTTGTAGAAATTAGGCATTTTAGGTGTAAAATGGGCCAAAAATACACATATTTGGGATATATAAAACTGAAAAATGGACAGAACCAGGTATACATTTTTACACATATTAGTTACAAAAAATGTACATAGGGGATTTAATTTAAAGGTGGAATGGAGGATTTCGGGCAACAAATCAGAATCTCATTTCCTCGTGGGTAGCACAAATAACTGGTCCGCTCAGGTGTCAATCATTCTCTGCGTGCTGAGTGCCCGCCCACAGGCTCGTCCAGGGGAAACGCTCGCTCCCCTGGCCGCGCATGCGTGGTTGATATGCTATTGTGTTTATGTAGCAGGAGGTTAGCGGCGAGTTCCGTCATTGTAGGTCTAAACTTTCATCCGTGAAGTACCGAAATGGCTGAGGGACGAAAGAGAAAGACCGGTTTCGAGCTTTCACAGAAGAGGCGAAAGTCTGCAGAGGAAAGAAACAAAGCAGCCATGTTATTCTGGGGAATCGTTCTGGCGCTGGCGAGCATTGAAAGCGCAAAACAGGCTGATGCCTCCGCTGCAAACTTTCTGCTGGACAGGTAACTGTTTATCTGACTCTTTTTTTAGCTTATTGTATGTGGAGTGTATCATTAAATCTTCTTCGCGGAGGTTGTCGTGAGAAAGCGACACCAATCGTCTTGTAAACAAATGCGCATGGGCAGTGCTGCTGGGCGTGCTCGTTCACGAGGTTTGGTAGGTGTTCACTCAGGAGAAACGGGGCGGGAGGGAGGGGGAACCTGCGCATGCGCTTTTTCAAAAAAAGGACTAACAGTCGCAGATTTTCAAATCGGCGAGAAATCCTCCATTCAACCTTTAATAAAGCAGCTTGTGTCAATAGTATTTTAAATAGTTAAAGAGTCAACGTTTTAATTAGTTTTAAATTGTATTAGGTGTTTTTGAGAGATACATTTGAAAACCCAAACTGTACACGTAACATTTACTTTTAACCATGTTATAACATCCCTCATCAAAAACAGATCTGGAGTTTAGCTTCATCCACACTTTTACGAGGTGTTCTTCTCCGAGCCTTAGAAAACACTCCAATATAGAGATTCTGAAGTTTCCTGTTCTGTTTTTAAGTCCATAAATCATTATCATTATTGTATTAATTACAACTGCATTTCGGGGCAAGCTAGCTTCTGTTTATTTTCCCACGGCCAGTAGATGGCGTGATAACACCAACCCCGGATGAGATGATGGCAATACAAATAATGCTTTATTAGAGAAACTATCCTGCATTTTTCATATGTTATTAGCCTTTAAACATACTCTTGAGTATGTACCATCCCATGTTTTGACACAAAAAAGATGTTTATGACAGGATTTCTCTGGCACTTACTGAGTGAATCCAGCCAGTAGATGGCACCTAGCGCTTACACTATTTAGTTATATTAGCACCTAACAGTCGCTATATTACGGGTTAGCAGCAGCAGTTATCATGTAGAGGCAGAAATGCTTAGAGCGAGTCTGGTGATGATTTAAGGACTTAAAACAGCAGAAGATTCTCGGATAAATGACGTAGATCAGGGGTCTGCAACCTGCGGCTCCTCACCCTCATTGTAGCGGCTCCCTTTGGCTTTGAAAAAAAAAGCTTAACATAAATAAATGGTATTTCTTAATTCATTTTTATTCGTAAATGAGTTTATTTTGTTGGGCAGTTATCTTGGAGTTTAAGTTGATGACATCTAATTTTAAAATAACTATTTTTAATTTCTAATTTGCAAATATACCTCAGTCACATAACGTCATCAGCCTTCGCCTTTACGTGCTGACGGCTTTTGTAGTGTCGGTTATTTGTTGCGGCTCCCGACGTTTGTTTTTTTTTTTGGTAGAAGAGGGGGCAAAATGGCTCTTTTGATAATAAAGGTTGCAGACCCCTGACGTAGATGATCCGAAAATACGTCCCGGATCTGGTGAGTTCAGCAGGAAGTTATTTAACGCTCTGAGGAAGAGGATTTTCTTGTGAACATTCCTCGAATTATCGTGAATGCAACTCCATGTGTGTTTCTGATGACGGAACACTGTACATGGTTAAAAGCTCAAAAAAGTCACTGTAGCAGAATATGTGCCCTTTAAATAATACTTCAATAATACTAATAAACAATAAAAGGCTATAATATTTGTGTGAACAGTTTGATTGTCCATTTTGAAACGCTCATCCTCTTCATCATCTTGACTAACGATCAAAGCCGACAGGACCTCGTCTCCCTCTCGCCTCAGAATCACCTCCCCCAAAGGTCGGAGGTCGCGTCCGTCTGCAGCGCCGTCGCCCCGTGGGATTGTGGGTAAAACGGGCCTTTGACAGCAGCGCGGTTCACCCAGCTGTCAGCCGCCTCCTCGGGCCTGGTTACAACGCCTGGTTCTGCATATTTATCAGCTGTGTTTACGCCGAGGAAAGAGACATACAGCGAAATGCAGATTATTATAAACGTCAGGTTGATATCGTAACATTTAATTAGTTTCAAGGCCGCAACTGCAATTATTTTAGCAGCCGACGTGTCAGAAAGTATATTTTTATTGGTCGACTAGTTAAATTTATTTCTATTGTACATTTAGACTTTTTAAATGCATTTTCAACCAAATAAAAGTTGAAATATGATAACTGAAGGCTTCTAGATAGAGAAAATTAACAAATAAAGTGTGTTTATATGTGTTTTTGAGTCTGTAGTTCAGATTACAATTAGGGTTATGATTATTTTTATAGTCAACTAGTCACAATTAGTCGATTAATATAGTGTGAATAAATGCATTATTACATTGGGCTGGTTTTGGCAAGATTTAGTCCAGATCTTATCCTGGTTCAGTCCTTATTGAGTTCTGATTGAGACCTGGTTTAATCACTGTTCTATTCTTGGTATTGACTTGGTTTAGTTACTCATTTAATCAGTCCTTGTGACTTCAGGGTCAAACATTATTTGGTTCTGTCTAAGAGATTTTTGTTGTTGCCCATTTAGTCCTGTTTTAAATTTGGTATAATTGTGGTTTAGTCCCTAATGCTGAGATTCATTTAAGGACCTAATTTAGCCCTGTTATTGTCCGCATGTAGAGCTGATTTTGACCTGGTTTAGTCCTGATGAAGACCTGTTTAATCCTTGTTTAGTCCTGATCTGGTTTGATGTTTAGACCTGATGTAGACCTGGTTTAGTCCTTGTTTAGACCAGGTGTCATCCTGGTTTAGTCCTGATGTAGATCTGGTTTAGTCCTGGTTTAGCCCTGATGTAGACCTGGTTTAGTCCTTGTTTAGTCCTGGTTTAGTCCTTGTTTAGACCTGGTTTAGTCCTGGTTTAGCCCTGATGTAGACCTGGTTTAGTCCTTGTTTAGACCTTGTGTCATCCTGGTTTAGTCCTGATGTAGACCTGGTTTAGTCCTTGTTTAGACCTGGTTTAGTCCTGGTTTAGCCCTGATGTAGACCTGGTTTAGTCCTTGTTTAGACCTGGTTTCGTCCTGGTTTAGTCCTAATGTAGACCTGGTTTAGTCCTTGTTTAGACCTGGTTTCGTCCTGGTTTAGTCCTAATGTAGACCTGGTTTAGTCCTTGTTTAGACCTGGTTTAGTCCTGATGTAGACCTGGTTCAGTCCTTGTTTAGACCTGGTTTAGTCCTGATGTAGACATGGTTCAGTCCTTGTTTAGACCTGGAGTCTTCATGGTTCAGAGACATTCATAGCTCATGATTTGCCTCATATTTTCTGAACTGTATCTTGCTCTGAAAGTGTGTGAATACGTTTCATTTTCTTAACTTAAAACTTTTAATTTTGAAAAGTTTTTTATTCAATTCCAAGTTTGGAGCAGATTGGCTATTGATTTAAATTAGATTTTTCAGAGAGTGGTTATAAAACAGAACTAGAACCACTCGATATCACTCACGCTGCAATTAAACGCACACAATACAAAGATGAACGGATTAAAAATAAAACAGCAAAATAAAGCATTGATTTAAAAAAAAAAAGTTATAGAGATGGGTTTGTTTAAATAGAAAAAGAAACTAATCCTGGTTTAGTTGAATTGGTATGACTTGGTTTTGGTCAGATTTATTCCAGGTTTATTCCAGATTTTGTCACTGTGTAATCCTTGGTGAGTTATGGTTTAGTTTAGTCCTCAATCTCAGAGTTAGTCCTGGTTTAGTCCTGGATTTGTCCTCATTTGCCCCTTGTTTTGCCCTTAATATATTCTGTATAATTGTTTAAAAGCATTAGACTGCATTTATCACTTATCATAGTCTTTTATTTTGAAGGCACAGAGACAGGAAGTTGTGCCAGGAAGTCGGCCATCTTGTATTTGTGTTCAGTAAACACATGGTTCAAGTTCATCTGCCGCCATCTGCCTTTTAGTTTGTGCCTTTGATAACAACGTCCGTATCTTTTACTTTATGCACAAGAGAAATACAACATTCATTCTTTATTTGTGTGGGATGAGTGTTCGGAATGTTAATTTTGTTGACGATTAGACATTTGAAAAGCAGTGGACTGATCGCTAAGCAGTGCCTTCATTGATATTTTACTTCATCTTTGGCCTTTAAACGTCACTTAGTTTACTATATGCTTAAGGGTAGTTTTCTTTTCTGTTTTGAATCTGTTTTGTAAACATCTTTATTGAACAAAAAATAGAGCTAAATAGAGTGAAATAAAAACGAAATGGCAATTTGAATAGACACATTTAGAAAGTGCAGTAATTTTCTTCACAAACAATAAAAGATCCAGTTTTATTCTGCATAAAAACTTCAAACCCTGTATTTTAGATTGATTTAGATAGAACATGTTCTGAAACAAGTGACAAAAACACAACTAAAAGCGAGAAAAACACAACTAAAAGTGACAAAAGTGTGACTAAAAGCAATAAAAACGCAACTAAAAGTGACAAAAACATGAGTAAAAGTGACTAAAACATGACTAAAAATGACAAAGACGCGACTCAAAGCGACATAATGACTCCAAAACACACCATTTTTTAAATTAGTTTGTCACTTCATATTTCAGTCTTTTTGTCAATTCTCCTGGTTGTGTTTAAAATGTGAACTTTGAACAGAATCCTATTATTAAACATACATGACAATTCCACTCGAAATAGCAAAAATGGTCAGAAGAATTGCAATTAAATATTTCTCCCAAATCATGCAGCTCTATTATGGACACTACAGTCTGACTCTGCACATGTTTTCAAAGGACTTAGATTAATTGTGGTAGATACAAACAAAGAGAGCAAGGTTTTGACTGAATTCTCGTCACGTTTTAGGTTAGGACTTGTTACTCGAGGCTTAAAAAATTCATATCTACTTTAGTCCTAGTTGTCTTGCTGAAGTCTGCTTTGCACATTCTCTCTTGACCAGGACTCTCTATGAAAACTATCGAGGTTCCAATACTCCTGTTTTGTCTTTTTCCTGGTGAAATAACGGTTGCGTTCGATGAATTCTCAGTGGCTCTGTTTGTGTGTTTCAGATCGGCACGTGGGACCCCTCCAGTGGACTCAACATGACCGAAAACCAGAAGGGCAAGAGCACCAACGTGTCCGACTCCCTGGCCAACCGCTCGCTCGTCGTCTCCACCATCCTGGTAAGGGCGGCCGTGCTTTTTTTCAGAGTTTATGACGGAAAAACACACACATACGCATTAATATTTTACACCTTGTTCAACGTAAACTGCAGTATTGATCTAGAATGGCTTGATAACAGAAACATGAAATAATTTAGCACCTGGCTCGATGAATAAATGTATGACCGGGAGTTTTTCCGAAGTTCAGTGTTGGGCGAGGAATTTTTCGCAGTCTTTTCCAGTATGGGATGACGTCACACACAGCATTTTCTCTCTCTCTTCCGGGTCCTTTGCATCTGTCGTTGATTATTTTCATGGAATAAAGTAAAATCCGTGTTATCTCAGTGCAGATATATTGTAAAAGCATCTCTATCCGACCGTTGTGTCGTCAAAGTAAGTACTAATTAAAGAGCGTTTTATTGTCTGAAAAAAAAAATGGAAGTGCGCCGCTAGCATGCTAGTTGTTGTTAGCTTTACTGTAACGGTAAACTCTGCTCTGAAAGTTGTAGAAAGCGCTTACAAAATCATCGGAGTGAATCGTTTGGATGTTTAGACTGAAGCAGGTGAGTGAGCAGCAACTTTTGTGATGAACTAGCTCTGGTTTTCATGCTTTTTAGAAATGAAACAGCTAATTACATCGTTACACCTTTAGGAACGCCCATCTGCCTAATTCTGTCTTTTATATAACTTAATGGTACCATATCTACAACACTTAACTATCCAGGCCTTTGTTACAAGAGCAAAAAGAGTTAATTCAAGTTACCACAGATGCACACAAAAGAGAGCAAGGTTTTGACTGAATTCTCGTCACGTTTTAGGTTAGGACTTGTTACTCGAGGCTTAAAAAATTCATATCTACTTTAGTCCAAGTAGTTTTGCTAAAGTCTGCTTTGCACATTCTCTCTTGACGTCTGCCTAATTCTTTCTTTTATATAACTTAAAGGACCCATATTCTGCTATTTTCCCCTTCACACAGTCTATTCTAAGGGCTTTGTTGGTAAAATGTTGCGTTGTGCAATATCCATAACATAACAGTTTCCAAAAAACACCCATTTCTTGGACTGGCCCCCCTCCTTGTAAAAGCAAACGGCTCACTCTGAGATCTGACCCCCCCGAACAGAGAGCAGGCTGCCTCCCCCGCCCAACCCGTGACGAAGCCTAGAGCGGAGATGGTGCATGCGCCGTGTGCTCCGGTAAACAGCGACACACAAACACGGGAATAAACATTTTATCCGTCCTGACGGTGCGTCGTGCTGAGTCCTACGTCCTGGATCTGACCTGGAGTTTGACGTGCTCCAGGGCCTCAACGACGGACGTTGCCGTTTGGTAAATAACAAGCTAACTCTTCTATCTGTCGTATCCATCGTGTAATTACTGTGTAGCATTAGCATTAGCTGTTTTTATTCTTGCGGCTGCGCGCTTCCCGGAGGCGTGGCTTAAACACCGCGTCATCTTAGTGAGGAGCCCCCGTCTGCTGCTCAGCCGAGGGGGACGGAAAAGACAGTTCTCTAGCGAAAGCATGCGGGAATCAATCAAAAAACCACTTTGGGCACAACATACGAGGCCCAAATAGCACTGTAGGAAGGTTAAAACCTCTGAAAAGTCGATTTTGCATGTTATGGGACCTTTAATAGTACCATATCTACAACACTTCTCTGTCCAGACCTTTGTTGAAGAGCATAAAGAGTTAATTCAAGTTACCACAGATAAACACTGCAACATATGTGTGACCGGTGCGTTCCTGCGTTGTGTAGTTTTGAGGTGTTTGTGGTGCATTAAGGAGCCACGGGACGCTGTTGAACTTTTGGAGGCACTCGCCGTTTAATCTGGTTAACGAACAAATACAACAACATCAGCACGTGCCGCCAATCACCGTCCAGCCCGAACCACACAGAGGACGGCAACTGAGTCAGCGCTCATCATCGCACATAAAACATAACATCAGCGCAACTTAAGAGCTCAATATGGATTTAAATGAAAGTATAAAGACAAAATAACAACAAAAGGACACTTAAAACAAAGGATTACAGAAGATGACTGACCTCTTCCCAAAATGGGACTGGAAAAGGGAAGAGGAAGTCACGACACCCGAATTTATACAAGTGCACGAGGGGGACACACGAAGAAGACATAAAATACAGAGGGAGCAGCTGGACGACCAAGACAGCAGCAAATCAAACGCCAGGAATGCACAACACAACAACGGATCAGAAGGACAATTTTGTGCAATTATACTGTAATAAAATATGACCCAGTTACATATACTGTCTAACATAAACTCACTTTATCAATTCAAGCCACTTATTTTTTATTCTTATCTGACGGAAATCAATGAAAGAAAAGCTTCTCTGTCCTGTTTGTATTGATTGCGGATACATTTGAACAAAACTGAGCCCAGACTGTGGCGTAGTGTCAAAACCAAAACAAAATCAGCAGAAAATGCCACGGCAGCTCAGACCCAGAAGTGAGGAATACACTGTACAATCTTGGACTCAACAAGATTTTGACGAAAAGTACTGTTTTAAGTCAAAGAAATTAAACTAAATGTAATAATTTAATTAATTTTGAAGCAATTTTTGAATCAGATCTAGTTTATTCAAAAACTAAATAAGAAATCCCAAATTCCCCTTGTAAAAAGTTTTGTAACTAATATGTGTACAAAATGAACCAAGAAATTTAAACCTGGTTCTGTCCATTTTCAGGTTTATATGTCCCAAATATGTGTAATTTTGACAATTTTTACACATAAAATGCCTTATTTCTTCATTAAAACATTACATGATGAAAAACCTGTAATACAATCTTTTCTTACATTTATGTGAGTAAACTACAGGTGAAGTTTACAATTGATATCTTTAAATTTAAGATTTTCACCTGCACCTATTCACCTGCAGCGTCTCACCTTAAAGGGCCCATGACAGGTTGGACCTTTTATGTAAAATGCAGTTAAGATAAATATATTTCAAGTTTTGCTAATTTTTTTTTTACAAATGTTATCCCGGTTTAGCAGTTTTATAAGTTTTAATTTCACTTCCTGGTTGTAAATAATGACATCACACTTGGAAATTACCATAGCAACCACACTGTAAACTGGGCTAAAACTCATCTAATGTCATCAATTCTTTTACCTGACAAATAAAAATATATTTGAACTTATTTATTTAGTTGAATTCATGTTTAAATGGTCAAAAAAGTAGTTTATTTTGTGTAAATGATGTATAAAGTTTGTCTCCCCAGTGTGATGTCATCAGTTTGTTTACTTCCTGTAATTTTCAACATATTTTTCAACTTTTTTCCTCAAACAGCGACCTGATTGGTATAAAACTATCATTTATATTTACAACAAGTATTAATACACTGAAGAAAGTCAAAATTAGAAAATCATAAAAACCTGTCATACGCACTTTAAGTTCAAGATTGTAAATGTTGGCTTCTGTAGGTGTTGCTTTAAGGGTTGATCTTTTGAGAAAATGGCCTTGAAGTTACAGTGTCCCATGTTTATCTATACATCATTGGTCAAATAATAAAACAAACTTATACGTTGAGAGGAAACTGATCAAAAAAACAAATAAAAAAAGAAGGTTCTGTGATAGTGTCTCGCCTTAACTTATCCTTTAGAATCTGATGTGTATGTCTTACTCCGTCTTTGAACTCGCCGAGCCTTTCTTCGCTCTGGACCGGGACTATTTCTGTTCTGTAAACTTCCAGGGCTCTTCAGAAGCAGCAGAGTAAAAGGCTGTGACATTTAAATCTCCTCCGAGCGCTCACTTATCCCTCTGCACTTCAGCCGGGGTCGTCTTCACTGTCCTCACTTCAGCTCGACTCGTGTGAAAGAACAGGGCTCGGGTCGTTAGGAGCAGGGCCGGTTGTGGCTCTGCGGGGACCCGGTGCAAGACGCCGTTTGGGGGCCCCGGCGGGTGCAAAAATGTGTCATTTATTAGCTTTATTTAAACAGGTAAAAGCCATTGAGATCGAAACGTGTCAGGACACAGTCATAAAGACATTTAAGAAACTACATTTAAAGCAGAAATGTTTTGTAGGATTCTAAAGGAAAATATTCAGCATTTTTCATATTGTTATTAGCCTTTAAACATACTCTTGAGAGCCTTAAATTTGCCGTGTCATGTTTCTTATTCACCCAATTACTTTTTTTTATCAGCCAGTATGAAATTACACTTACTGAATGAAATTAGCGCTGAAAAGACGCTATGATGCAGATTTGCCGCAGCAGTTATTGTGTTTAGAGGCAGAAATGATCAGAACGAGTTAGCGATGATTTAAAACAGCGGAATATTCTCAGATAAACGATGTAGATGATCTGAAAATACGTCCCGGATCGAGGGAGTTCCACAGGAAGTCTTTTTGACGCTCGAAGGGGTAGGATTTTTTAATAAACATTCCTCAAAACAGCGTGAATGCAACTGAATGCTACTTCAGGTGTGTTTTTGATGATGGAACATTGTTAGGACATGGTTAAAAGCTCAAAAACAAAAACTTTACTTTCACTGCAGCAGAATGTGTGTCCTGTAAGAGACAACTGACAGTCTATTTCACAATTATCTGTAATATTAAATTAAAGCAAGTTAACAAAACCAAACTAATTATGGCTTTTAAAGGACTTTGTTAGACATCTTGTGCATTATTGACGAAGGCTCATATATTTCTGCAGACAGAGAGACAAATAATCCAACATTAAGCTAATTTTTAAACCCCCAAAAGAAGAAACATGTTTTAAAATCTATCTTTGGCATGTTGTTAATATTCGTGTACATTCATTTTCAAGTGCGGCTTTAGAGCAGCTTTTTTCAGACGATGAAGTGAAACACGACAAAGCTCAGTCAATCAGAGCGCTATTTTAGGCTCTGATGCCCAGGTTTACAAAAAATAGAATACTTATAATTTTATTAGATGAAGACAGCACTTGGAGGTCAGATTGTGTCATGTTTTTCATTTTTTAAATAATTTTTGCTTGATATATGAGTGGGTGCTGGTAAAATATACACATTTTCAGGATAAAAGGCGTGGTACCCCAGCTTTAACTGATTTATTTACTGTTTGAGAATATTCTAAACCATTATTTATTCATAAAAAGCAATTACAAACTATTAAAAAATCCTTAGCACTCTCATTATCCCATTAAATGCCCTGCACTTAGGCCTGTCACCATAATTACTATAGCCACTTATCGTATAAATATAAATATACTACATGACAGATGGGACGATGTATTTGAGGCTCTATGTTTAGCGTGTGTACGTTATTTTTTTGCGGGTGACATTTTTCTTTTATACAATAATATCTGAGGGTAGAATGACAAATAATCTTATCTTTATAAATACTGACTAATCAATTACTTGTTTAATTCTGCAATTTATTTGTTGCAATTAGAGCTGCAACTAACGGTCATTTTGCAAATTGATTAGTCTACTGATTATTGTTTCGTTTAATGGATTAGTTGTTTAGAACACAAAAGTCACATGATAAAAAGACTAACATAATTTGACGCAGATGAAGCTGAAGCGAAACTGTTTGAGAATCCTGGTTAAGTACATTTACTGTATGAACAACAGTGTTTTTGGGAAATACACAACTTTTACACACAATTTCCACGTAATTTTCATGCAACAGCGGCTCAATTTGTGTCAAAAAAGCTCTTTTCTCTGCTCGTGGTGTTACTAAATTAGCTGACAATTAGTTCAGTAATCGATTAGTTGTAATTAATTGATTAAATTGTTGTAGCCCTAGTTGCAATTCATGTTTTTTGACAATTTTGTATGTTTTAGAAAATGGTTTACTGATGTAATTATGCTTTAAGGATATCGTGTTTGCACCAGTGGCACAAAATAGTCTCCATATTAACAATAATCCTGATATACTGTATATAACAATACACTTAAGCCACTTTAGTTACCATTATTACTGTAAATAAGAGTGTGCACTTTATACCTTATTACTTTATATTGTATTTTTTACTACCATGTTTATTTTTCCTATTTTTATTGCATGCGCCTATTTCTTTCATTCCTGTCCTAAACTGTGTGTTGCAACAGTGGAATTTCCCCATTGTGGGACAAATAAAGGATCTCTTATCTTATCTTATCTTATATTTTTCAGTAGCAGTATATCGTATGTCAGAATTTACCTGAACTTATTCAACTTCTACCGCTGCTTCAGTTTGTGGCTCACCCTTTGTCTAATTTGTCTGAGTTAGTCCTCGTCGAGTACTTTAGTCATGCTTTTAACCCTGGTTTAGACTTGGCTTAGTCCATGATACTTAAAGGGCCTCTGACAGGTTGGACACTCATGTGACTAAAATGTAGTTAAGATAAATATATTTCAAAGTTAACTAAAATACTTTACAAATTTTATCCCAGTTTAGCCATTTTGTAGGTTTTTAATTTTACTTCCTGGTTGTAAATGATGACATCACGCTAGGAAATTACCATAGCAACCATCTGTACAATTGGGTAAAAACTCCTCTAATGTCACGGATGTTTTTCTTTGATAAATAAAAATACACGTGAACAGCTTTTATTTTGTTGAATTAATGCTTAAAGGGTAAAAAGTAATTTGTTTTGTAAATTACGCATAGCCTTTGTGTCCCTAGTGTGACGTCATCAATCGTGTTTACTTCCGGTAACTTTTAACAGATTTTTACACTTTGCTCCACAAACGGCTGCGTGATTCTTGTAAAACTATAATTTATGTTGATAAGAGGCATTAATACAACACATAAAGTCAAAATTCGAAAATGATACAAATCTGTCATACGCACTTTAAATACATAAATAGAGATTTGAATGAGAACAGCAACTGCTCCAACAATGTTCATTTTGTCTTAAATAAATCCAAAAAATGTACGTTCTTTTTAAAAACAACAATTGCTCATTAATTGTATATTGTGTAACTGTTAAAACTTGTAAATACACTTTTATGCTCTACATTTTAAAGCTCTTTACCTCATGAATAACATATAATATACGTCCTGTTTTGCTGCTTGGATGTTTTCACTTAATTTGGGCGATGAATTTTCACCGTTTCTGATTGTACTTCTTATAATTGCTTGTCAGATCTAACAGTTCAACGAAATTCAAGGCAGAACTGGCTCAAAAACGTCAATAGTTCCCGTTTTCCCGCACACAACCCCTTTCTCTCTCTTTCCTTCGCTCTCGACTCAA
The DNA here is from genome assembly GCA_019453435.1 of Rhinogobius similis. NCBI lineage: Eukaryota > Metazoa > Chordata > Actinopteri > Gobiiformes > Gobiidae > Rhinogobius > Rhinogobius similis. The sequence goes on from CM033626.1 coordinate 34,881,550, forward strand.
AACGCTGCTTTCCCAAATTGGCCGTCGGTCCTCCAGAGACCGGAGCGGAGCCCGGTGGGACGGAGAAGTGATGGATCGCCCCAAAAGACCGCATGGTTTACGGCCCTGTCTGCTCTTAGACGATACATCATCCTCACTGTATCGCTGCACACTTTGCTTTTACAACGGCGAAAATAAATATTCAGATTTAGGGTTTGGCTAATTCTGCTTTTCTGTTTTGGTTCGTGCGATTGTAAAATGCTGTGCAGGGAAAATAGAGCAGTTAGAATGTGCCATTGGACTAGTTACTCGAGACAAATGTGGTTAAATTGCACACGTTTTATGAAAATACAAAGGATTCTGCTCTTCGTGTTTCTGGCGCCTTGTCTTTGCCCCGACAACACAAAAGTAATTCAAGGCAATATGAGTGAGATTTGTGATAATGTGTTAAATGTGTCTGCAAAATGTGGTGAATATTTGTAAAACCTAATTTTTTAAGGTAGTGTTAGAAGATAAAAAGTATAAACGGTGTCTGAAAAACTGTAATGATCGTCAGTATTATATTATGTGCTCAGATACTGTAGTATGGGCCAATTTTAAGATAATTTGATTGAAAAATCAGGAAATTGGGCAAAATCAGAATTACTTTTGTTAATCTCTAAGGGAATGATTGTAGATATGCAGCCAAGAAGCAGAAAAAATAGAGTTAAAATAAGTAACAAAATTAAAATACTATAAATCTGTTTTTCTCATCTGATCCCTTGGTATAAACAAATCAAATTATTTTTGCAGCACTCAAATCACAAAAACAGTTGCCTCGATGGGCCACAGGTAGAAAGCAGTTTAAATAAACAATGTTAAAGAGAGTTTAGCAAACGACCCTCCTTCTCAGCAATAAAAAAAAAAATACAAAAAGTAAGTAGTAAGAGAGAGTTCCTCCAGGCAAATGGGAACATCCAGGTCACAGGTCAGGGTTGTGAGATGGTGGTCATCACTGGAGCAGCAGTGTCTGAAACAGTCTCCACCTCCTTCATGTGGAGAAAAAGCATGTGAACAGCAATAAACTAAAATCTTAAATATTGATAGGAAAAGAACCAGAGGACAGTGTTCCAGCTCCATACTTCCTCCAGTAGAGTTGCTCCTAGTGCAATGCAGCTAAAACTGTAGGTTTTTATTTCTGTTCCTAACTGGCCTGACCATAAGCTATTTCAAAGAGGAACGTTTTGAGCCTGGTCTTAAATGTAGAGACTGTGTGGCCTCTTTAACATGAACAGGGAGCTGGTTCCACAACAGGAGCTTGGTTTAAACGATCTGCCTCTTACTGTGCTTTTAGAGACTCTAGGACCAACAATAGTCCAGCATTTTGAGAGTGAAGTGTCTGTTTCGATGGTACGCTACTATCACATCTTTGAGGTCGGATGGGGCCATATCATTTATGGTCAGGACTCAGGAGGAGGATTTTAAATGTGATTCTAAACTCGATGGGAACCCAGTGAAGAGACTGTAACACTGGCGTAATATGATCTGTTCTTCTAGTTCCTGTTAATAATCTTGCTGCTGCATTTTGAACCCATTGAAGGCTTTTGATAGAACTTTTAGAACACGCTGCAAGAAGGGCGTTACAGTACAGTGATGCATGGATGAGGTTTTCAGCGTCACTTTTGTGTCGGATTTTTCAAATTTTGAGTACGCCACGCAGATGAAACAGGGCTGACTTAGAGGTTTGATTTATATATGCCTTGAACGAGAGCTATTGTACCCTCACAACATTTAAAAAGATGGTTTTACAGCACAGAGGGTTTCCTGTGTCTCAGTGGAGCAGTAACAGGCCGAGGGTCTGAGGGCCGTCACGTCTGGGTTGAATAAGTGCACGATGCCACACTACTTTAAACACAATTTGGGGTTGCACAAAATTAACAACATTAGGTCTGTTTCAACAATTATAAATGACAAATTTATTCACACAGCAAAATGTAAATGTATCCAACCTTAAAATGGCTTGAATTGATCATTTTCATCTGGATTTGAGTAGTTTTGAGTCGATGAGATTTAATTGCTGATGTGATGCAGGGTATTTCACTGGTTTCAAGGTATTTCTGACTGATAATGCGATATTTTTTATTACAATTAAGAAAATATAGTTGTCAGTAGGGTAAGTAAAATTGTCCACTGACAGATAATTTGGATTGAAATAAGAAACAATGTGTTGAAACAAGTCAGAAACAGTAAAATAATCTAGTTCTATCAAATAAATAGTCTCTAACGATCTTAATGAGTCAAAACTCAGATTAATATCGTGAAATCAAGACATTTGAACTCATTTGAACGCTAGAAATTTAAAAATTAAATCCAGAATGTTTAACCAACATCGCTCTGCAAAACTGCCAATCCAGGACTGGACCAGAATTAAACTAAAACCAGGACCAAACCAGGTCTAAAGTAGAATTAAACAAGGGTTACACCAGGACCAAATAAGTCCAAACCAGTACTAACCCAGAAGGAAACCAGTAAACAAGATCATTTGGAGGGCCTTAAATTGAATTTTTGCGCTAAATGCACACTTTCCACACATGGCTATTTAAAGGCGCACTGTGCAACTTTTCTGGACACCTTCTTGTCTCCATGGAGATGTTATTACAAGATAGATGCGTGACAAGTTACACAGTCCGCTAGCGTAAACTAGCAAAACACAATTTTGCAAACTTTTAATTGTAAACACAGCATCACTTTTTGCCTTTTGTACTTAATTGTTTTTTTTACTCCCACAGTTTTTACTAAATCCTCGGCAAACCTCCTCCAGGGTGAAAACCACGACTGCAGCACAGATATACGTCGGCAAAAAAAATCCTAACGACGCTTAATTTTTCCCCGCGATATCAAGTGTGCGGCGCGGAAACAAGAATATGAGCCAAATTACAGGCTGTCACTGTTTACCGCCCATGTTCTTTCACTTTTTTCCCTGCAAAGTAATGGGATTGCTGTTATTAGCGCGCCACTAATTGCCGTTTTGAGTGGTGCGGTGGCGAGGAGAAGGCGCGGCGGGCTTGTCAGAAACGCGCTTTGTTACCGGAGTGACTGATGCGCATTTTCAGGAGCGATTTCCAATTATTTTCCCGGGGATTATGAACTGAAACATGATGTAATTACTGTTAAGATCTTGGCCTATCAGCGCTTTATCGTGCGGAGGAATCAGGGGCAGGACACGGGGAAACAGAGCGGCTCGGGGCTGATGTTTGGAGCGTGAGATAAAACACACTGCGGCGTTTGTTCAGGAAAAGCAGATCTGCGCCGAGGAGAAGGAAGTGTCTGAATGCTTCCAGGGAGAGATGTTTGTTTTGTTTACTGTATCGTGGCGTCTAAAGAGTGGACTAGTCAGCAATTATGTTTGTCCATTAGTCAACTAGTACACTGCAAAAATGAATCTCTAGATGAGCTGAAATGTCTTGATTTTAGGGTTAGGATATTAACCTGAATTTCAGACATTTTGACTATTTATTTGATGGAACAGATTATTTTACTTGTTTCAAACCGTTTCTGATGTGTTTCAATGCATTATTTCTTACTTCAATCCAAATTATCTACCTGCACAGTAGGGCTGTAGTCGACTAAAGAAATTCTTGGTTTACTAAAGAACTGCCCTATCGACCGATTAATCACCTAACATTTCCATGTATCTGACCCAAACTGCTCTAAAAAGACCACAACTGCAGAGGAGTTCATGCAAAACAACTATTTTTACACATAAGTACATGGAAACTCCATATCTTCTTGTTTTTGTCATATAAATCCTTTTAAATCTAAATAAAACGATCAGTCGACTGATAAAAATGTTGGTCGACACCATCGATCGATTGATCGACTAAACGACTAAAGGACAGCAGAAAATGTAATCTAAATGGCACAAAATTACTTGAATTTATAATTTTATCTGGTTTTGACTCGATGAGATTTGATCATATGATAATTTTGCTTAAAATAACAAAAGAAATTTGTCAGTTGGATAAAGTAAAATTATCTTAACCCACGCTGCAAAAAATCAATATCAAGCATTGCTTGAAATGACTTGAATTCAGAATATTAATCTTATTTTGAGTAGTTTTGACTAGAATATGTAGATGATATTATTTAGATAATATTTAGATTTAACTGCTTATTTGACATAGACAATTTCACTGGTTTTAAGATATTTCTGACTGGTTGTGAGATAATTTTGCTTAAAATAAGACAATTAATTTGCCAGTGAGGTAAGTAAAACATTCTTACCTCATTGGGAAATAATTTGGCTTGAAATAAGAAGAAATGACCTGAAACGAGGCAAAAACACCTTTAAACAAGTAAATGGTAAATGGTAAATGGTCACATTTATATAGCGCTTTTCTACCTTTTTTAAGGCACTCAAAGCGCTTTACATCAAGGAACCCATTCACCCATTCACTCACACATTCATACAACAGTGTACGCAGACACTGGGGCGAGGTGGGTTAAGTGTCCTGCCCAAGGACACAACGGCATTATTCATCTGAAGGAGCTGAAATCGCACCACCAACCTGCGGGTCAGAGGATCTGACCACTACTCCATGTCTGGAGTGGGATTCGAACCGCCGACCTTCGGATCAGAAGGCGCCCCACTCTACCTACTGCGCTACTGCCGCCCCAAGTAAAATAATCTAGATCCAGGAAGGAAAATGCATCTTAATTACTCAAAGTTATTGAAAGTAAGATTAATATCCTGAATTTAAGTTGTTTAAATTTAACTAGAAATATATATATTTTTTGTCAGTGCACTGACAGATAAATAATGCATTGAAACAAGTCAGAAATGGTTTGAAACAAGTAAAATAATCTAGTTCAGTCAAATAAAGTCTCCACTGATCTTAATGAGTCAAAATGTCTGAAATACAGATTTAAATCCTGAAATCAAGACATTTTAACTCATCTAGAAATTCATTTTTTGCAGTTATGGCGGCAACAAATAATCGACTAATCATGACTTGTTGATTGTTTGATCATTGCAATCGTTATCTGGACTTTACAGACTCTAAAACACATTCACAACGACCTTTTTATAACAAAGACAGCAGCGTTAATGAATCAAAATGTCAAAAAAGAACAAGCAACTTCACAGTTTTATCAAAAATACACTTTATTCATAACTATTCTGAATCTAGAAGTCTTCATTTTCCATATTTCAACTGGTATTTGGTTGATAATGCCAAATGTTTCTTGATACTTTTTGTGTTATGTGTTTGTTTTTTTATGTTTCACTTTTTGCACACGTTTTTAATTGTGGTTTTCAAGCTACAATTGGCAATTAAAGTGCGCATGACAGGTTTTCACGATTTTCTAATTTTGACTTTCTTTGGTGCATTAATACCAATTGTACATATGCATTTTAGTTTTACACCATTCAAGCAGCCATTTGTGGAGAAAAGTTGAAAAATATGTTGAAAATTACAGGAAGTAAACAAACTGATGACATCACACTGGGGAGACAAAGGTTAAGCTTAATTTACACAAAAGAAACAACTTTTTTTTAAATCTTGAAACATTGATTCAACAAAATAAAGGCATGTATTTTTATTTGTAAAATAAAAAAAATCTGTGACATTACAGGAGTTTTGGCCCCATGTACAGGATGGTTGCTATGGTAATTTCCTGGTGTGATGTCATAATTTACAACCAGGAAGTAAAGCAATAAACAAAACAAAAAAATTGCTAAACCGCGATCAAATATGTGAAGTATTTTAATAAGATTTGAAATATATTTATCTTCTATCTGTCATTTTGGCACTTTAAACCAATTTAAATCTAAAAGCTCTCAATGAACAATAGGAAAAAAATCGTTACATATTTAAATAATCAAACAGAATATTTGCGTACCTCTCAACCACTAAAATAATCATTTGTTGCTTCCATAAAAACAAATATTTAAACCCATCTTGACAAGTAAAGGCGCCACAAACTACAGCTCCATAAAGTGCTCTTGGCTGTGATGTAACTGTAGTGTTTTCGTTCTGAAGACAAATAAGTCAAACTGCACTTAAACGGGACGTTCCAGCGTGTTTTTAATTCTGCAGATAACCCTCTGATTACATCTGTGAGTTCGGACCACAATTACCGCGATTACACAAACTCCTGACCCAGACAAACGCAGCCCGAGTCAGCAGGATTCACATTTAAGTGTCCTCTCCCCATTTCTTTCCTTTACTCTCTCTTTCTTGCTCTTTCACCGATCTCTTCTCACTCTCTACCTGCTTTCTCTCTCTTCTTTCTCTTTCTTTCTCTCTTTCTTTCTCTTTCCCTCTCCTCTCTCTTTCTTTCTTTCTTTCTTTCTTTCTTTCTTTCTTTCTTTCTCCTCTCTGGTTTAGTCCTGGTTCAGTCCTGGTTTAGTCCTGGTTTAGACCTGGTTTAGTTCTGATTTAATCCTGGTTTAGTCTTGGTTTAGTCCTGGTTTAGTCCTGGTATAGACCTGGTTTAGTTCTGGTTTCGAACTGGTTTAGACCTGGTTTAGATCTGGTTTAGTTCTGGTATAGACCTGGTTTAGTTCTGGTTTAGTCCTGGTATAGACCTGGTTTAGATCTGGTTTAGTCCTGGTATAGACCTGGTTTAGTTCTGGTTTAGTCCTGGTATAGACCTGGTTTAGATCTGGTTTAGTTCTGGTTTAGTCCTGATATAGACCTGGTTTAGTTCTGGTTTAGTCCTGGTATAGACCTTGTTTAGATCTGGTTTAGTTCTGGTATAGACCTGGTTTAGTTCTGGTTTAGTCCTGGTATAGACCTTGTTTAGATCTGGTTTAGTTCTGGTATAGACCTGGTTTAGTTCTGGTTTAGTCCTGGTATAGACCTGGTTTAGTTCTGGTTTAGACCTGGTTTAGTTCTGGTTTAGTCCTGGTATAGACCTTGTTTAGATCTGGTTTAGTTCTGGTATAGACCTGGTTTAGTTCTGGTTTAGTCCTGGTATAGACCTTGTTTAGATCTGGTTTAGTTCTCGTATAGACCTGGTTTAGTTCTGGTTTAGTCCTGATATAGACTTGGTTTAGTTCTGGTTTAGTCCTGGTATAGACCTGGTTTAGTTCTGGTTTAGTCCTGGTATAGACCTGGTTTAGTTCTGGTTTAGTCCTGGTATAGACCTTGTTTAGATCTGGTTTAGTTCTGGTATAGACCTGGTTTAGTTCCGGTTTAGTCCTGGTTTAGTTCCGGTTTAGTCCTGGTTTAGTCCCGGTTTAGACCTGGTTTAGTTCCGGTTTAGTCCTGGTTTAGATCTGGTTTAGTTCTGGTTTAGACCTGGTTTAGTTCTGGTTTAGTCCTGGTTTAGATCTGGTTTAGTTCTGGTTTAGACCTGGTTTAGTTCTGGTTTAGACCTGGTTTAGTTCTGGTTTAGTCCTGGTTTAGACCCGGTTAAGAGCTGGTTTAGTTCTGGTTCTGCTGCTTGATCGTCGCATCTCAGTCTCTTAAAGTAATAACATCACTAAATTGTATATAACACTCCGTAAGTGTCAGGGCAGAGAAAGTTGTTCATTCAGTGCATAATGAACTGGTTTCAAAACATGAGATGGCAAATTTAATGCAGTGAAGAGCATGTTTAAAGGCTAATAATAATTTGACAGATGCATCATCATTAGGACACATATTCTGCTGCAGTGACCTTTTTGTGCTTTAAACCATGTCCTAATAATGTTCCATCATCAAAACACACCTGAAGTAGCATCCAGTTGCGTTCACGCTGTTTTGAGGAACGTTTATTAGAAAATCCTCCCCGCTCAGAGCGTCAAACACACTTCCTGCTGAACTTCCGGGACGTAGTTTCAGACTTTCTACGTCACGTATCAGAGAATCTTCTGCTGTTTTTAGTCCTTAAATCATCGCTGCCTCAAACACGAAAACTGCTGCAGCAAATCCACATCATAATGTCTTTTCAGCGCTAACTTCTGTAGATTGTATATTGCCATTGTGCCATCTGCTGGCTGGATGTGTACTTTCACCTGTCATAGAATGAATAAGAAACATGTTTTATTTTTTAAACATGAAATGGCAAATTTAAGGTAGTCAAGACCATGTTTAAAGGCTAATAACAATATACAAAATGCATCCTATTTTTCCTTTAAAGAATGACACATTTTACTGGTGTTTATCTGACTTTTTTCCTCCCAGACTCCAGAGTCACAAAGTAGTGAGCTGTGTCCGAATCGCTCTGTGAACGAGGCACTATAGACTCTGCTAAAGAGTGTGACTATGTCGTGAACGAGAGTTTGGGGAACATTCAAACTCCCCTCTTTCTTTCCTCTCTCCATCTCTTCTCTCTGCTCCCCCTCTCTTTCTTCTTCTTCTCTTTTCTCTTGCCCGGCGCATCTTTAATTAAAAAGCAGCGAGGAGGAGCTGCGGCCGACTATCTCCGTAAAGCAAACCTAATTAAGACTATAGCACATCCCTTCTCCCAGTAAACACAAAATCAACTCCATCCTTCTTCACCAAATTAAAAAGAATAGATTTTCTGCCCGCGCTAAAAAACAAATGATAGGGCCTTATTTGAGTCATTTTAAAACATTTATTTTAGTTTTATCGACCGGCCTCCGTGCAGTGTGGAGAACAAAGCAAATTATCCAGTAGTTGCTGAGTCGAGTGGCTTCATTGTGGAGCGCTGCCCGTCGGCCTAAATGGCGAGACGGGGAATGCAGAGGTGGAGAAAAGGAGTTACAATTGTGCTCGTAGATTAAAACAGGATATCGGGAAAAGGTTTGTTACGCGGGACTATTTCCTCACAACAATGCATGCTGGGAAATCGATAATGGCACAAACGGGGTGCTAACAAACGCAGGGAGACGGAGGGAGGCGAGGCTTTTGTTTCGCTTTGGTTTTGTCCACTCATGATGGATTGTGGGAAATAAAGTCAGTTATTTACATCCGTTTAAGTCCATTCCAAGAGAAGGTTGTTTCATTGATGAGTTTAATTGAGTGTCGTTGTGTTTGTATGTTTCCTGTCGGCTGTTAAACATCTCTGTCGATAGAATCATAATAGGATACGTTGCTGCAAGATTGAACTATTCTGACAATTAAAGAAAGCTTGTTGTATTTGTGGACTTTGTGCAAAATTGACTTTTTTCAGCTTTTAAGGTGAGATGCTACATTTACTCAGATAGATGTATCGTAGAAAGGGTTTCAGGTTGTCATCCGGACGCTGTTGAAAATCGATCTTCAACAGCGTCCGGATGACAACCTCTGAAACCCTTTCTACGATGGACCACACCTGGACGAATGAGGGTTTACATCGTCAGATAGATGTAATAAATATATATTACAAGTTTTTCATCATGTCATGTTTTCATGTAGAAATAAGGCATTTTTTGCCAAAAATACAAATCTTTGGGACATATAAATCTGAAAAATGGACAGAACCAGGTTTAAATGTATTGGTGTATTTTGTAACATTAGTTACAAAAAAATTACAGAGGGGATTTTGGATTTCTTACTTAGTTTTAGGGAGAACAAGATTGGACTAAAAATTGTCATAAAAATTCAAATTTTGCCTAATTTTTTTACTTAAAACTTCAATAAATCAGTTTTAGAATTAGATATCAAAAACTCCTTCTGTACGTTTTGTCAAAATCTTGTTGAGTCCAGATTGTACAGTTTGGTGCAGGATCTACTTTAAGGCTGATCTTTATGTCTCGAGGGAGAAAAATGCATTTTAAGAAAAAAGCCTGCGTCGAGTAGTCATTTCCAAATTAATGGGATCAAATACTTATTTTCCCCGCTGTATGTGTCCTTTAACATATACCTCAACTTTAAATCATTAAGGCAATCGCAGCAATTGGGAAACAGATCATTTTATTGATTGATTGATTGATTTTATTTACGGTGGCAAAGCGGCTAGAGCTCCTGCCTCCCAATATGGAGATCGTGCGTGGGTTTGATTCCCGGACCAGACCAACATGACACGATCTCTCTGGGTAGAGTCTGCATGTCCTCCCCGTGTTACTGTGTGTTCTCCAGCTTCCTCCCACCGTCCAAAGATATGCACGTGTTCAGGTTAATTGGTATACAGTGATCCCTCGCTATATAGCGCTTCATCTTTCACGGCTTCGCTGCTTCACAGATTTTTTTTACAGTGCGGATATTTTTACAGTGCATCCACTGAACTTCAGCGCACGCACAAGAACGGGACCCTTTGACGAGTCGTTCATTGCAGTTCTCAAATATAGTGGAAGGTGGCATATCCGTTTATAAAAAGAGCGCCAACAACTACCCATAACAATGTTCTTCTCTCGGAGAAAGACTCCGAGACTGCGCCTTCAGTAGAAACAGACGCTGCAGCGGAGCGGAGTCAGGACGAAGAGGCACAGACTCAGAAATACTGCGACTGACAATGTTTACAACCTTGTATTACTATATTAAAATTATTGTTTTTAAACAAATTTTGGGCTTTAAAACAGGTTTTGATTTTGGTTTCATTCCATAGTTCAGTACTGTCTGCAATTATAATGTGCAATTATAAAAATAAAGCTGTGACTACTTCACGGATTTCACTTTTCGCGTGTTATTTTTGGAACGCAACTCCCGCGATAAACGAGGGATCACTGTAACTAAATTGTCCATAGAAAATGACTGTGAGAGTGAATGGTCCTTGTCTCTGTGTTAACCCTGTGATGAGTTGGCCACTCTCCAGGGTGTACCCCGCCTAAGGCCCAAAGTCACTGGGATAGACTACAGTCACCCGCGACCTCTAACGGGAACAAGCGGTAGAAAATGAATGAATGAATCCCCAACGTTCAGAACTGAAGTCACAAAATAAAAATGATTAACTTCGCTAACCTTCTGTCTTCATTCAAACACACTGAGGCTGAACCGCTCACGTCCAAAACGGCTCAGATTTTCTCTCTCTCGTGGTTAATGCGCCCGGCCTGTGTTTATTATAATTACGCTCTTTGACAGCTGACAGAGGTGAAAGGTCGCGCGGCGCTAATGGCCTGACGAGCTAGCTTTGTGTCCGGACCATTGTTCTGGTGGTTAACATGGCAGCGCGCTACGACGGGACAATAACACGGTCAGATTAGACGGGCCGCGGGTCGTGGGCTTTGGAGGGGAAACCAAGTCTGAGGGACAGGTTTAATTACAGCTACAATATGTTAATAATAAATAAGATATGAAGAAACATTATTTGAGTGAAGTTTAGTGGGAGATCTAAACAAAAACTTAAACTGGTAAAGGTTAAGAGCTAAAAGTGGAGTGTGCAGCGAGAAGCTAGTTACAGGTCAGGTCTGTGAAGAGGTGACCCGACTCACAGTAATAATGTGTTTTTACTCAGGTTTACTTCAGCAATAAAAACACCCGTAATTGTACAAATGCAAGGGGAGACACTGCAGGTGAATAGGAAAAAATCTTAAATTTAAAGATATGAATTTGAAACTTCTTTTAATCACATAAATTAAAGAAAAATTGTATTTATTTTGTACATGTTTTTCCACATGTAATGTTTTTTTTACATAGAAATAAGGCTTTTTATGCGTAAAAATGGCAAAAAGTGCACATATTAAGGATATTTCAATCTGAAAAATTGACAGAACCAGGTGTACATTTCTGGGTGTACAAAAATATTTACAGAGGGGATCTTGGATATCTTATTTAACTTTTGAGAAAACTCGATCTGATTGGCCTAAAATATCAAATTTCACCTCATATTTTAGACGTATTTGGTTGACATCAAAAAGAAAAAATCAGTTTAGGATCAAACTGTTGATAACAAAAATGTATTGTTGTGCTGCAGTGGAAGTATCCTTAATCTCCAACTGCCGGAGCAGCAAACAGAGAAACTACTTTCAGTTGATTTGAGCAAAACAACAGCTCAATGGACCAAAACTAGGACAAAAAAAGCAAAGAAATACATTTTATCAGTGATGCTGCCATAAATCTGACACTAATTTTTCAAAGAAAAGAATGTTGGTGCTTAATCTCTAGACCAGGGATATCCAAATATGGCCTGGGGGCGAAATCAAGCCCTTCAAGGGTTATGATCTGGCCCTCAACCAATCTTCCAAAGATATACAAGTATTATACAGTATCTATTATTATTGGTTTAGTTCTGGTTTAGTCCAATTTTAAGGGTACAATTTTTTTTATTTTTCCCATCGTTTGTTATAGAAAAGCAAACTAAGTGACCTTTCTACCCAGGAAATTAAAATGTGTTGCTTTTTTCCCCAACACTAACCAGTAGAATTAATGACTAGACCCAAGACCTTGCCATATTACAACAAAAATCCACATTTTAACAACTTAATGCAAACGTGGGGTAGCTAAGTTAAGTATTATTGGCCGATAGAACGCTGTGATGTCGTCTGAAACCCAGCAATTTAGACCCAGCCTTCCACGCACGGTCGACTCTTTCAGCACTTCTACACAGCACACGTCTCCAACATAAGATGACCTTTTCTCTTCAAATAATTACATATTCAATTGCCCTTCCGGTCGTCAGTTTCCACGGCAACGAATGAAACCTTTGCGTCGGAACCTATTCATAAAAGTCTCCCCGCGTGGCCCCCGCGCCGCACCTGCTCCCGCCGCTCCCCTTTCGCCGTACTCGCTCTATTTTTACGGCGCTCCTTGCCTGGCACGGTGCACTCCATGTTGACATCCCATCCTTTCACGTATCGATCGGCGTGTTGACATTGCTTTCTGCTCTTTCATCAAGATTACATCAGGAGCCGCGCTAACACACACACACACACACTCGCTAACACGCGCGCTAACATGCGAAGGCGCTGTGTCAGCAGTGATAAGCAACTCGGCGGGCGGGAGACGGGTGCTACGCCGTGCATTACGCTAAACCAAGGTGACCACTGGGTAACGTATGGAAATTGGAGGAAGCCATTTGAGCAGGAAGGACTCGGAGTGAAATTGTGTCGGGGAGAAATTGATGATCAAATTTGCCGTTAACTTATGCCCTTGCAGCGGAGGCCGCACGTTCGCAGTCGTAGTTTCGTTTTGTGGACAGGGGTGACTTATAAATGCAGGACGCCGATACTCGAATACAAGACAGACTTTCCACTGAAAATGTTTTAATGTATGGAGGAAAAATGGATCTAGTAAAGAATGTATTCTCTGAGATGGTATTTTTTGACATCGGTTTAGTAAAGTTGTTTAAATACGTGCGGCTCGGACCTGTTTTTCCTAAAATGTCTGACTAAAATTAAATGAGCCTCATTTCAAACTGAAGCTGTTCTTGAACCCTTTGGAGCACAAACTATTGTCTGGACTCTTTGTGAAGCTGAGACTCTGTAGTTTTGTGTCGGATTTACTCTGATTACACTTGAAACAAGCTCTGCAAAGAGGAATATCAGATTTATCAGATTTTAAAGTCTACCAACATTTTCTTTGTTAAATATATGAAGAAGTGAAGCTGTGTCTCTAGATTCTGCCTGATTGACAGTTTTGGCTTTTGTTGGTTTTGACAATTCCTCTTTCAAAGCTGAAGCTAATTTAACAAAAAAATAGTTTTAGGGACTTGTAATAAAGTATTTTAAAAAGTCCAGGCGGAGGCCATATAAAAGTCCTATTAAATGTTTTTGAATTTTAGTGTAATTTTTAAATTTGTGCTTTTGGAGTAAAAACTGACTCTAGTTCATCCCAGAATGTTTGATTTGACTGAAAATAAGTGGGTTACAGCTTTCTTTTCATATTGAACGTGTCCAGCAGCTGATAGTTTCCTTTTATCAGATGTGGTTAAAAAGGAATAAATTAATAAAAAACGTAGCCTCTCGCCGGTGGAACGCCAGAATAGCAACTGGTTTTAATTTACGTCTTAAAATGTTGTTTCATCAGAATGTTCCAAATTACAGAATGGAGGAAAAATAAAGCCTTATGAAATTGCAATTATTTACCAAGATCTGGTTTTAAATGAGAAGAATCTGAAGTAAAATGAGTTTGTTGTCGCTGAGCAGAAACTTACTGATACTGATTTCTTGCCTAAAAATTTTAACTGAGCTTCAAGAAAAGTGTTTGTGGTGACGTTTTTAGGCTAATACAGTATACCTGCTGATACAATTCAAAACTATTGATTATACATGTCTGTAAGTATTTATTATGGCTGTGCAACATATTGCAATCGAACTGAAATCGCAATTTGAGCGGGAACAATTAGCAAAACACAAAGGCTTCAGTTTAGTGCGTGACAAATATCCTATCATATTATGTTACTAACTCGATAGATTAGACTCAAACATGTTCTGAAATGCATGAGATTATTGTGCAGGAGAAATGATTATTTACAATATAGTGAGGTGAGACACTACAGGTGAATAGGAAAAAAATTTAAATTTAAAGATATCAATTGTAAACTTCTCCTGTAGTTTAAACACATTAATGTATGAGAAAATATATTACAAGTTTTTTATCATGTCATGTTTTCATGTAGAAATAAGGCATTTTGTGTGTAAAAATGGCTAAAAATACACATATTTGGGACATAATATACATAATGACATAACATAATGCTTAAACCTGTTACCCATAGTTCTTGCGAGATGTTGAGTATATGATGCAGGAAACGACCATGTTTTACCGGCTCCTTTTAAGCGCCCAATCTGCAGCAAATCGCCATTTCCCTGCCCCGAACACGTCGAGGCTGTTAGCTCTCCGTAATGATTTCTTTGTTTCCGCCCTGGCAGCGCGCTACCATAAACAACACCTGCCTTATGATATATTTTGGATTTTATTTGAGCGCGAGAGACGGGGAGGAATCCGTGGTGCGAATCCGGCGCTAAAGCTAACAAAGACAGATGGTAGATAGAGCAGAGGATGAGGAAGTGCCAGTGGAATGAGGCGGCGGAGACAGGATGCCATATGAAAGAAGACATTAGTAATCTCCACAGCTGTTAGCCCCGAACAGTGGGATGTGCGGCCCCTTCGCTGCCGCCTTTGTGCGGGACTATCACGGCTCTTATCTCCCGGACAAAGATGTGGGGGTCCTTAGAGCGGAGCGCGGGCCCGGAGCCAGCCCGGCGAGGCCTTCGAGCACCGCGGACACTGATACGGGATTATCTGGCATTACGGTCACGCTACACTTCACTCCAGACGTCCTGCCGTGCGTCCGGGCGTTTCGAGCGACCGGCGAGGAAAGACGGATGATACGGATGTTTTGATTTTTTATTTATTTTTTCCCGCTTGGGTTCAATACTGTTTTGTAGATCTGGTGTCTCGATATAGTTTTACCTTGGAGTTGAGGGCGTTTTATATCTGTATTTTCACTTTATTTGTAGCTGAAAGTGCTACAGCACGCTGCAAAAATGAATTTCTTGACGAGTTTCAGGATATCAATCTTCATTTCAGACGTTTTTACCAATTTTTTGTTTTTTTTTTCACAAGTCATGCCACAAATAACGTCACAGAGAGAGCACGGGTCAAAAAAATAAAAGAAGCTGTACACAGGCTACAGAGCTTTACGTTAGAGGTATACCTTATTTAATCCCAACCCCTTTCCTAATTATAATTTAAAGTATTCAGTTTCCTGTCCTGTCAACTTAATACTTTTTGTAGTTCATAATTATAATTTCCTTATATTTCTTCTTAAATTTCATCGTGCTGGAACACTGAATCAAATCTAGACTCAAATCGTTCCATAATTTAACACCAGAGATAGAGATACACAAGCTTTTCATTGTTGTCCGAAATGTGGGTAAAATATACTTGCTGACATTTCCCCTGAGGTTGTAGATATTGTGCTGTTGATAAAAATGTTTTGTATATTAAGATTAAGATTAGTTAAAGTCTATATGACAGGTTAGACGTCACATTTCACTAAAACGTACTGATGAAGATTGTATTTAAGATTTTACTAAACATTTTGCCTGTGTCCCCAGTTTGACGGTTTTCGTAATGTTTATAATGTTACTTCCTGGTTGGACATGGGCAGCAAATATGACATAGATAGAGGTAGTTCTACAACGGTTACCTAGCAACCATTTTGAAAACAAGGCTCAAAATCCAGATAAATTACACAATAGTTATGATTTGACAAATAATAATACCTGATATACACCTTTATTTTGTTAAATGACGGTTTAAACTGTCAAAAAGATGTTTCAGTGATGACATCACAGAGAGATTTCCATTTTCATGTAGAAATAAGGCATTTTATGTGGAAAAATTGCTAAAAAATATCAATATATGGGACATTTAAAACTGAAAAATTGACAGAAACTGGTTTAAATTTCTTGGTTCATTTTGTACAAACATTAGGTACAAAAACATAACTGAGGGATTTCTTATTTAGTTTTTAAGTAAACTAAATGGAGTGAAAATTGTCCTAAAATTCAAATTTTGCCTTGTAAAGTAAAGTTTGGTGTGTGTAGGATCTACTTTAAGGCTGATCTTTATGTCTCTAGAGGAGAAAAATGCACTTTAAGAAAACACCCTTTGAATTTCAATTGTCCCAGAGAAATCGATGGATGAAGTGGATTAAATGGAAGAATAAAACATTTTAAAGAGCAGATTGGACAAGTTTGTTGTTTCCACATGAAAGCCGATATGTTGAGAGAGCAAATTGACAAAAAAAAAAAAAAGTTTTGCCTGTAGTGTCTTGCCGTAAGAAAACAAAATAAAATCCTCAGGTTCTTCTCAGGTTTAAACACCACACTTACGATCGCTGTGCTCGTGTGTGTCCACCAGGAGGAGCCGTACGTGATGTTCAAGAAGTCGGATAAGCCGCTTTACGGGAACGACCGTTTCGAGGGCTACTGCATCGACCTGCTCCGGGAGCTGGCCGCCATCCTGGGCTTCAGCTACGAGATCCGCCTGGTGGAGGACGGGAAGTACGGCGCTCCGGACGACAACACGGGACAGTGGAACGGCATGGTCAAGGAGCTCATGGACCACGTGAGTACGACGGAATCTACCACTGTCAATGTGGGATTACTTAGGCTTAAAGGTGCACTCTGTAACTTTTCTGGTGAAGTTTTGTCAAGGAGTCTTCCCTCTTTAGTCCAGGAATGATCCAAAGGAGAAAAGATTCACAATTGCACTGTAAAAATGAATTTATAGATGAGTAAATGTCTTAAATTCAATATATTAGACATAATTTCTCACATTTTGACTATTAATTGAGACTATTTATCCCATGGAACCAGATTATTTCACTTGTTTCAAACCATTACTTCTTACTTCAAGCCAAATTATCTGCCAGTGGGTTAAGATAATTTAAAATTTACTTGACTGACACATTCATTTTCTTATTTTAAGCTAAATTATCGCATGATTAGTCAGAAATACCTTGAAACTATTGAAATATTCTGCATGACATGAGGAATCCAATCTCACTGCGTCAAAACGACTCAGATTCAGATAAAAATGATAAATTCAAGTCATTTTAAACAATGCTAGGTGTGCGTTTTTAGCTGTGCTCGCAACAGAGTCTGGACCAGCTACAGACCAGACAGCTTCTTCTTGTTTAGACATGAAAACAAAGTATTACAATAGTCCAAACGCGAAGACACAAAATGGGTCTAAACTTGAACCAAAACATGTCAAAACCAGGTCTAATCAAAATCTAAAGCAGATTTAAACTCATTTCTAAGCAGAAAAGGACTTGGCTGCATGCAAATTTATTAGTTGGTTATCATTATCTTTTAATTGTTACACCAGGAAAGCGCAAACTAGGGCTGTAGCCGACCAAAGAAACTCTTGGTCGACATGCCATAACGAAGAATTAGTCGACAAAAAGGAACTATTTCAGAATCAAACTGCACTGGAATTCATGCAAAAACAACTGTTTAAATAGAAAAGTACTAGTAAACAATGTATGTTAGAGTTATAGACACATTAGATTAAACTCATGATTCATTGAACATGTTCAGCTAACTCATTCCAGATCTTCTCCTTTTTGTTGTTGTCCCATACAAATCCTTTAATCTAAAGAAAAATAATTAGTCGACTAATAAAAATATTGAACGACTAAAACGCCATCGACCGATTAGTCGACTAAACCAGTGTTTTTCAACCTTTTTTTGAGTTGTGGCACACGTTTTGGGTTTAAAAGATACCACCTACCACTAAAATATTACCAAATCAGACCATTTAGTTAAAAATATTACATACAATGAGGCAAATAATGTCTGCGGCACTGTCTATTCTGTACATTTGGTAATAGTGATGGTTTTGTGTTCTTTTTTGGTGAAAATGTTGCTCAGAACATTCCAAAAAGGTATATTAGTTCATTAAATCCACATTTGTGAATCTGTTAACTCAAACTGGACATTTTCTCAAGGCACACCTGGCAAAACCTCAAGGCGCACTAGTGTTTCTGGTTGAAAATCAAGGGACTAAACGACTAAAGGACTACAGCCACATGTTTCTTCATTTTCATATTTTGTGCAGAGCCGCTGTAGTGACATTTTAGTGACTCTTTTGCCATTCAGCCTGATCTCCGTTGGGAAAACTTGAGGACTTTAAGGCACAATGATCTGAATCTACATTTCCGCGGTAATAAGTCATCGTAACAGACACCAGACGGCAGAGGAGCGTGCGACCTGCCTCAGACGGTTTCGGAGCATTTCAAACGGCGGGAAACTGCTGAATTGAGCAGAACATGTCGGAGATTTGCTGTCAGAAGAATTTAGTGAAGTTATCTGTGGCCTGTCCAAAGCCACGAGCGAGGGAGGGAAGCTAATCCAAATGCATTTAGCTAAAAAGTAAGCACCGCACGGACAGTTAGCGTTAGCTCCAGGCTTATCAAAGGAACCACTGCACTTCTGTGGACTTTTCACCCCAAATTGAAAAGGATTAGATTCAGTTCAAGGTTTCCTAATTCTAGTAAATCAAGTTGTTGTCAAAGTCTATACGACAGGTTCTCTGTTGTTCTAATTCTGACTTAGTTTAATGGTTAGTTTAAATGTTTATCATTGTTTTACCTCCATAAAGTTGCAGTTTGTGAGGAAATTTAGAAAAATAAAAGTTTAAAATAACAGGAAGTAGTGCTGAGTTCTAAAATCGACTCCCTCTGTGATGTCATTAAAAAGCGACGTACAGTTGAAAATAAATGTTTTTTAATTTAATTTAATATTTTGTCTAGTGATTCAGTTGGTTTTAGGGCTGGTTTGTTATTCACATTTGTAACACACAACCGTGGTGCCTTAAAACCAATTGAATCACTGTACAAAAAAGCCTTAAAAATATTACATAAAAAGCTTATTCATATCATCATTTCCTGATACTTCAAAATCTATTTAAGGTGAGAAACTGCAGGTGAATAGGAAAAAATATTCAATTTAAAGATATTAATTGTAAACTTCTCGTTTACTCACATAAATGTAAGAAAAAAATGTATTACAAGTTTTTCATCATGTCATGTTTTTTATGTAGAAATAAGGTTTATGTGTAAAAATGGCCAAAAATACACACATTTGGGACATTTAAATCTGCTAAAATGGACAGAACCAGGTTCTTTGTTCATCTTGTACACATATTAGTTATAAAACAATTTACAGAGGGGGTTTTGGATTTCTTATCTAGTTTTTAAATAAACTAGATTGGACTGAAAATTGCCCTAAAAATTCAAAATTCGCCTCATTATTTTGACTTAAAACTTCCATAAATCAGCTTTGGAATTAGATATCAATAAATCCTTCTGTACATTTCGTCAAAATCTTGTTGAGTTCAAGATTGTAAAGTTTGTTGTGTGTAGGATCTACTTTAAGGCTAAAATGCATTTTAAGAAAACGGCCTTTGAAGTTACAATGTCCCAGAGAAATCTATGGATGAAGTGGATTAAATGGAAGAATAAAAAACTTTAGGAGCAGATTGGACAAGTTTGTTGTTTCCGCATGAAAGCCGATATGTTGAGAGAGCAAACTGATAAAAAAAAACAAAAAATTAGTTTTGCCTGTAGTGTCTTGCCTTAAGTTTTGACAATTAAAAACAATTCAAATTCTTTCTCCACCAGCCCTGAATGAGTTTGTTAAATTCTGATCTGGGACGAGCGACAGTGACCAGAGCCTCCTCAGGGCGACTGTGCAGCTCCTTTGAGACGCACAGCTTTCAGTCACTGCTGTCAGTCAAAGTCCCAGAGATTTGAACAGCATCCCATCTGCGATCAGAGACAGTCTGACAATAAACGCTTTTAAGACAAACCTGAAACGCTGGCTCAAGAAGAAACAGGTCTGTGATTGTTGTCTCTGAAGTGGTGTTTAAGTCTAATGTTGTCATTTGTTTTTTGTTTTTGTCTGATCTGCCAGGGACTATGGATGGAAACTGGGCTAATTCTGTCATAATTACATTGTATGTTCATCAATATGCACCGTCCTTTTTAAATAAATAAGTCAAAAAAGACAAAAAAATCTAAAGAGTATGGCTGCGTACCTTTAGTCGTTCAGTCGATTAATCGGTCGATGGCGTCTTAGTCGACCAACATTTTTATCAGTCGACTGGTCATTTAATTTTATTTAGATTTAAAGGATTTATATGGCAAAAACAAGAAGATATGGAGTGAGTCCAACACAAATACACAGTTTCCTAGTATTTATCCATAAAAATTGTTGTTTTTGCATGAATTCCTCTGCAGTTGTGGTCTTTTAGAGCAGTTTGGGTCAGATACATGGAAATTTTAGTCGATTAATCGGACAATAAGGCAGTTCTTTAGTCGAAAAAGAATTCCTTTAGTCGACTGCAGCCGTACTAAAGAGACCGTTTATGGCTGGTACCGTTTCATTTTTTGATACCAGTACCTTAATAATACCTACTTTTTGATACTAATACCTACGCTTGTTTTCTACTTCATTTAAAGCCAAGAAAGCAAAAGTTAGCATCAAAGGAACTACTACTAACAGGACTTTTTCGGTCGGTACCAAAGCAGAATCGAGTTTTGGTACCCAGCCCTAGTTCTCTTGCTTATTTACAATGTTTTTTTCTCTGGGTTTTTGGCATGACACTATATTTTTTGGATCGCCTTCTTAAACATCTTACCTGTCAATGCCTCACAGTTTGCTTTTAAAATGAGTCAGATGTTCTCGCGTCTTCACAAACGGCATTACCTGTCTAAATATATGCACATAAACCTCATATTTTGATACGTCTTCAAAATTACCATATTGTTTTGAGGTATTTCTGATTCTAATCCCCTCTTTGTGAAGGCAGATGACTCATTTGTAATGGAAACATGTGCGGCGCAGATAGACTTTTAACAGGAGGCAGATAGAGCGTCATGCCTCTGTATCTGGGCCCAAAAGCGCGTCCCGTTCTGACACTTAATAAATCTGAAAAGGTGTTTGCGACTATAAATGCTAAACACTCACAACAAGGTCAAGTGCTGCATTCCTCACAGATATATCCTTTTTGTCCCTTGAAGGTTGCCATACATCACTCCAGGATGAATTGGCTGCACACGACTCGCTGTGTGATAAGTTTGTGTCCCTCAAAGCAGATTTTTCATCAGATTTTGTCAACATCTCGGAGTGTAGCATAAGTATTAGAATATATGTTGTCCTATCCTGCAAGGCTTCCTATAAGAAATTCTTAGATTTTACGGGCAGTTTTGTTTTGTTATCCAGCTTCCCCATGACAAACCACTGTTCCATCTCTGATTCTGGACAGACAACAACAAAAAACAAATCAATAAATGACTGAACAGCATTGAAAAACTAAAACAAGAACTAAAATGAACAATAGCAGCAAACACCAAACAAAACAACAAAAGACAAGACGAGATAACACAAGACAAGACAGGAAAACAAAAGACAAGACAACACAAGACGAACCAACCTAAGACAAACAAGACAACACCAAAGAAGATAACACAAAACAAGACAAGACAACCTCAGACAAAACAGGACAAGACGAGACAACACAAGACAAAACAACAAAAGACAAGACGAGACAACACAAGACAAAACAACACAAACGAGACAACACAAGACAAGACGAGACAACAGAAGACAAAACAACACAAGACAAGACAACACAAGACAAGACGAGACAACAGAAGACAAAACAACAAAAGACGAGACTACACAAGACAAAACAACAAAAGACAACACGAGACAACACAAGACGAACCAACCTAAGACAAACAAGACAACGCCAAAGAAGATAACACAAGACAAGACAACCTCGGACAAAATAGGACAAGACGGGACAACACAAGACAAAACAACAAAAGACGAGACAACACAAGACGAACCGACCTAAGACAAACAAGACAAGACAACACCAAAGAAGATAACACAACACAAAACAAGACAACCTCAGACAAAACAGGACAAGACGAGACAACACAAGACAAAACAACAAAAGACAAGACAACACAAGACGAACCAACCTAAGAAAAACAAGACAACACCAAAGACGATAACACAACACAAAACGAGACAAGACAACCTCAGACAAAACAGGACAAGACGAGACAAAACCAGACGAACCAACCTAAGACAAACAAGACAACACCAAAGAAGATAACACAAGACAAGAAAAGTACTACAGGTACTTTGAAGCCCTCTTATCTACCCATGGGTTTACTGTACATCAGTAATAATTTGCTGGCAAACACATATTTAATACATAGAAACTTGATACAGCCATGTTTTGTTTCATTAATTCATTTATTTAATGTTTGAGTAAACCCTTTATTAGAGCTGAAAATGTCATGTTTCACCTAGTGTCGTCATCAGAAGCCACTCCTCTGTGCTTTTAGATCAGTGTTTCAAAGTCGGGGGTCGCAAGATGATTTGAAAAGATAATTGTATTATTTATCAATGGATTCCTGACCAAGACAGTGGAACAGATCCGACACAACATGTTTAGACAATTGCTAGAATTGTGCCTTATATTACCCTTCAAACGACCTCCTGGAATCAGTTTATTTTCAAACCTTTTATAAATTATTCCTGGTTGAGAGTGCAGAATATTGAATGCTACTTTACCAGATTATTGGCAAACTTCTGGTACAGAAAATAGAGTTTTGAATTAACAGAATGAATCAGTATCTTAAGATTGAATACTTGATTATCAAAGTGTTGAGAGAAACTGAAGGTGTAGTAAAAGTTAAACTAAGAGTGTTCTCCTTGACTGACTTGACAACATTGACTAAAAAAATAATAATAATCAGCCACTTTAAAAAATAATTTGACGTCAATTATAGTTTATTGACTACTTTTGAGTCCACTTCGACTAGTTCAGAATGGTCCCCTTATAACAAAAATAGTACTTCCATAGTACTTTTGGCTAAATCGACTGTAATCTCAGTATCTCACAAAGAGTGTCTAAAAATAATTGACAGTAACTCGCCGTCAGAAAAAGCCCTTTGAGGATATCGGCTGAAACGGTGGAGCATTAAATTTCAGCTAAGTGCCCCAGGACAGGCCCAGCAGTGTTTAAAGACGCTGTTCTCTTAATTTGATTGGCTCTAAATGCTTCCTGTGTTGGTGAATGATGGCCGTCTTCTCTTTCTCTCCTTCCTCTCCTCTTTTCTTCTCCTTTCCCCTATTTCTCTCCCATCTCGATTATCCTGATGTGTTAAATGCCTTTGTTCAGATGAATTGCTCAGACTAGATGAGAAGAGAATTGACTGCAAAATAAAAAGATTTTCATTTCATTTTATTTGTCTGTGATTATTTGTTGCTGCTTTTTTCAAGTTTTCTAAATTCAGTGACAACAATGAATCAGATTTAGCAAATTCAAAGCAACAATTTCAACATTGAAGCTGGCTTTCCCAATTTCAGACTGTGGAAGCAGGAGTTTAATTCTTCATTCCGGAGGTCCCATTACAATTGTGAATTTCTTTCGCAAGACAGACCTGGCCATAGTATTTATATGTATCTTACACAAACCACTACTCCAGAAAAGTAGATGTAATCCATAATTCGTCAGTAGTGAAAAACAAAGGTGATCTGGACATTTTTTTATATATCGAGACCATTCGACTCAGATCCATAAATTAATCCAAAAACTATCCAAAAGCTAGAATTGATACTGTTCTGTGCTAGTTAAGTCCTGTTCTAAGGGAGGAGTTATAACCTGAAACTGCAATAACTTTGTTTTCCTGCTTTACCCTACTTTTTTGCAATATTTGTGAACAAAAATTCTGGTTTAAGGTATAACCTGCCTTCTATTTACAACAGTATCGTCAAACCTTTGTCAATAAAGAAATCACGTCAAACGCTAAACAGGTACCTAACAACTGGCAACAAAGAACAGAACGGTAGAACGCCTCATAATGGGATGAAGGCAGAGCAGTTTCAGGTTATAACGCCTCCCTTAGAGTAGGACTAATGCTGTGTTCCAGTAGCCCTGAGAGGTCGGAGGTCGGACCTCGGAGAACCATTTTGTCAGAGTTTATGTGTTACAGTGGTTTAGTCTGGAAAAACTACAGTGGATTGGTTGTAAAACACAAATAAACAATAAAACCCAAGAAGGTGCACAACTCAACAAAAATGTGGATCCAATTAAGTTAATTGATGAATCCAGCCTGTGTAATTACATCATCCACGTTGGACTGACTAACTCGGACAAACTCGGGGTTCTGAAATGTTGCCCGGGTTTCCCAGAATTCCCAGAAGTGAGAGTGTTCCAATGTGAATTTATGAATTGGAACACAGAAAATCCGACCTCCGAGGACTACTAGATAAACTGTTCCTCATCTGCCTGGAGGAACTCTCTCTACACTAGATGAGCCACCTTCCTTCCTCTCGAGCGGTTCTGGTCCAAATGGATGTCAGTCCTGGTCCATCTGCAGTCTGTCCGTCCGTGGGAGTAGGATCTCTCCTTTGTGGTTCTCCCCGAGGTTTATACTTTTTCCCGCAGGGTTTTTTGCCGAGAAGGAGGGTCAAGGACAGGGGGTGCTCTGGGACAGCTATCCATTTGCTAAATTCTCTTGAACATTTTATTTAATCTGCTTTCTGCCTGTGGCCCATCGAGGAAACCATTGTGATTTTGGGCGCTACAAAATAAATTGAATTGGATTTAACTGAACTGGAACGCAGCATAACCTACCTTAGAAACTTTTCCCACCCCACCACCAGTAAAGTTAGTGCACCTTTAATTCCCACCTCTATTGTCACTTATGGCCTTCTTCTCCCGCTCTCCCCTTCCTCTCCCCCTCTGCCCCTCCTCCCCTCTCTCTCGTCTTGTCTTTCAGAGGGCTGACCTGGCCGTGGCTCCCCTGTCCATCACGTACGTCCGCGAGAAGGTGATCGACTTCTCCAAGCCCTTCATGACGCTGGGGATAAGTATTCTGTACCGAAAGCCGAACGGGACCAACCCCGGCGTCTTCTCCTTCCTCAACCCCCTCTCGCCCGATATCTGGATGTATATTCTGCTGGCTTACTTGGGTGTCAGTTGTGTGCTGTTTGTCATAGCCAGGTAACATGTCCCACTTGAAGCGATTTTATTTCTTTATGTTGTATCTTTTTGCACACACAACAGCGAGATGTACAACGTCATCATGGTCTGTCTGACTAACAACAAGCTAAACCAGAGCTAACCGCAAACTAACCCTAAGAAATCCTCATTAATCTTAGCGTTAATCTACAATAACATAACAGAAAGTAGCAGATAAATAGAAGCAATTTACTATAGTTGGGTTTTTAGGTTGGTTACTGATCGACGAATCCAGGTATATTGACGCGAGTTTTCGATAGACTTTCAGTAATAATTTGACTTTATTCAAGCATTTTATGGTGTGACATATTTGCGCTAATAAAATAAACTGCAACTACTTGTTTTTCTAAAGCAGGCTTGTCCAAACTATGGTTCAGGGTTAAAATGCGTCCCTCAGACTAATTTTCTTAGGTCCTCAGGCTAATTGGAACAAATCAAGTATGAAAAAGAAAATTTTAATCATAATTGTATTCATTATCTAGAGTATAAAACACATACTGCATGACCCTTTTATAACAAAGACAGTGGAATTATTAAATCAAAATGTCAAAAAAGAATAAGCTATTTCAGATTTTTATCAATATTACACTTTATTTGAAAAAGTCTCAAAGTACAATAGAATTAATAGTTTGACTAGTCGTCGCCTCAACTTTTAAAATACCTTTTATGAAGATGAAGATTTTTGTTCTTGTATAACTACGGGCTAAATTCACCCGTTTGAAATTATCACTGTATTGACCACTTTTCAATGGCCCAGATCCGGCCTCTTTATTCATCTGTTTAAAAGTTGAGTTAGAAAGTTTGGACACTCCTGCTCTAAAGAAACCAATTTTATACATTTAAATTGATAGTTTTCCTCTTGAATAAAGGTAAAAATCTCAATATCAAATAACTTTAATGCATTATTTGCTGTTGCCAAGTCTTTTCATTAGATTCGACTTTGTAAAAATACTGTTCAAGGCAACCACTGGTAATATTCCGGTTGTCATTGGCTTTTGGCGTCATTGCCGTAACTTTTCTCATTCGAAATTGGTTCCAATGTTTTTGTAAAGCACTTTGCAGCTGTAACAATTGGAGCAAAGTACTTTAAAAGCTGTATTCCAAACACCTAAAAAGACCCAAATTGAAGAACCTCTGAGCCAAAAACCCACACTTTTCGCCAACCTCATCTACATCTTCAGACAGATCCAAAGTTTGTCAATGCTTCGTCAACATTTTTCCGACGCGTTCCAGCTTCCTGATTAGCCGACCAGTAACCAATCAAGAACGAATTCCCAGTTTAAACTCCATGCTTAGCCGTGGCAGTGCGAGACTAGGCCTGTAGGTTTGTGTGAGTGCGTCTGTGAGTGTGGGGCAGTGGTCACAGCTGTGTTGTGTGAAAGCGCTCTCCTCGCTGTCCCCGTGTAGTGTCTTTAATGTCTTTCCTCTGGTTTGCCTCACCATGCTTCAATCACCGCACAAGGACAACGACCACCAACAAATGAACCACCCGGCTTTGTTTCCACGTTATTATCTTTTCAAAGAGACACATTTCTTTTGGCAGAGCGCAGCTGAGCCTAATTTCACATTCTTTTATTCGTTGAGCTTGTTGTTGTCGGCGGCGGCTCTGACCTTGGAGGAGCGTTCAAGGACTCGCTTTGGTGTGCGGGAGGTTACGAAGCCCAGGCGCGAGAATCAAGATATTTACATGTCGCGTTTGAGTCTGGACAGTTTGTGTGGCTTTGCGTGACTTTGTACCAACTGTTTATGGTCAAAGTCAAGAGTAGTTTTGAACGCCCATTGCTGATATCCCTTAATACCTCAGGATCTCCGAAAAGTTCTTGTGCTGTTGCGAAAAATGCACAGTCCTAAAAGGTCAAGATGTTGACTTTATCGATCTTAGCTTCTCAATAAAACAATGTCATGTTATTTATACAGGCACAGCACAAAAGGCAAGGGCTGAACAAGGATTTTTGAGAAGAATAAGGATGGGATTTAAGAGCAAAAGTTCAGTTATGGACAGCAGGTCAGGAGGAATTGTGTTCAAGAACGTGGGAGATGGATATGTATCTGTGAGGAAGATAAAGACTCAAGATGATTTATGCAGGAACAGGAACACAGTGAACAAACAGTCACTTTGGGATTTGACAGATTTCTTCAGAATCAGATAACTTTATTCATCCCAAAAGGACAATTCAGTTCACAACTGTCGCTCAGAAGAGTAAAAGTACCCAATACAACAATACAAGCAGTGATAAGCCAGCCGTTTGGGGCGATGAATTGAAAGCCTTTCTTCCCCATCTCGGTTCACACTGACAATAGGAAGTGGTCATAGGATCTAAGGCTATTCACCTTATTTCGCCCGGCCCACTTTTGCCTCCTGTTGTAGACACAATTCGAACCCCATTCACGCAAATGACGAACAAGGGAAAAGTCTTGTCGCTAAAACATTACATAAAGTTGATTGATTTGAGTAAAATGTTTAAAGCACACGGGCAAAAACAAGTCAGCAATGCACCGATTTCCTGGGGCCTGAAAACGTTTTTTTAGTTTGTGTAGAACTTATTTTCTGTTGAGCTCGTCTGACCCATGTAAACTAATACAACAGGAGAAACAACTTACGGGATAAGGTGAATAGCTGGAGTCCTGTTGACGTCTAATGTGTGACGTGTAATGAGTATTAGCGAAGAAGACCAAGTAACGATTTATAAATGAACAGGTTCCAATGAATGAAGCCACGTGAGGAAAGAGAGGGTCATCCAACAGGGGAGTAATGGAGACAGAGATTAGCAAGTGAACTGAGGTTTGGGATAGAGCTAAGATAAAATGATTGTGATAAACTGGTCAAGTGATTGTGCAGATCCATGTCTGTATATAATGTCCCCATAAAGGACCAAGAGAAACATGCCAGGCCCTAACTGTTTTTGCTTTAAAAGGCAGCCTTGTCTGAGCTTTAGCATAAAACAGTGATAAGGGTAGTCTACGCCAGGGGTTCACAAACTTTTCTGGCCGGGACCCCCAAAATAGCCATGGAACCGACTCAGGACCCCCAAAGCGAAATGAAAACGACTGTAGCAATAATTTTAAGTGTCAAAGCATGTTAAATCAGGTCTAATATTAGTTGATTAGTTTATTGTCTTATTGCACCCTATATCACTAAAAGATACTGTTTTAGATAAAAAAATAGAGCAAATGCAATCTTGAAATCATGTTGCGATCCCACACTCACCCCTCGCGCCGACCCCCAATTTGGGAACCACTGGTCTACGCAGTGCTACATTTCACTGAATTCAGGAGCTTGATAACCGTTGGAATTCAGGATGTGGTCGTAGTGGCGTCTAGTTTTGCGGGCCACCTTCTCCACCGGCCGACTGAGCATTACCTTTGATTTTGGAACTAAACTTCACAATGTAGTTCAAGCTTTTCTTATCTTTAACTGACAGATTGTAAACCTGGCAAATGAAAGAGAAAGTTTAAAAAAACGTCCATCTCTTCATTCGACTGTCCGGTTGTGGAGACGTGGCATGACAAGTGACCACAAATCATCTGAATTTGTGCAAAATGTAAATACATCCAAAACGATAACCTCTTTGTCCGTTGAAGCATGGTGGAGCAAACCCAGGCGGAAAGGTTCGGGTTAGCTCTAAAACTCTGGGAGCGGCCCGTCCCTCTCACAGTTTTACAGCTAACACACGTGTCTTTTCTGATGTTACTGGCGATATGATCAGTCCAACGCAACAGAGCGAACAACTGTCATCTAAGTTGGCTCAGAATATGCACCTAACTCTATTATTGTCACGTTGTTTGGGTAAGTGTTCAGCCCTCCTCCCATCTTTCTCTTCTCTCGCTCTCCATTTTCTCTCCGCTCACTCTACTTTTTCTATCTTCTCCTTTTCTCACCGCTTCTTTTTCCTCTCTTGTCTATCTTCCCTGGCTCCTGTTTTCTCTCTCCTCTCTCTACCACATTCTCCTTTCTCTCTCATTTCCCCTTTCTGTCTTTCACTCTCCCCTGTTCTCTTTCCATCCCTCACTCTTCTCTCTGCCTCCTCTCCTTTCAGTCTTCTCTCTCTCCTTTCCCTTTCTTTCTTTTCTCCTTTCTCTTCTCCTTTCCGCTCTCCCTTTACTTCTTCTCTTTCTTTTTCTCTCTACCCCGTTCTCTTTCCATCCCTCACTCTTCTCTCTGCCTCCTCTCCTTTCATTCTTCTCTCTTTCTCCTCTCTTCTCCTTTCCGCTCTCCCTTTACTTCTTCTCTTTCTGTCTCTAACTCCCGCCCATTCTCTTTCCATCCTTCACTTTTCTCTCTGCCTCCTCTCCTCTCTCTTTTCTCTTTCCTTCTTTTCTCCTCTCTCTCTCTTCTCCTTTACTTCTTCCCTTTCTGTCTCTAACTCGCGCCCATTCTCTTTCCGTCCCTCATTCCTCTCTCTGCCTCCTCTCCTTTCATTCTTCTCTCTCTCTCTCCTTTCTCTTTCTTTCTTTTCTCCTCTCTCTTCTCCTTTGCGCTCTCACCTTACTTCTTCTCTTTCAATCTCTCGTTCTCCCCACCTTCCTTTCTTCTGTCTTGTCTCTTGCTCTCTCTGCCCACTCCTCTCCTCTCTTTCCTCACACCCTGCTCTCTGTCTCCTCCCTCTCTTTTTTCTCCCTTTCTCCTCCCTTTACCCCTCTTTCCCTCTCCTCTCTTCCATCACTCTCGTCTCACTCTGTGTTCTCTCTTCTCACTCTGCCTCTCTCGTCACTTTCCTCTCACTCTACACTCTTTCTTTTCTTTCTCTCTCCTATTTCTGTCTCTTCCCTCTCTCCATCCTCTCCTGCCTCCCTCCTCTATTTCCTCTCACTCTACTCTCTGTCTTTTCTTTCTTTCTCCTCTCATTTCTCTCTCCTCTTTCTGTCTCTCCCTCTCGGCATCTTCTCTTTGCCTCCTTCCTCTCTTTCTTCTCACTTTACTCTCTCTTTCCTCTGTCTCTGCCCCTCTCTTCTCTCTCTCTCCTCTCTCTTCTCTTGCTATTATTTCTCTCTTCTCCTATACCCTCCTTTCCCCCTCTTCTCTCTTCTCTCTGCCCTCTCCTTTCTCTTCACTCTCCCCTCCTTTCCCCCTTTCTTTCTTACTCTTTCCCTCTCTCTCTCTTTGCTCTTTTCTCCTATTATTTCTCTCTGCCCTCTCCTTCTTTTCTGACTCTCTTTCTCCCTCATTTTATCTTTACTCTCTCTTCCTTTTCCTCTTTCTCTCACTCATCTTCCCTCGTTCTCTCCTCTCACCCCATTTTCTCTCTCACCCTCACTCTTACAGCTCTCTTTTTTTGTCTTTCTCACTCCTCTATCTCTCTCTTTCCCTCCCTTTCTTCTCCACTTTCTTCTTCTCCATCTGTTTTCTCTCTCCTTTGCCCTTTCTCTCTCTATCCCCCCTCTCTTCCTCTCCCTCTTCTTTCTCTCTCTTCTGTAACTGATGCATGCCACACTACAGCTGCATGTCGAAGGGAAACACAAGGGTCTCAGAGTGTTCGGTGAAATTAGATGTTTTTCAAAAGCAAATGACACTATGTGAACGTGTCTGATTGCATTTACTTTGCTGTGAAATTACTGTTTACTCAATTACAAAAGAACCACAAAATGATCAGGAACCTAGTATTGGGATAAATCTTAATATAACAAACATCTTTAATTTACAATGAAGGTTGTCAATATTAAAACCCATAGGAGTTTTCATCCATTGTATAAAGGCAGGTAAAAACATTACATATTCTGCCAGATGTACTTTTTTGAGCTTTTAACCATCTTCTAACAATGTTCCATCATCAAAAACATACCTGAAGCAGCATTTAGTAGCATTAACGTTGTTTTGAGGAATGTTTATTAGAAAATCCTCCCCTCTGAGCGTCAAACACACTTCCTGCTGAACTTCCTGGATTTTTTTTACGTATTTTCAGATCATATACAGCACTTATCTGAGAATCTTTTGCTGTTTTAAGTCCTTAAATCAACACCAGACTCATTCTCAGCATTTCTACTGTCTAAACATGATAACTGCTGCTGCTAGCTTGATAATTGCGTGTAGCACATTCGCTAATATAGCTAACATGGCTTGGTGCCATCTACTGGCTGGATGCACTAAGTAAGTACCTTTTGCAGACTCCTGAGTTATTTAATAAAAAAAAAAAGTTTTTTGTTTGATTCAAAACATATAGCATATATATGGCAAATTAAAGATATTCAAGAGTGTGTTTAAAGGCTAAAAACAATGCAAAATACATATTATGTTTCTTTAACATTCAATCAGACAATTTTAAAAAACAGACAATCCAAAAAAAAACAACACACAAAACAATACAACACATCTGAGATTTCACAAAGAAAACAAACTATTTACAGTAAAAAACAAGCCAGAAGTTAAAAGAGCCAAAGAAAAAACAGATCATCTGTGGTTTTTTTGGAGAATAGACCTACTGTTTAATCGAGAAAAACAAGTCATTAATTGATTCATGAATACAATACACATTTCAAGAGTTAATATTGGCAGACAGACTAGTTTTGTCCTCTACCTGCAGTGAGCCGAGCAGTCATTTCAGCGTGTGGTTATCACTGTGTTTTTGGAAGAGGAAGTGCTGTAGATTGCCACGTAAAACTGAAACTGCCATCCAGATGTTCGTGGGTGGACATTTCACCTGCCGGCAACACAACGCTCGCCAAAATAAAAGTTTAGTCTGTAAACAAATATTTATGCAGAGAATGGAAAAAGTACTCTTTAACTATGTTCATAAGTCAAAACTAATTTTGTTTGGAGTTTCCTCAAGTCACAAATGGGTGGAATCTGGAGACAGATTCAAAGATCAAGGTGTTCAGTTCTTGCCCTGCCCGTTTCCATGGAGATGTCACAGCTTTAGCCAAAATGTTCCATAGTGGTGTATGGTATTAAAATCTTCATAGAGAGATCAGGCTTAGTTACTGGTCAGATCTGCAGAGTCAGGTAGTTTTCAGCACTAAAACAAATGTAAGTGAAATAAATGCTAGTGATTCGTTTAATGCCACACTGTGGAATATTCCAGGCAAGGCAATAACAGAATTAGAAGAAGATAAGATGAGAGAATTTTTATTTGTTCCTCAGTGGGGAAATTCCAGTGTTGCGTCAGAAAGTTCAAGAACAGCAGGAGAATAGATATGCAATTTATTTTAAGTATATTTTAATCAAGATTAAAATATACTTAAAGTCCACATTACAGGTTCTTATGTTTTTCTACGTATGACTTAGTTTGGTGGGAGGGCACCTCTGGTAAATGTTTATCATAGTTTTACATCCGTGAAGTTGCAGTTTAGAAAGAAAATTTGAAAAATACAAGTTTAAAATGACAGGAAGTAGTAGAGTTCTAAAACTGAATCCCTCTGTGATGTCATCAATAGGCGACATACCCTTTAAATTACAGGAACAATACAACTTACAGTTTAAACAACCGATCAACAAAATAAAAGTGTTATCAGCTGTTATTTACTGTTAATTCCTAATAATTGTGTAATTTATTTAGATTTTGGCCCTTGTTTACAGTGTGGTTGCTAGGTAACAGTTGTGTAATTACCTCTAATTATGTCATATTTACTGCCCATGTTCAACCAGGAAGTAATATTATAAACTACAACAAAATTAAATACTATTGGAGACAAAATGTTTAATACAATCTTAAAAATAATCACATTAATTATGTTTAAGTAAAATGTCTCATCAGCCTGCCATATTCCCTTTAAATATGACACAAATTGCTTTAAATTGTACAAAACGTCCCGCTGCAACATTGCCATCTTGTTTTAATATTGAATTCCAGTTGTTTCACAGCCAAGAAACGTGATCTTTGTTCAACTTTGTCTTTTGCAATTGCCCTTTTTTCACCAAACACTTTGAGACCGACTCTACAGCACAGCCCTGCAGCTTCAGCTCACTGCAGACTTTAAATATGTGTTTTTGTACATTGCACATTGGATCTATGTGTGCCTGTGTCTGTGCTGGTCCGAGTGCCTGCCTGTCTGAATGAGGCCGATACAAGCTGCTAGCGTCAGATTAGCTCCCCAGGTTTAACCCACCTCTGATGCTAACTATGCTAACGCTAAATGTCGATCATGTTATAAATATGTATGTTTTAATGTCAATATTTGGCATTTTTGAAAGTTAACTCACTGCTTAAGCTAACTGTGCTAAATATGCTCATGCTAATAATAACAAATGTCTCTAATGTTAGGCTGCTAGTTCAACTTATGCTAATAATAGTAAATGTTACTAATGTTACAATTGGATGTTTTCTGTCAATGTCAATATTTGGCATTCACATTTTAAAATTTGGGGGGGGGGGGGATTACAAATGTTAAGCCTAGTCATTTTGTGGAGACTCAGATTACCAAACCCACTAAAATAGCCAAAATAAGTGACACATTTTGCGGTTTTGTACCATCAGTGAACATTTTAAGATTGAATAATACCACTTTTTTGACAACATAAATGGATTAAATATGCACTATGTAACTTTTAGCGGTGCTGTTATTGCTTTCACTTAAAATGTTCTAAAGTACGACATTAAACTTCTTAAAACTGTCTCAATGGAGATCCACCAGGCCAAGTTACAGGTCAGATCTGTGGAGAGGCGAGCCCACAGTAAGAATACATATTTTTTTCCTGGTATTTTGACAAACTAAAACACATAATGAAATTATTCCAAGATAAATACGTTTATACAGTCTAAAAAGCTTCCATGGTTTCCATGGAGACAAGCAGGCGCTGAACCCTCATAGAAATGTTAATTCAATTTTCATTTTTGTAATAGGTAAGATGTAAAATTCTACACTATTTACAGCGGTAATAAAGTATGAGGTAACACTTTATAATAAATACACTTATTCATGCCTTAATAAACCATGAAAAAAGACTTAATTAATAATCAACAAATTGTTTATTAAGAACGATTCAAACTTAGTAACTATTAACAAATATTCTAACCCTAATTTCTGACCCTAACCCTCACCTTAACCTTAATTAAGTAGTTACTAATTTTTGTTTTTCTGTTTAATAAACTATATATTCATTGTTAATTAAGTCTTTGTTAATGCTTTATTAAGGCAAAATAAGATGTAGTTATTATAAAGTGGTACCAAGTATGAAAAAAGACTCATAATGAACAGTTTATAGGAAGGATTAAGGCTTAGTAACTGCAGTCTTTGTTCATACTTTGTTAGGGCTCATTATTATTTACCATAAACATCCAGCTCAACAAACACGCGTCACCAACACAGCAAAAAAGTCTAAAAACCTTTCAAATCTCTCTGAAAGCAGGAATCCTATCACCTTGTTCCACTCCGGAGACTCACCTCCTCCACAGCGACTGAAATGAGGGCAGATAACAGCAGCTTAGTGACGCTTATCAGGCCATTGTGCCGAATATTCACCTCTTTATCCAAATCATTACGTCCCGGGATCCTGACATTCACTCTTTTAGCTTCAGTTCAAATTGAGGCTTTTCTCCGAGTGTTAAATCTTCACTAATTTTCTGCACATCAAAGACCAACCTGGCTCCTTCTGTCTGCAGCTGGTGATAAGTGCTCGTGTTAAAAGCATATCCCTCTTTTTATTAGTCACAGAGGAGTGTTGTATTAACGTTTTTATGGTAGTCATTCTGAAGCTTAAGGATTTTAAGTAATGGCAGGTTAAACGAGGTAAAGTGCTTTATTTGTCGTTATACATATAAGCTGTGGAACTAATCGGTGTGGATCAGATGGCGTTCAAGGCGGCGGAAACATGTTTTTGGAAGTATGGCATTTAAATGAGAACAGCTAAAGAGACATTGACTGGAAACTTGAACAGTTGCTTAGAAAAAGTTGTGGAACAAAAATGGACTTGGGAAACTACGTAAATAGATGACTTTGACTGAGTATCATGCGCTTCCTTTTCCCAAGTTACATTCAATGAGATTTAATAAGTTAAATGAACTTATAAATATGATAAATAAAAGTTTCACACACAGCAGCAGGTAAATGTAACTTAAAGGGCCCGTGACAGGTTGGACAACTCATTTAACTGAAATGCAGTTAAGATAAATATATTTCAAGTTTTGCAAAAATTCTTTACAAATGTTATCCCGGTTTAGCAGTTTTGTACATTTTAATTTCACTTCCTGGTTGTAAACGATGACATCACACTAGGAAATTACCATAGCAACCACACTGTACAACGGGCTAAAACTCATCTAATGTAATCAGTTCTTTTACCTGACAAATAAAAATATATTTGAACTTATTTATTTGGTTGAATTGATGTTTAAATGGTCAAAAAAGCAGTTTATTTTGTGTAAATCGTGTATAAAGTTTGTCTCCCCAGTGTGATGTCGTCAGTTTGTTTACTTCCTCTAATTTTCAACATATTTTTCAACTTTTCTCCACAAACAGCCACCTGATTGGTGTAAAAGTATAATTTATATTTACAAGAGGTGTTAATGCACTGAATAAAGTCAAAATTAGAAAGTCATAAAAACCTGTCATACGCACTTTAATTTACGTAACAAAACCAAGTCAATTTAATTTGATCTATTGAACAATGCCTGGTAAACATTACCAAATTGTGTAACAAAACCAAGTGAACTTAACTTTATTTACTGAACAATACCAAGTGAACATAACTTTATTTATCAAACAAAACCAAGTAAACTTAAAGTGCGTATGACGGGTTTTTATGATTTTCTAATTTTGACTTTATTCCGTGTATTAATACCAGTCGATGGTGTCTTAGTCAACCAACATTTTCATTAGTCGAGAAATAATTTTGATGTACATTAAAATGATTTATGTGGAACAACAGCAAAAATGTAAGATATGGAGTGAGTTTGCTGAAGATTGTGGAGTGAATCATGAGTTTAATCTAAATTATTTATGTATCTAATACATAAATACACCATACTTTCCTGTATTCATTATTATTTTTGCATGAACTCCAGGGCAGTTGTCTTTTGTGCAGTTTGGATCAGATACAGAAAGATACTTCATTGTTTGGATATATTCGGTCGATACTGCAAGTCTCTGGTTGAACAAGAATTCCTTTAGTTGAACACAGATCCAATTTGTACTTTACTTAAATTACTTTTACACTGGATACTTGTTCCTTTTACGCCACTATATTTGAGAGAAGGTATCTGTACTTTCTTCTCCACTACAATTTCTTAACAGGACAATCACTTTTTTGTGGTTTGAGTTCATGTGTCTCCCTTTGACCAAAATATACAGATAAAAACAGCTGGGGAAAAAATAATAATAATTGATTGAAGTGGATTCACTACTTTTGACAGTTTAGTTCTCAAAATCTGTCTGAAATACCTTTATTTTTTACTTTTGAGTTAATGTGTCTCCCTTTGACCAAAATATACAGATAAAAACAGCTGGAAAATGTAAAGAAATTGATTGAAGTGGATTCTGTTGAACAAAAATTACTACTTTTGACAATTTAGTTCTCAAAATCTGTCTGAAATACCTTTATTTTTTACTTTTGAGTTAGTGTGTTTAATGTGTTTTTTTACTTTTGAGTTAATGTGTCTCCCTTTGACCAAAATATACAGATAAAAACAGCTGGAAAAATAAATAAAAAATTGATTGAAGTGGATTCTGTTGAACAAAAATCACTACTTTTTACAATTTAGTTCTCAAAATCTGTCTGAAATACCTTTATTTTTTTACTTTTAAATGGACACTTATTACATTTTTGCTCATGTATCTGTCAAAACGGAGTGCTTCTTCCACCGCTGCTCCTTTTCCTCGACTCTTCTTCCTTGGGGACACTAAATTCTTTAACCACATTCCATGATCCACGTTACAGTCGGCGATAACCTGCTTTCATTGGCCCCTCCACCTGTCAATCACCCTCCGTGCGGCGCCTGTGTGTTGTCTCCGGTGACATTGGCGTATCTCTCCTCTCATCTCTCGAACGACCCGCCCCCCTTCACAGATAAACGCGTCTTTGTCTGTCGGGCCGCTTCCTATTTTCCCGCGACGCTTATCTCGGCGGTGACCTTGTTCAAAGTTTCTCCTCCGAAGCACAGATGACCTCCGATAACGTACGGCCGCGTAATTGGATCAAAATGGCAGCGGGACAGAGAGGTTAAGCTGTGTGTCGCATCCTTTCCTCGGGTTTTTCTCTGATCCACAATCTAGTTTACAGCTCCAGGTTCCACGACTACTTTAACTGCTCCCATTAGAACAACGACAATTACGAAGAGATTCAAAACGGTCTTGGGTTTCGATATTGTTTTGATTTAACTTAAAGAAACAAAAATTCATTATTGAAAGTATTGATGTTTGTGCTGTTATTAGACTGCAAGCAATAAAAAAAGCATTAAAAGTCGTTATATGAATATTGGCAAAAATAAGGCCTTAAAGTGCGTCTGACAGTTTTTCGTGATTTTCTTATTTTGACTTAATTCAGTGTATTAATACCTGCTGTAAATATAAATTATAGTTTTACACCAATCGAGTTGCCGTTTGTGGAGAAAAGTTTAAAAATCCGTCGAAAATTACAGGAAGTAAACAAATTGATGACATCACACTGGGGAGACAAAGGCTATGCATAATTTACACAAAAAAGCATGTTTTTTTATCCTTTATACATTAATTCGACAAAAAAGGTGTTCACAGGTGTTTTTTATTTGAAAAAGTTAAAAGATCTGTGACATTAGATGAATTTGGGTGGTTGCTATAGTAATTTCCTAGCGTGATGTCATCATTTACAACCAGGAAGTGAAACAAAAAAACCTAAAAAATTGCGAAACCGGGATAAAATGTGTGAAGTATTTTAGCAAAATTTGAAATATATTTATCTAAACTACATTTTAATTAAACGAGTTGTTCAACCTGTCAGGGGCCCTTTAAAGGTCCCGTACCTTATTTTTATTGTTTTGAACGTGAAAAACAGAGCTAGTTCGTCTTATAGTCTTTACATCAGTCACTTGTATCACTCACTTTCCTAATGCAGTCCCAGCATCATAAATATTCACTACGATGACTTTATAAGCACTTTTCACCTGTCTCTGAGCTCGGAGCGTCACAGACCGTCTCGGGTAAAGCTAACAAACATTAGCATGCTAACAGCGCACTTCCTGCTTCTCTCGTTGGATAAAATGCTCTATAAATAGATGCAGAGTAAAAGTTGTGGTCTCATTTTCACCTGAATAGATGCTTTTACATTATATCTGTGCTGGAGGAACACAGATTTGACTTTATCACATGCAAAACATCGGGAACATTGACTAGTTGTGTTTTTCCCATTTCACAACAGTAAAAATCAGGTACAGGCCCTTTAAAAAGAATTAAAAAGCATTAAATTCAATCCTCACAGCCATTAAATAAAAAATATAAATGTAGGCCTAATAAAATAAAAGCAAATCATTGTTTTTTATCTTGTAATATACTGTTTTCTTACAATTATGTGAATAAAATACAGGAGAATTTTCAAATTGATACCTTTAAATTTACCTTTGATACCTTTAGATTTTTTCCTATTCACCTGCAGCGTCTCACTTTGAAGTACTTTTGACAGATTTTCATTCATTCATTTTCTAATTTTGTCTTTATTTGGTGTATTAATACCTGTTGTAAATATAAATTATAGTTTCACACCAATCAAGCAGCCATTTGTGGAGAAAAGTAAAAAAAATTCTGTAGAAAGTTACAGGAAGTAAACAAACTGATGACATCACCCTGGGGAGACATTTTATGCATAATTTACACAAAATAAACTACTTTTTTTGATTCTTAAACATCAATTCAACAAAAAAAGGTGTTCACGTTTATTTTTATTTGTACAATAAAAAAAAAAAATCAGATATTGGTGAAAAAACGTAAAAAATTGCTAAACCAGGACACATTTTGTAAAGTATTTTCGCAAAATTTGAAATATATTTATCTGAACTACATTTTAGTGAAACGAGTAGTCCAACTTATCATAGGCCCTTTAAATAACTGAAAAACAGCCAAATGTAACTAACAGAACGTATAAAAATGTCAGTTGTAAACAAAGCAGACAGGATAATGTTGTGCTGCTCTGTTTGGCGGCTGCTTCACTTTTTCTAGCTCGCGGTAATTGGCTTTTAAACGGCGGAAACAAAGTCGTGTAGCGGAGTGCAGAAGTCACCGGTGTCGCGGGCAAGGGCGACCGAACCAATCCACCGCTTTGAAAATTGACAAGCCAAGCAAATCCGAGGTGAAGCCGGAGACGAGGATTGATTCGGGTTCAAGGTTTGTCTGAAAGAAACGGCGAGCGAGGCGTTTAGAGGTCCTTGAACTACACAGACGAGCCGCCGCTACGCTAACACCATTAGAATAACAAAGCCTGTTAGCTCGCGGGTCGGCCATGTTGTTGGGATGTCTCAGGGACAAGAATGGAGAAAGTGGATTACGGAGCGGTTGTTTGGACAAGAAGTTATGTTTTTATTGTGGCGTAGGGTTCGGATGAGTTCGGCGGTTGCTGTTGTTCAAGTTGAGGTAGAAGAGTTAGCTCACGATTTGAATTAAAGGGCGTTTGACAGGTTTTTATTTGGTGTATTTGGTGTCTTTATGTGGTGTATTAATACCTCTTGTAAATATAAATTATAGTTTTACGCCAATCAGGTCGCAGTTTGTGGAGAAAAGTTGAAAAATATGTAGAAAATTAAAGGAAATAAACAAATTGATGATGTCACAAAGGTTATGCATAATTTACACAAAAGAGACTATCTTTGTAGTCAGTTTATACATTAATTCAGCAAAAAGGTGTTCACATTTATTTGTATATATAAAATAAAATAAATCTGACCTTAGATGAATTTGGTCCAGTGTACAGTTTGGTTTCTCTGTAATGGCCTAGTGTGATGTCATCATTTACAACCAGGAAGTAACCGTAGAAAGGGTTTCAGAGGTTGTCATCCGGACGCTGTTTAAAGATCGAGACGTTTCGACTTTTATCCAAAAGTCATTGTCAATCAGAGAGCTGGTATGGGAACATGGTCTTATATGCTACTCTAAGTACTGGGAGTCCTGCCCCCAGGGCACTTAGGCACTTAGGCACTTAGAGTAGCATATAAGACCATGTTCCCATACCAGCTCTCTGATTGACAATGACTTTTGGATAAAAGTCGAAACGTCTCGATCTTTAAACAGCGTCCGGATGACAACCTCTGAAACCCTTTCTACGATGGACCACACCTGGACGAATGAGGGTTTACATCGACGAACCAGGAAGTAAAAAAAAAAAGTCTGTAATATATCTGTCATGGATGTATTAAAAGAACTGGATCTGTCTGTGGTCCCAGATTGATTAGTGGTCGTGCGAGGTACTGCAGCCTCTTGGAACCAGCCTTTTTCTAAAATTGCTCATTATAATTGCAGACAGTACTTAATTATTATCAGTATTTAAATAAAATAGAAGAAAATGTTCTTTTCTACCGTTTCTAAAATCACCAAAATTACCGTTTTTATATGAAGTGGGGGATTGTCGTCACGTGGCGCCCTAAAGCAAAGATGTCAGCCTCCGTATCAGGAAGTAAATGCGGAAGTAAGAAACTTTTTTGGGGATCATGCGCCAATGAGCACAGACCACAGGGATAAACAGGGCGGCCATTTTAGATTCATCTTCCAGGTTTTATTATAGTTCTATGATATCTGTAGACAACTATTGTGGGCTCAACATTTCTGTGAGTATTTCTCCAGTAAAACCTAAGAATCAGGATTTTGTCTTCATCAAACATGCTAAGAGTCTGTTATAGACCCTTTAAAACGTGATGTTATCAAAATTCTGGAATGGAGGCAAAATTAACAAATGAATGAACTGACTGTAAATGTTTCAACGATTATCGAAATTCTACCGGTTTTAAGTGAAAAGCAAAACATTTGAATTTCCAGGGTAGAAAGGTCCGTTGGGTCTAGCTTTTCTATAACAAACGATGGACAAAATACAATTTTCTAGCCTTAAAATTGTATTTTAGCTTCAAAAGAATCTAATTCATGTTATAGTATCTAATATATTTCTAGATAAAATGAAAAGTTATTGCAGGCTCAACATTTCTGAGTATTTTTCCAGTAAAACCCATAAATCTGATGTTCCTTCATCAAAAATGCAAAGAGTTTATCATAATTTCCTCAAACATAATGTAAAATACAATAATAAATGTGTTTAAAGCAGCTCTGATGTCACTCACATGTGTCTGAGGCTTTTACTTTTCCAAAATCATCAACATTTTTCATACTTTGTGACATTCTGAGGTTAATCCTAGTAACTTCATTGAAATCACATTATTTTCCACTTCAATTTTGCCTCCATTCTGAATTTAGAATGTTTTATTTGCGGGTCTAGAAGCTGCTGCATCACTTTTGGTCGAAACATTTATCACAGCAGTGTCAGATACTTTTGAATAAACGCGAGCTCCGTTTGTTTTCCAGTCTGGTCTTCTTGTTCTTTTGAGCTCAGACGTTTTGTGAGGAAAAATGACTGAATGATGACACAACGGGCGTTTTTCTTGCACACAAAGGTACATGAAATCACACACAAAGGCAAGAGACGACGGAGAGAAAAGAGCACAGATAGACGGCGTTAAAATGCAGTTCATGTTTATTGAGCAGCTGAAGTGGACACAGGACAAATATTGTAACGCCGCTCTTCATTCAAGGCAAAAAAGCAATTTCTAGATGTGTTAAATTAGTTAAAGTCTGACAGGTGACAGACAAAGTGACAGTTTAGATGTCACAATTCACTAAAATGTAGTTTAGATGATTATATTTAAGATTTTATTCAGCATTTTTCCGGTTTGTGATCAGTTTGACTATTTTCATAAAGTTTATAATGTCACTTCCTGGTTGGACATGGGCAGCAAATATGACATAGATGGAGGTGATTCTACAACGGTTACCTAGCAACCATTTTGAAAACAATGACCAAAATCCATAGAAATTACACAATAGTTATGATTTGACAAATAATAATACCTGATGACACCTTTATTTTGCTGAATGACCGTTTAAACTGTTAACTGTATTTATTTTCAAATGTACGTCGCTTTTTGATGACATCACAGAGGGATTCCATTTTAGAACTCAGCACTACTTCACTGTCATTTTAAATTTTTATTTTTCAAGTTTTCTTTACAAACCGCTACTTCACAGATGTAAAACTATTATATATATTTAACGCAGGTGAAAAATAAAAAATGAGAACCCGTCGTATAGACTTTAAGACCTTTTTTTTGATGGAACTAGATTATTTGACATGTTTCAAGCCGTTTCTGACTTGTTTCGACACATTACTTCTCATTTTAAGCCAAATTATCTGCCAATGGGTTAAAGTGCCAATGACAGGTTGGACGACACATTTAACTAAAATGCAGACAGAAAAATATATTTCAAATTCTGCTCAAATCTTTCCAATTTGGCCTCAGTTTAACTTTTTTTCCTTTTTTTTAACTTCCTGGTTGTAAATGAGGACATCACACTTGGAAATTACCCAGAAACTATCCTGTACACTGAGCCAAAACTCCTCTAATGTCATAGATTTTTTTTATTTGACAAAGCAAAAAACACGTGAACATCATTATTTTGTTGAATCAATGTTTAAAGGGTCAAAAATGTAGTATTGTCTCCCCAAAGTGATGTCATCGACTTGTTTACTTCGTGTAACTTTCAACATTTTTTTCAACTTTTCTCCACAAACTGTGTCCTGATTGGTGTAAAACTATAATTTATATTTACAAGAGGTATTAATACATTGAATAAAGTCAAAATTAGGAAATCATAAAAACCTGTCATACGCACTTTGAGGCAATTTTACTTACCTTTTGTTATTCTAAGTTAATTTGGCTTGAAGTAAGAATTAATGTATTGAAACAAGTCAGAAAGGGTTTGAAACAAGTAAAATAATCTAGTTCGAGCCAATAAACTCACTAAAATGCACTTTCATTACCCACAAAATATAAATATAGGAAATTTGAGTTTCCTGAAATTTTACATTTTTAAGGCATTTTGGTATATTTTTGAATTTAGAAATGATAATACCGTATCAGCCACAAACAGCTTCAAACTATGTGTTTTAGTAACAAGCTCATGTTGATATGAATTAATTATATATTACCAAGCCCAATAATTACGGAGATGAGATGAGAAATGCGTTTTATCGGCGGGCCATTTATAATTCAAATTAAAAATCATTTTAGGGACCGCCATAAATCGTCTTGAGGGCCACATTTTGCCCCCGGGCCGCGAGTTTGAGACGCCTGGTCTTAACTAATCTTAACAAGTCAATCAAAACATCTCAAATTAAGATTAATATACTGAAAAGAAGACATTTTTACTCATTTAGAAATTCCTTTTTGCAGTGCACGCAGGAGACAGCATTCAGTCCAAAAAGGATGGAGTGTGTCGGCCCAAAAGGTGCATAAAAGAAGACGCTGTCCCTGAAATCTTGCCTCCTATTCTCACGAAACTCAATAAACATAGCCGTATCGTTGCCATGGAGATTTGTTAACAATGCGGCGAATGCAAAGCGACAAAGGCAGAGCGGAGATGACTGATAAATGTGAAGGAGGAGGCGGAACATGTGTTTGAATACAAAATATAGACGTCTATTGAAAAATGATCTCTTGAGGAAAAACAGAGCGCGGTCGAACATTTTAAAACGGCATTGTTCAGAACCCGGGGGCAGGTCGAGGCTCCTCTGTGGCGGATGAGGCTTGAATTCCACTGGACCCAGGAAACAAGTGTGACATCATTACATATGTTTGTGAAATGTTTGACTGCAACTACCATGAAAAGGTGTATTCACCTTATTCTGCCCCGCCCACTTTTGCCATTTTTTGCACTTTGGTTGTAAACGCACTTCCGTTTGACGAGAACTCCGTTAAAGCCAATGACGAACGAAGGAAAAGTCTCGCTGCTAAAATGTTACATAAAGTAGGTTGATTTGTGTAAAATGTTTAATGAACATGAGCAACAACAAGTCAACAACGCACTGATTTCCTGGTCAGTCTGAAAACGTCTTTTTAGTCCATGTAGAACTTATTTTCTGTTGAGCTCGTCTGCTCCATGTGAACTACAACGGAAACAAGATGGCAACGTGTACGGAAACTTCCGGAATAAGGTGAATAGAGCTAACACACCTTCAGTATTTTCAGGTCATATCCAATCAGAAAGCTGACCACGAGCTCCTCACTTTGGGTTGCCAGATTAAAAATGTGGTTGGTTTAAATCTAAAAAGGCCTCTCTCTGATTGAATCCCCTCTAATCAGATTTCTGCAGCTCAGTGAGTGTGGCATGGTTTTGCAGTGATTAGAAGGTCCTGGGTTTGATGCCTGGATTGCGTTTCTGTGTGGAGTTTTCATATTCTCCTCGTGTCGGTATAGGTTTCTTGCGGGTGCTCCTGTT
This sequence comes from Rhinogobius similis, assembly GCA_019453435.1. Lineage (NCBI taxonomy): Eukaryota > Metazoa > Chordata > Actinopteri > Gobiiformes > Gobiidae > Rhinogobius > Rhinogobius similis. The sequence continues at coordinate 34,926,246 of CM033626.1, forward strand.
TCCCCCGACACAACAAAATAATGTATATCTAACCTAGCTTAGTTAATTTTTTTGGATTTGAGTCGATGAGATTGAATTGCACGGCACGGTAAGCGCAGTGGTTCAACTTCCAGGTGGCGCAGGCCCTTTCTGTGTGGAGTTTGCATGTTCTCCCCGTGTCTGCGTAGGTTTTTTTCTATCACTAAAAACATGTACAATAGGCTCCTCCCCTCCGAGGCCAGGACTCCCCCGAAAAAGAGATTCTGGTTCTCAGTGGGACTATCCTGGTTAAAGAATTTAAAAATTGCTGAAGTGATACAGGATATTTCAGTGGTTTCAAGGTATTTTTGACTGATCATCTAATAATTTAGCTTAAAATAAGAAAAAATTAATTAGCCAATGGAATAGGATAAATGATCTTGACCCATTGGTAGATAATTTGGCTTGAAGTGAGGAGATATGGATTGAAACGGTTTGAAACAAGTTAAATAATCTAGTTCAGCTGTTCAAACGTTTTAACCCGAGTACCACTTAATCTAAATATGGACTATAACAGGACTATTTTAGGTCTAAATTAGAGTTAAACCAGGTTTTAAGCAGGAATACACCATTGTCACAGTAGTTTGAACTGGAAATTTACTAAAAGAAGGGCAAAAAATGTGAATGAAGTCTATCCTAATTAAGCAAACATTACAATTGAAGAGGTCTCCACGTAACACCAGAAGAAGTTTGCATAACGCCAGTGGTACATATACCACAGTTTGAGAAACACTGATCTAGTTCCACCAAATAAATTAATCTTAACCAATCTTAACTAGTCTAGAAAGTCATTTTTTGCAACGATACCACTAAAAACATGGTCCAGGGAGTCGAGGGCCTGGACTCCCTGAAAAAGAGTTACCAAATCTCTGTGGGACTTTCCTGGTTAAATAAAGTCAGGAGATTAATTTTCTGTGCGTCTAGAGTACTCATGTTACCATTAATTATAATCGATACTGCAGTTTTCGGTGATCTTTTTTGCGACGCTGAAGGCACCTTTTAATAAACTGAACAGGAGCACGGGTGAAGAAAGAGTCATCGTGTTGTGTCAAAGAGCACTCTGGTGTGGATTTATTTTGTCTGTGTGAGGCGTGAGCAGCCCGTTACCCCCAAAACTAAATAATGGTAAATAAATAAATACATCCTGAAGGCTCTGAGCTCTGAGGCAATCCAGGTTCAGTTGTGATGATAATACGACCGCAGGCAAACTCTGCTTTACGCCGGGTTCATGGCAGCTGTGAGACAAGTCCATCAAAGTGACTGCAATCGATGTGCCGAACGGTTTGGGGAAAATATCGAATTGCAGTTTTTCTGACCTGTAACGCGATTGTCATTAGATTTGAGATTTATATTCTAAAAGTGGGATTCTGTTCAAAGTTTACAAGTTAGTTAGTTCGTCTGGTTCAGTTTGGTTGCCATTTGTAGTTCAGAAACAACTTTGGAAAACATTTGCAAAAGTAAAATCGTGCAGGAGAATTGACAAAAAGACTGTAATCTGATCCGACAAACTAAAGAATGCATTTCTGAACGTGTTTGCAGATTTAAACTAAAGGGTTAGCTGCTTTTATGCAGAAAAAGTGGAGGAAATGATGGTACTTCAATTGCAGCCTTTGCATTTTGATAATTTCGTCCATTCAAATTGTGATTTCAGTTCGATTGTGATTAATGTTTCAGTCCTAGTCGGTGCTTGCTGTTACTCTGACCTCGGAGCACTGCAGGCGCGGGTTCTTATTGTCTTTTTCCTGGACTTTGCAGCGGGTTTGGAGCCTTTTTCAGTTCATTAAACTTGTACTTCTCTGTGTTAGAGTTAGTTATCACTGAACCTGCGTCTGTGGAAGTGCAATAAACCAGGGCTATTACACTGTATTTTACAGAGGGACAGATTGTTCGGATAGTTTTGTCCTTGGGGGTAGAAACCAGGTCTAAACCAGGACTAAACCAGGTCTATTCCAGGTCTATACAAGGTCTAAACCAGGTCTAAACCAGGACTAAATCAGGACTAAACCAAATCCCAGGTCTAAACCAGGACTAAACCAAGACTAAATCAGGACTAAACCAGGTCTGAACCAGTACAGTAACCAGGACTAAACAGGACAAAACCAGGACTAAATCAGGACTAAACCACATCTGAACCAGACCAGTAACTAGGACTAAACAGGACTAAACCAGGTCTATTTCAGGTCTATACGAGGATTATACCAGGTCTAAATCAGATGAAACCAGGACTAAATCAGTACTAAACCAGGTCTGAACTAGGACAGTAACCAGGACTAAACCAGGACTTAAACAGGACTAAAGAAGTTCTATTCCAGGTCTATACCAGGGGTAAACCAGGTCTAAACCATGACTAAATCAGCATTAAACAAGGTCTAAACCAGGATTAAACCAGGACAATGTCAAGAGATAAACTATTTTCTGGATTTTTGAAGGTTAAGGGCCAGATCATGTACCGTGGAGGGCCTGATTTGGCCCCCGGGCCTTCAGTTGAACAGCCTGTAGTCCGTGTAAAGGGCAGTCTGTCATAACCTCCTCAGAGTACATGTCAAACCCGTCTTGTATTGAGTGTAAATCGGCGTTGGGCTCGTGACACGTCCCGTACGTCCCTGTGTTTCTTTGGCCCAGATGTTATCACCACATCACGGTTATCGCTTGTGACTTCCACAGCGTCGAAAGGTCCGCTCCCAGACAAGTCCCCATAATGTACTCCAGTTTGATTAGACCAGCTCTCGTGCATGTGTGCGTTCCATGGCTTATGTCGCGGTGGCTCTCCTCCTCCTCCTCCTCCTCCTCTGAGCAAATCAGGTCAGGACGCTTAATTGTGGCCCAATCAACCTCTGCTAATGTAATGTCACTTTTATTTAAACATGAATAAATGGGAAAGTGCTCGGCTCGAGGGGAGAGGGGGAGAGAGGAGAAGAGGAGAGGAGGTAAGGAAAGGGGAGAAGAGATCGAGAGAGGAGAGAAGAGAAGAAAGGGAAGAGATAAGTGAGGAGGTAAGGAGAGAAGAGGAGAAAAGGTAGAGATAAGAGAGGAGGTAAGGAGAGAAGGGAGGATGAAAGGGGAGAAGAGAATGAGAGAAGGGGCGAGGAGGAAGAGGAGAACAATTGGAGAAACGAGGAGAGAGAAGAGAGGGGAGGAGAAGAGGTAAGGAGGTAAGGAGTGAAGGAAGGCAGAAAGGGGAGAAGAGAACAAGAGAGGAGAGGAAAGAATAGGGGAGAGAAGAGAGGATTGAGGAAGAGGGGAGGAGAAGAGAGGAGGTAAGTAGAAGAGGGAGGAAGAGAGGGGAGGAGCGAACGATAAGAGAGGAGAGGAGAGAGGAGGTAAGGATAGAAGGGAGGAAAAGAGGGGAGACAAGAATGAGAGAAAGGAGAGACGAGGAAGGAGAAGAGAGGAGAGGGGGAGGAAGAAAGGGGAGAAGAAAAGAGGAGTGAAGAGGAGAGAAAACGTAAGAGGAGGGAGGGAGAGAGGGGAAGAGGCAAGAGAGAAAAAGCAAAGAAAGAGGAAGGGTGTAGAGGGGGGAGGAAGAAGGAGCAGGAGAATAGGGGAGGGAGCTAAGTTTGGAAGAAGAGGAGCAAATTGAAGTGGGGGAGAACAGAAGAGTGGAGAGGATGAGGAGAGAAGGGCAAGACAGAGGAGGAGAAGAGGGAGGAAAGAAGATGAGAGGAAAGAATAGAAAAGACAGGTGAGAGAGGAAGAGGAAAAGATATGAGGAGGTGCAGAGAGGAAAGAGCAGGGAGGAGAGAAGATGAGACAAAGGAGAGGTGGAGCTTGAGAGGGAAGGAGAAAGAGGAGAGGAAAATTGATAAGGGGGAGACAGAGAAAGGGAAAAAAGGAGAGGGGAAAGGAGAGAGTTAGATAAGGGAGGGAAGAAGAGGAGAGACAAAGAAAGGGGAGGAGGAGAGAGGTAGGGAGAAGAGAGGAGAAGGAAAAACAGGAGGAAGGAGAAGAAGGAGGGAGAGGGGGAGTAGAGGATAGGGGAGGGGAGGAAAGATTGAGAAAGATCAAAATGGAAGAGAGAAGGGGAAGAAGAGAAGGGAGGAAAGAATGGAAAGACAGGTGCAAGAGGGAGAGGAGGAGGTGAGGAGGACAGTAGTGGAGAGAGAAAAGGGGAGGGCGAAGATGAGAGGAGAAAAAAGGAAGGAAAGAAAGAGAGATTGAAGAAGATGGACTGATATGGAAGGAAAGACGGGGGTAAGACAGAGAAGAGGAGGGAAAACGAGAGAGAAAGGAGAGAGGAGGAGAGGAGAGGAAAGAGCAGGGAGGAGAGAAGATAGCATAAAGAGGGAAGGAGAGGAAAGGATAGAGAGGGAAAGAGGTAAGGAGAGAAAAAGGGAAAAGAGGAAAGGGAAATTGATAAGGGGGAGACAAAGAAAGAGAGAAAGGGAGAGGGGGAAGGAGAGAGTTAGATAAAGGAGGGGAGAAGAGGAGAGACGAAGAAAGTGGAGGAGGAGAGAGATCAGGGAGGAGAGGGAAAAACAGGGGAGGAAGGAGAAGAAGGAGGGAAAGAGGATACAGGAGGGGAGGTACGATTGGAGAAAGATCAAAATGGAGGAGAGAAGGGGAAGAAGAGAAGGGAGGGAAGAATTGAAAGACAGGTGCAAGAGGGAGAGGAGGAGATGAGGGGGACAGTAGTGGAGAGAGAAAAGGGGAAGGCAAAGATGAGAGGAGAAAAAAGGAAGGAAAGAAAGATTGAAGAAGATAGACTGATATGGAAGACGAGGAGAGATGGGAGAGAGAGAGAAGAAGAGGAGGAGGAGAGACGAGAGGAGGGGCGGGTGCCGGCTCGTGGTTCGACGCGAGCGAACCAAGTGTTTGATGTGCTGAATATTAATGCCTCTCAAAGATTATGAGGATTATTAGCTCTTTTCTCCGTCGACAATGAAGTTATTTTGCGATTAAATTACTGAGGGAATTGCTTTTGATTCGAGCACGCCCACCAGAGGAGCACTTGTGCAGAACGAGCGCCGCGCAAACCCCGCTCCCCGAACCATTGTCTCGCGCCCAAATTGAAAAAGGCACAAGAGAGACGGAGAGGCCTAATCATGCACGCGGCTTTGTTTAGACTAATAGGTTATTCATGCAGAAATCCTACTTAAAAATCTGTTAATAAAGGCGCTAGCAATGGCACGCTAATTAGCAGCGTATGGCAACACATGACACTGTGCGTGTGCTTCTGCTCGAGGGGGAGATTGACCGTCGGTTTGTCAGGATTCTAAGCGATCGGCAGTGGAAAAATGTAAAAATAAAATACATGAAGGTCAATTACTTCTGTAGTACCACTTTAAAGCACCTTAAAGGGCCTATGACAAGTTGGACTACTCATCTCACTAAACTGTAGGTCAGCTAAATATATTTCAAATTGTGCGAAAATACTTTACAAAATGTGTCCTGGTTTAGCAAGTTTTTAGGTTTTTTGTTTTACTTCCTGGTTATAAATGATGACATCACGCTTGGAAATGTCCTAATAACCACACCGTACATTGGGCCAAAACTCACGAATATCAGATTTTTTAAACGTGAACACCTTTTTTGCTGTTGAATTAATGTTTAAGAATAAAAAAAGTAGTTTATTTTGTGTAAATTATGCATAAAATGTCTCTCCAGTGTGATGTCATCAGTCTGTTTACTTCCTTTCTACAGATTTTTTTACTTTTCTCCACAAATGGCTTCTTGACTGGTGTAAAACTATAATTTATATTTACAACAGGTATTAATGCACCAAATAAAGACAAAATTAAAAAGTTATGAAAACCTGTCATAAGTACTTTAATTAGCCCTGATAAAGCATTAACATATATTCATAAGAAATTCAGCCATATAAGTACTTTATTGACTCATTTCACTAAAATTTTGGTAAGATAAATATATTTCAAAGTTTGCTATAGCACTTTACAAATTTTATCCCGGTTTTGCAAGTGTTTAGGTTTTTAATTTTACTTCCTAGTTGTAAAATATGACGTCATTCTAGGAAAATACTAAGAAACCATCCTGTACACTAGGCCAAAACTCGTCTAATGTCAGATATTTTTTATTTGACAAATGAAAACACATGTGAACGCATTTATTTTGTTGAATCATTGTTTAAAGGATCAAAAAAGTAGTTTATTTTGTGTAAATTATGCAAAACATTCGTCTCCCCAGTGTGATGTCATCAGTTTGTTTACTTCCTTTCCGTTTTTCTCCACAAACGGCGACTTTATTGGTGTAAAACTATCATTTATATTCACGACAGGTGTTACTCCAGCAGATAAAGTCAAAATTATAAAAACCTGTTATGAGCACTTCAAGGTGTTCACTCATATTGACGTAATGATCATGAATTGACGCAGATTAATCACGCAGTTGTTTTGATCATGAATTGACGCAGATTAATCACGCAGTTGTTTTGATCATGAATTGACGCAGATTAATCACGCAGTTGTTTTGATTATGCAGCGAGACCACCTGAGCGACTGACGGAGGTTAAAATGAATAATATGGGCCAAAAAATCGTCCAAACTACAACAGAGCATTAATGTGAGCACCAGGCCAATCCCAGCAGCTCTCAAGAGCCAGTTACAGCCGCAAGCAGCACCGAAACCTGATGTTCGGTCCTGTGCATTCACCTGAAACACAGATTTATTATGAAATAGACTTAAAGGTCCCATATCATGCAAAATCGACTTTTCAGAGGTTTTAACCTTCCTACAGTGCTATTTGGGCCTCGTATGTTGTGCCCAAAGTGGTTTTTTGATTGATTCCCACATGTTTTCGCTAGAGAACTGTCTTTTCCGTCCCCCTCGGCTGAGCAGCAGTCGGGGCTCCTCACTAAGATGGCGCTTCACCAGGATGACGCGGTGTTTAAGCCACGCCTCCAGGAAGCGCGCAGCCGCAGAATAAAAACAGCTAATGCTAATGCTACACAGTAATTACGATGGATCGACAGATCGAAGAGTTAGCTAGTTATTTACCAAACGGCAACGTCCGTCGTCGAGGTCCTGGAGCACGTCAAACTCCAGGTCAGATCCAGGACGTAGGACTCAGCACGACGCACCGTCAGGACGGATAAAATGTTTATTCAGTGTTTGTGTATCGCTGTTTACCAGAGCACACGGCGCATGCGCACTATCCCGCTCTAGGCTTCGGCACGAGTTGGGCGGGGAGGCGCGAGTTGGAGTGGGGAGGCAGCCTGCTCTCTGTTCGGGGGGTCAGATCTCAGAGTGAGCCGTTTGCTTTTGCAAGGAGGGGGGCCAGTCCAAGAAATGGATGTTTTTTCTAAACTGTTATGTTATGGATATTACACAACGCAAAAATGTATCAACAAAGCCCTTAGAATAGACTGTGTAAAGGGGAAAAGAGCAGAATATGGGACCTTTAAATAGTCAATAGGTTAATATGGTGTATTTATATTTATGAAAAAAAATTTAAAATCTTCAGGAAATTGTGTGAAAATTCTTCCAGTTAGAAAGTTTTACGTTACAGTGTGTGATTAATCATGATTAATCATTATTCAAAAGTATGATTCATCTGATACTTTTTTTAAGCGATTGACAGCACTATTGTAAAACAAGACAAAGACTCAAAACTATTGAAATGTTGACATTAAAGGTGCTCCATGTAACTTTTCTGGTGAGGGTTTTGCCTGTTTGTCTCCATTGAGATGTTATATTCTAGTCTAAGCGATAACATCTCCATTGAAGAAGAAGAAGAAGAATAATTTTTATTTATAGAGCGCTTTTCCACCTAATAGGCACCCAAAGCGCTTTACAAACCGTTGAAACTACAGTTGCCGTTACAACATAACATATACAATTACATTTATAGACAATAAACAATGAGCAGACACACAGTTGTAACTACAGTTGCGGTCACAACAAAACATACAATAAACAAGACATAGCAGGTAGCTGTATTCTGTAAGTAATCCATACAAAAGATGCAAGTAGCTGTTTAGAAATGATAAGGAGGAAAAAAGTTCAGACTTAACTTAAAAATGGCAAAAAAAAAATTGTTCTCCATAAACAAAAAATAATAACCATAAAAATACTTTACACATATACTTTTCTTTCTTTCTTTTTACTTTGTTATTCAAAATTGGAATTAGAGTTTTATTACCAAAAAAAGTTGTGTAAGATAGGCTGCGTAGTTTAAAACATTCATTTAAAATCCTTCTTTGTTGCTTAATTCTCTTCATATTTTGTATGTAGCCAAGAGACATTTTACCATAAATAAAGTAAACCAATTCAATCTTACAGTGGTAAAGTTTACATGCACAAAAATCTCATCATTAACCGATTTCTGGATTTCTTCAGATTATGTAAATATGTAAACAGTTACATCTAATGTGAGTAATCTGAATTGTTTCTGATTGTTGACACCTTTGCAGGTTTTGGCAAGGAAAAAGTCTTCAAAAAGACAAAAACGAAAGAGAAAAGGTTAAAATGTCATCTTCCAAATACGACAGTTAGCCTAAAACTCCACTGATTCTCTGTAAACACACACCAACAATCAGATCTAATTATTGGTTTATCTGATTCTTCTAGTATTTTCACTTTTACTGACCGTATACACAGCAAAAAATGTAAATCTATCCAATCTTAAAATGGCTTGAATTTGTCATTTTTATCTGGATTTGAGAAGTTTTGACTCGATGAGATTTAATTGCTGATGTGATGTAGAATATTTCACTGTTTTCAAAGTATTTCTGACTGATCCTGCGATAATTTTGCTTAAAATAAGAAAATACATTTGTCAGTGGGTAAGTAAAATTATCTTAACCCACTGACAGATAATTTGGATTGAAGTAAGAAATAATGTGTTGAAACAAGTCAGAAACGGTTTGAAACAAGTCAAATAATCTAGTTCCATCAAATAAATCGTCTCCACTGATCTTAACGAGTCAAAACGTCTAAAATTCAGATTAATATCCTGAAATCAAGACATTTTACCTCATCTAGAACTTCATTAATTGCAGTGTAAATGTGCAAAGTGTTGTTTAGAATTGCTTTACTCGGTAGAAAAACAATGAAACCCTCCAGTCTCTTTGTCTGTCTAACCGCTGTTCTCTCTCTCCTACCTCCTCAGGCAGGACGTCGGCCGTGTTGCGCCCCCTCCGTCTGAACTCTGAATAAACTCCCCGTGTTTGTGTCCTCAGGTTTAGTCCCTACGAGTGGTACAACCCTCACCCCTGCAACCCCGACTCGGACGTGGTGGAGAACAATTTCACGCTGCTCAATAGTTTCTGGTTTGGAGTCGGAGCTCTCATGCAGCAAGGTAGTGGCCTCAGCACAGTCCGACCCCCGTCCCACTGTCTCCTGGGGGCCCGGCTTTGGCCCGGGCTGCATGGGCCTCTGTGCATGGGGCTCTGAGCGGAGCCGCTGGAGCCCGGTGGAGACAAATGCAAGGAATGACTGACTGTGAATGACGGGAAGAAATACTCACTGCATGGAAACCCTTTCTCTTCTAACACTGAAACCCGCCGGTGTTTATTACTGACGGACAATGGAGGAAGTGAACAAATGCTCAATCTACGCTCTGTCAGTCCAACAACTGCTTTACTCCTCCTATATTATACATCTGCACTGCAAAAAATGAATTTCTAGATGAGTTTAAAGTCTTGATTTCAGGATATTAATCTGAATTACAGACATTTTGACTCGTTAAGATGAGTTAAGACTTTTTATTTGATGGAACTAGATTATTTGACTTGTTTCAAACCGTTTCTGACTTGTTTCAACACATTATTTCTTGTTTCAATCCAAATCATCTGTCACTGGGTTAAGATCATTTGACTTACTCCACTGACAAATGTATTTTCTTATTTTAAGCAAAATTATTAGCATTATCAGCCAGAAATACTTTGAAAACAGTGAAATATCCTGCATCACATCAGCAATTAAATCTCACTGAGTCAAAACTTCTCAAATCCAGATAAAAATGATCAATTCAAGCCATTTTAAACTTTACACATTTACATTTTTTGCTGCAGGAAGATAATTTGGACTGAAATAGGAAATAATGTATTGAAACAAGTCAGAAACGGTTTGAAACAAGTGAAATAATCTAGTTCCATCACACAAATAATCTCCATTGATCTTAAAAAGTCAAAACGTCTGTAATTCAGATTAATATCCTAAAATCAAGACATTTTAACTCAACTAGAAATTCATTTTTGCAGTGTGATATTCCTTTATTCCTCTGTGCATATATATATTTATCTTTATTTTGCGCCCTAAATTGGTCATAGATTATTAAAACACAAGGTACTTTTTTTTTTTTCCCTTGCATAGTTTGTTACCTCTTATAATTGGATTAAACCAGACATCAGAGGCCAAAACTACACAAAAAGATTTGAGTTGAGGGTCATTTTAGTCTGGCATTTTCAAAAAAAGGTGCAGAAATGATAACATCAGTAATTATGATGAGCTTGATCCAATGCAGGAAGCTGGTATATAACTTATAAAGTGCCCATGACAGGTTGGACACTCATTTACCTAAAATGCAGTTAAGATAAATATATTTCAAGTTTTGCTAAAATTCTTTACAAATGTCATCCCGGTTTAGCAGTTTTATAAGTTTGAATTTCACTTCCTGGTTGTAAATAATTACATCACACTAGGAAATTACCATGGCGACCTCACTGTAAACTGGGCTAAAACATCATCTAGTGTCATCAATTCTTTTACCTGACAAATAAAAATATATTTGAGCTTATTTATTTAGTTGAATTAATGTTTAAATGGTCCAAAAAGTAGTTTATTTTGTGTAAATTATGTATAAAGTTTGTCTCCCCAGTGTGATGTCATCAGTTTGTTCACTTCCTGTAATTTTCAACATATTTTTCAACTTTTCTCCACAAACAGCGACCTGATTGGTATAAAACGATTATATATATTTACAACAAGTATTAATACACTGAATAAAGTCAAAATTAGAAAATCATAAAAACCTGTCATACGCACTTTAAAGGAGGTTAATAACGAAAAGAGCGTTTTGTTTTGAGATCATTATTTGAAAATTATTCTTTTACAAATTTAGCTTATCTCCAAAGTGGGAAAATGTTGTATAATATAGAGTAAATTGTAGTAAGGAAGAGGTGGCATCCTGTTGTCTGTCAGTAATAAATCTTTGGTGCGATGAGGTAAGTCTGGGATGACTGAGTTTGAATGCGCTCTCAGTGAAACTCTAACCCTGACCCTGCCTGTGGCTCCGACCAAAGCAACATCTTCTCAACTAGTCTCTCCCCCATTTCTGACGACACGTGAATGTTTACGCTGAAACCCCCCTAACTGCATGTCGAGTTCAGGAAGACGACACACTGTTCTCCGAAGGGCGACAGTAGAGCCACGTCCCGCCTGGAGCACGGCCGTCTGCCTGGCACCGCAGGACTTTACTCGTCCGTTTTGGCTGTAGTTCAATGAGATCTGATCATTTGATTTAAAGGGTTATTTTTCCTGTACCAGAGTTTGTTTTTCATAGCTGGCTGTTTCGACTGTTCACTCGGTCTTCTTCGGAGTGGACACGTGTCGCTCATTTACACAGATGTTGGCGCCATCTGCAGTCTGACTTCTGCAAGACTGGCTGTGTCTGAATGTCTACACTGTTACCTCTTATTCACCGTATTCTGCCCCGCCCACTTTTTGCCAGATACAGACTTTTGTTGTAAACGCACTTCCGTTTGACGAGAACTCCGTTAAAGCTAATGACGAACGAGGGAAAAGTCTCGCCGCTAAAATGTTACATAAAGTAGATTGATTTATGTAAAATGTTTAATGAACACGAGCAACAACAAGTCACAACGCACCGATTTCCTGAGGCCTGAAAACGGCTTTTTAGTCGTGTAGAACTTATTTTCTGTTGAGCTCGTCTGCTCCATGTGAACTAATACAACGGACACAAGATAACGGCGTGTACGGTAACTTCCGGAATAAGGTGAATAGGACACTAAATAGTGGCTGTGCTGTCAGAATGTCCAGCAGGTGAACTCTCAAAATTTCCCACAATGGACCTTGAAAAGTAGTGTCCAGCGCAGCTTACTAGACTGGCCAGTATAGACCACAATGCATTGCAACAGTTAGAAACCAAGCGGACAGTGACAGGTCTTTAACTGGACACAACAGACTGAATGAAAGGAGAGAGGAGCCATTTAAACAAACTGTTGAGTCGAGATTACGAACAAAACACATTAAACAAACCGTTAGCAGCAGAGTTGTTAGCGTTAGCCGCTTACCGTAGCTTGAGCTGTGAAAAGATCGCAGACAAAAGGTTGAATGATCCATTTCCTTTCATGTTTCAGATGCAATCCACGCTAAATTAAACTTTTATGATGATTATTAGTTCATAATGTGTGCATGGCAGGTGGATTTGATCTATATTCATTACAGAAATCCATTTTTATCAGAGTTTTGCTGCGTTTTTTTTCTTCCTAGACGCACAGCAAAGAGAAAATAGTGAGCTGAGCGTCCGAATCGCTCCATGATTGAGTGCACTATTTAGTCTGATAAAGAGTGCAGGACTTCGTAGTGAATGAGGGGTGAGGGACCAGGGGGGACATTCGGACACAGCCAGAGAATCACACGATGGACTGAAGCTCATGCCGTATCGTTGGGACTGGACAAAGGAGGCAACTGAAGTACGTAAACGTGTCCACCGGAGCATAAACCGGGACGAGGGAGCCTTTTTACTCTCACACACCTGGGATAATGAAGTCGGACTGCAGATGGCGCTGTCGTCCTGCCTCTGTCGTTAGAAAGACAGCGCCAAAACTTGTGTGAATCAGTTAATAAGACACAGCAGCATCATGTGACACTCTGAAGAAGACGCTGAATGAGCCGTCGAAACTGTCAGGTATGAAAAACAAACAAAATCTGGTTTGAAAAAATAACTTTATCTCAGTCTAATAGAAACTAATCCTCAGCAAGTTGCATGATTTTCTGCATGTTTACTAAAATCTCCAAAATTTAATTACAATTTGCTTTCGTACATTTCTTGTCATTTGGCATTGGCACTTGTATAATGTGTTTAGTTTGCCTGGTTTTAATGATTTAAAGTGTTAAGAATCAACAGCGAATAGATTTAATCAGCATAGTATAACTGAAGCACAACTGTGGATGGACATTTTTTTTTTCCGCAAGTACACTGCAAAAATGAATTTCTAAATGAGTTAAATGTCTTGATTTCATGATATTAATCTGAATTTCAGACATTTTGACTCGTGGAGACGATTTATTTGATGGAACTAGATTATTTGACTTGTTTCAAACCGTTTCTGACTTGTTTCAACACATTATTTCCTATTTCAGTCCAAATTATCTTCCTGTGCAGCAAAAAATGTAAATCTGTAAAGTTTAAAATGGCTTGAATTTATCATTTTTATCTGGATTTGAGAAGTTTTGACTCGGTGAGATTTAATTGCTGATGTGATGCAGGATATTTCACTGTTTTCAAAGTATTTCTGGCTGATAATGCTGATAATTTTGCTTAAAATAAGAAAATACATTTGTCAGTGGAGTAAGTCAAATGATCTTAACCCAGTGACAGATAATTTGGATTGAAATAAGAAATAATGTGTTGAAACAAGTCAGAAACGGTTTGAAACAAGTCAAATAATCTAGTTCCATCAAATAAAAAGTCTTAACTCATCTTAACGAGTCAAAATGTTTGTAATTCAGATTAATATCCTGAAATCAAGACGTTTTAACTCATCTAGAACTTCATTTTTTGCAGTGTAAAATCCCCATTCATCTTTAGGCTCAATCTTAAATTTCGACTTGAATTTCTGTTTCATCCGAAGCACTGACCAACTGTGAAGATATAAACAGTAGTAAAGTGTGAGTGTCATTGCACATTTGTCCCGTAGCCTTTTCTGGTTGAGAAGATGTGTCCACTGCCGCAGGTCAGGGTCAGGGGCCTGCACAGCGCCCCCATGTGGCCCTCTGGCTCAGCCCCCAGAACACTGTGGGACGTCCCGCTCATGACGCTGCCTTGGGTACATGACAGTCTGCCCCAACCAGCCTCTCTCTCTGTGTAGACTCTGTAGATGTAGATGGTGTTGGTTTGTAGACTGAAGGTAAGGCAGTCTACAGCGCCGTGAAGGAAGTGTAGGACGTTTGGTTTTATTTTATTGATTGGACAAAGTGGGCAGCTTAAGTGGAGAGACATTCACACTTTCACAAACAACACATTCAAACTGGGACTAGGATTAAAACCTGGCACAGGAACAGGACTAGAAGAGGACCAAACAAGGTTGAGATCTGAGTTTTTGGGAAGTGACAAAAGTTAAACCTGGGGTACTCAACATTTTTTAGGGCAAGACACTACAGGTGAATAGCAAAAAATCTTTCAATTTGACACTTCCCCTGTAGTTTACTCACATAAATGTGAGAAGAAATAAAAAGTACAAGTATTTAATCATGTAATGTTTTCATATGGAAATTAGGCATTTTATGTCTAAAAATGGCTGGAATTGCACATATTTAGGACATTTAAACCTGAAAAACGGTTAGAAAAAGGTTTAAATGTATTGGTTAATTTTGGACACATATTAGTTACAAAAAATGTAACAGAGGGGATTTGGGGTTTTTAGATTTGACTGAAAATTGTCCATAAAAACCTCATTTTTAAAATTTAAAACTTAAATCAGTTTAAGAATTAGATATCAAAAAAATCCTTCTGTACGTTTTGTCAAAATCTTGTTGAGTCCAGATTGTACAGTTTGGTGTGGGATCTACTTTAAGGCTGATCCTTATGTCTTGAGGGAGAAAATGCATTTTAATAAAACGGCCTTTGATATTACAATGTTTCAGAGAAATCTATGGATGAAGTGGATCAAATTAAATAATAAAACATATTTAAAGGTCCCATATTCTGCTCTTTTCCCCTTTACACAGTCTATTCTAAGGGCTTTTTTGATCAAATTTTGCGTTGTGCAATATCCATAACATAACAGTTTCCAAAAAACACTCATTTCTTGGACTGGCCCCCCTCCTTGCAAAAGCAAACGGCTCACTCTGAGATCTGACCCCCCCGAACAGAGAGCAGGCTGCTCCCCCGCCCAACTCGCGCGCCTCCCCCGCCCAACTCGTGCCGAAGCCTAGAGCGGAGATAGTGCGCATGCGCCGTGTGCTCCGGTAAACAGCGATACACAAACACTGAATAAACATTTTATCGTCCTGACGGTGCGTCGTGCTGAGTCCAACGTCCTGGATCTGACCTGGAGTTTGACGTGCTCCAGGGCCTCGACGACGGACGTTGCCGTTTGGTAAATAACAAGCTAACTCTTCGATCTGTCGTATCCATCGTGTAATTACTGTGTAGCATTAGCTGTTTTTATTCTGCGGCTGCGCGCTTCCCGGAGGCGTGGCTTAAACACCGCGTCATCCATGGGAAGCCGCGTCATCCATGGGATGAGCCCCCGTCTGCTGCTCAGCCGAGGGGGACAAAAAAGACAGTTCTCTAGCAAAAGCATGCGGGAATCAATCAAAAAACCACTTTGGGCACAACATACGAGGCCCAAATAGCACTGTAGGAAGGTTAAAACCTCTGAAAAGTCGATTTTGCATGTTATGGGACCTTTAAGATCAGACTGGATAAGTTTGTTGTTTCCACATGAAAGCCGATATGTTGAGAGAGCCAAATGACCAAAAAGCAAAAAACATTTAAAAAATGGGTTTTGCCTGTAGAGTCTCGCCTTAATCTGCATTTTGTGTTTTGCCTTAAAAAGCATCTTGAAAAAGCAGCAATTTGTGACAAAACATTACACTGTTGCGTGCTGTCTGCGTCTAATAAAAAAGTGTTTTATGTCTCATTAACCCAGAAATAAGAACTGAAAGCAGCACTCTGATTGGCTGTCGCATGGATTTCACTTTGACGTCTGAAAAAAGCAGTTTTAAAGCTGAGCCTGTGCCTGAAAAGTAATGCTTGTGAATATCATTGAGCGGCCAATCGGTTTTGTAGGGCTAAAGTTAGACACATTTAAATACCTTCTTCCTGTTTTGTGGTGTGAAAATCAGGTACCCCAGCTTTAATGTTAAACTTGGACCCACATCTTAAAAGAGCTTTCTCAAAACTATAGTTAAATACATATTCATTAAATATATATATACTGCACCTTCTCTGTACTTCCTCCACCTATTCTGTACAATAATTGGACATAACAATGGAATATCTAAGACGTGCTTCTAAACTCATTGCGATGAATATTTAAGATTCTGTGACTGCATTTGGAAAAAGAGAGAGATGCATGAACTAGCTGTTTTTCACAGTTTAAAGGTCCCATATTCTGCTATTTTGCCCTTTACACAGTCTATTCTAAGGGCTTTGTTGATACAATTTTGCGTTGTGCAATATCCATAACATAACAGTTTCCAAAAAACACCCATTTCTTGGACTGGCCCCCCTCCTTGCAAAAGCAAACGGCTCACTCTGAGATCTGACCCCCCCGAACAGAGAGCAGGCTGCCTCCCCCGCCCGGAGGCGTGGCTTAAACACCGCGTCATCCTGGTGAAGTGCGTCATCTTAGTGAGGAGCCCCCGTCTGCTGCTCAGCCGAGGGGGACGGAAAAGACAGTTCTCTAGTGAAAACATGCGGGAATCAATCAAAAAAACCACTTTGGGCACAACATACGAGGCCCAAATAGCACTGTAGGAAGGTTAAAACCTCTGAAAAGTCGATTTTGCATGTTATGGGACCTTTAAAACAGAAAAATCAGGTACAGTCCCTAAAACCCAACAAGTTATAATATATATACAATATAATATAATATATAAGGACTCTTTATTTCCCCATTAACTACTACCAACTGAAGTAGTTCAAGGCCCAACTTTTTGACACCTTTAAAAGTCTGCTGTCCAAACTATAACACACACACTCTCCCCTTTCATCGGCGTGATATCGATTTGGAGTTTGCCCATTAATCAGTCAGAAGCAGAATCCTGTGTACCCCCTCTGTACCTCCTCTGAACCGCCCCGGCCCGATCGTGGATGAGCCAAATCCAGCTTCAGAATGACTTAATCCTCTCCACAGAAAAGCACTGACATAAAGCAGCTCCTCAGCCGCCAACAAGGGATCAGCCTCTGCCAGAGAACAGACCGGACAAAACACTCCAAACCAAGAAAAAAAAAAATCTATATGAAAGGTCCTCTATACGCTACACGTTTAAGTAGCTTTCAGTACGTGTTATGATTCTGTTTTCTTTTCAAAACATACCTGGAGTTTTGTTTCATTAGAGCTTGAGTAATCCGACATACTTAGGCCGTCTCTGTCTTTCTCCAGAGCTGAAAACACTCCAGTTCCACCTTGTGATGTCATTGGGTGGTGCTGCTCCATCTTGTTAAAGTCCATATATTTTCATTCTAATCTGGATAACTTGATTATAAAATGTGAAATCAACACTAACAGCTATTTTATTTAAAGTGCGTGTGGCAGGATTTTATGATTTTCAAATTTTTCACTTTATTCAGTGCATTAACAACTTGTTGTAAATTATAGTTTTACACCAATCAGGTCGCTGTTGGTGGAGAAAAGTTGAAAAATATGTTGAAAATTACAGGAAGTGACATCACACTAGTGAGAGAAAGGTAAGAGCAGGATTTATACAAAAGAAACCACTTTTTTGACCCTTTAATAAACATTAATTCAACAAAATAAAGAATTTCACATGTATTTTATTTTAGTCAAAAAAAAGTGACATTAAGAGTTTTGGCCCAGAGTACAGGGTGGTTTCTTAGTAATTTCTTAGTGTGATGTCATCATTTACAACCAGGAAATAAAATTGAAACTCTAAAAAAATAGCTAAACTGGGGTAAAATGTGTAGATTTTAACAGAATTTGATATCTACCTTAACTTTTAGTTTAATGAGTAGTCCAACCTGTCATATGCACTTTAAACTTGAGTAATGCACATTAAAGGACCCCTTTATATAAATATGTATTAGGTATTTTTACATGAAGAAAGAAGATATAACACAAGAAAGACTAAAATAACAAAAACAGTGAGGCATAACATACCACAATAAAGGACCCTTAACACAAAGATTTGTATTTTATATTACAATTGTTTAAAAAAATGTATTCTTTGAAAAAAAAAAAGTGAGGACAGTAACAGATAGCATTAAAAACTGAATATAATATAGATTTAAAGCCGTTTCTATTTGCTATTTGTTGTGCTTTATTCCTTTCATTCTTTTGTTAAACCTAGATAATTACATTTTAAATAATTCTAATAATTAAGGCTGAATTATTTTAAGACTCTACAACAAATTGGGACTAAACTTGGAACCTAACTTGGACCAGACCAGGACTAAACCAGGCCTACACCAGGTCTAAAATAGGCTCGAACCAGACCAGAACGAGCTTTATCCAGTACCAGAAAATCTCATTCTCAGTGATCCAAAATCACTCTTGGACTTGGTTTGGTCCTGGTTTAGTCCTGGTTTAGTCCTGGAAAAGACTCAGAATCTCTGCAGGAAAACTTTACTCATTAATTGGATCCTTTTCAGAAACTTTCTCACATCAAATTTGACTTCGGATGCTAAAATTGATTCAAATACCTGTCGGGACAAACATGTTTACGGTCTTGAAGTATTGACACAATTCGCCAACACTTTACAATCGATTCTGAGTTTTCTTGTACTGTCAATTTAGCCGCGATCCAACAAGATTTCAACATTTGCGAGAAAAGAAACGGATGAAATCTAACTTGTAGAGTCTAATACGAGAAGTTTTCCTATGAGTTTCATCCATCACTGTCTGTGCTGGACCCAAACAAGGCCCGGAGGCAGATTTAGTTTGACAAACGTACAGGGAGCGTAATCTTGTACAACACCACGAAACAGCAAAGGAAGGAGCGACTGACATGGTAAAAAGATTATATCTACAGGCCGTCGAGAGCCAAAAGCATTACATAAGGTTTCCATGAGATAATACTTTTTTGTTTTGTTAAGAGTTTTAGTTTAAGGGTGAAGTAAAGCAGTCAGAGTAGTTTGTCTAAGGCAGGGCTATTCAACTTTATTTTACTGAGGGCTAGATTTTTCTAATGGTTTTGTCTTCTGGGCCAGAAACGTACCCAACACGCCAACAGGACTAAAGCAGGACTAAAGCAGGACTAAAGCAGGTCTAAACTAGGACTAAACCAGATCTAAACCAGGACTAAACCAGGTCTAAACACTAAACCAAGACTATACCAGAGCTAAACCAGATCTAAATCAGTTTCAAATCATTATAAAACCAGGACTATACCAGCTCTAAACCAGGTCTAAACACTAAATCAGGTCTAAACCAAGACTAAATCAGGTCTAAACCAGGTCTAAACCAGGTCTAAACACTAAATCAGGTCTAAACTAGGACTAAACAAGTCTAAACCAGAACTAAACCAGGACTAAACCAGGTCTAAACACAAAACTAGCTCTATACCAGGACTAAACTAATAATAAGAGATCAATTATTTAATATATTATAGGAAGATGGGTTGAGGGCCGGATCATGTCTCTTGGAGGGTCTGATTTGTCCCCCAGGCCTTAAGTTGAATTGCCCTGGTCTGCGGTAATGCCTGGCTGAGACCGGGGATCCTCGACTGGTCCTGGTTCAGATCACAGTAACTTAAATCGGACCTTTTTGTTTCCAGTAGCCGTTGGTCAATCCTGAGACCCTTAGACTTGATGTGTCCTCTGCTTGTGATCCATCCTTCATTGCCACTGGGGTTAAACCTGTCTTAAGCTTGTGGAAGTGGTTTTCTTGACAAAACCCACCCAGACACAGGGACAACTTGCACTTGCGGTAAAAAGATATGTAGAGACTTGTTTGTCCAAACTATGGGCCTTTAGACCAATTTTTCTTGGCCCTCAGCCTTCCTTGTGAATTCCCCCTTCCTTTTTATTGAAATATGGAGGCATGATCACATACAAAAACCTTTAATGTCACCAAATATAAAAAAGAGAGCTATGTAGCTCTGTAGCGTTGTCCTCATGTCGACGGACGTAATGCTGCAAGGCTTAGAACGATGTTTAATAAGGTAAAATGTTACTTAGCTCTACTTTAAGAGCTTATTTGAATATCTTTTTAATACGTGGAAAAGGGTTTTTACACATATACTTATTGAAATTCTTTCCCCCATGAGTTTAGACCATTATTGAGTATTGGTATTAAAAATAAAGTACATGGGATTGTATCGATTGTATTTGTGTTTCAATATGCAGCCTGTGATTGAAAATTTTTTGGACCAACCAGTGAGCTGTATTGTTGATCGGACCTACTGCTCCTGACAGGTTTCCCCATGCAATGTCAATGGTTAAAGAATGGTTCAAACAGACGACAAAACACGCACTTACCATAAACTCTTCAGTCAATCAATCCACATGCTTTAGTCTTACATAACTTCACCCCGGAGCTCTCCATGGTGCTGTCCACTCTGTCCTCCCTGTCTGTGTGGGTGAACGGGCCCCGCCTCAGGCCCAGAGCGGCTCCTGTCCCTCACCGCTCTCCTCTGCCCTGTGCCCAGGCTCTGAGCTCATGCCCAAAGCCTTGTCCACCAGGATCGTGGGGGGGATCTGGTGGTTCTTCACGCTGATCATCATCTCCTCCTACACGGCCAACCTGGCGGCCTTCCTCACCGTGGAGAGGATGGAGTCGCCCATTGACTCTGCCGACGACCTCGCCAAGCAGACCAAGATCGAGTACGGCGTGGTGGAGGACGGTGCGACCATGGCTTTCTTCAAGGTGAGGAGCTGCCGGCTGATGATTGATCGTTAAAAGCGACAACACCAGAGCTTGAATTGATTTGGGAGAACGTATTCCCCCATTGGTTTTACGAAGTCGAAGAACTGGGAAATATTTTAGGGCATCAAAATACTATCAGAGATGTTCCTTAAGACTGTCTTTTTCAACCTTTTTTGAATCACGGCATACTTTTTTACTTATGGACCCTTTAAAATGGTGTCTGGTAGCAAAATAAAGCTGTCTGTAATTTTTTTTTTTAATTATTAGCTCACATTAGATCTAAATTTTACTGGTTTTAAGTGTTTTGTTGGAAAAAAGCAACACATTTGAATTCCAGGGTAGAAAGGTCAGTTAGTTTGCCTTTCTATAACATCACGATGGACAAAATACAATTATCTAGCCATAAAATTGTATTTTAGCCTCAAAAGAATCTAATTTATGGCATAGTATATAATATATCTCTAGATAAAATGAAAAATGTATTGTGGGCTCAACATTTCTGTGAGTATTTTTCCAGTAAAACCCATAAATCTGGATTGTTCCTTCATCAAAAATGCAAGGTTTATCATAATTTCATAACAATAATTACACAATGTAAAATACAATAATAAATGTGTTTAATGCAGCATTTCATTTTCAAAATCATCTCTATTTTTCATATTTTGTGATCTTCTGAGGTTAATCCCAGTTAATCACATTATGTTCCATTTCACTTTTGCGTCCATTCTGAATTTAGAATGTTTTTGTTTACAAACTTTTAAAGGGTCGATAAAGGTACCACGGCACACCAACTACTAAAACATCAAATCCGACCTTTTGTTTAAAAAATGCGGCTCATGATGTGTGCCACTGTCTGGTTCTTTAACGTTGGCACTGGTGATTGTTGTGCTTTCTTTTTCGGTACAGAAAAATGTTCAGAACACGCTGAAATGGTGATTTGTTCCTATAAAGCCATTTATGAATCAATGCCAAACGATTCAAATACATGATGAAGTTCGTAAAACATCCAGGGCGCTTTCAATTTTTTTGCCAACCCACTGTTTTTTTTCACATTTAGGGTAAGGTTAGAGTTAGGGTTAGGTTTTGGAACAGCTTTGGGGCGGGAAAACTTACCGTGTCTCGGCTGAAAAGGAGGCATCCGGGAGATAAATAGCAACAGGAGATAAAAGTTAGCAAGTGGTTAGCAACAAAACATTGGCTTAAAATTGAGTCTATAGAGCTGAAATTGTTTGAACATCTCTGAGCGTATTTGTTTCCTTGATGTTTTGCGAACTTCATCAAGTATCTGAGAAGTTATAATGGTCCAGCAACAGTTTTGTCCTGTTCCCTCAACTCACAACACCAGTCCAAAAATGCTCCAGTATGTAAGATAAGCTTGCGATTTTCTAAGGTCCTAAATTGTGCAAACATGAGATTTAATTGCTTTTTGCTATGATGTAATCTTACGCTGATTCATTCTTGCGATAACGAACTCCAGAGCATTCCTCTTGGACATTGTCTGTTGCTGCGTTTGGGCTTGAAGGTCAAAGCGATGGACCAATGACAGCGCAGCAAGAGAAACATGGCTTATTACACCAGTGCAGACAATATACAATCAGACAATAAAAGTCTGAGGGAAGTGCTTTGTGCTTTTGTGGATGGGAGTGATGGCTGTGCTTTTCTTTCAATTAGATTTAGCCAAATGTTGAAGGATTGGAGTCAACGTTCTGTCTCCCCATTCAGTGAGAGAAATTCTAGATGGACTGAGACACATGTCACTATAGCTTCTGCTAAAGACGTAAAATCCTTTTGTTATTGTTGTTTATGAAGTGTACTGTCGAAATATTCCAAGTTAAGTTTGTGATCTGAACACAAGTTGGTGTAGAAATGAGCGTTCGGACAAAAAACCAAGCGAGAGATCTGAGCCTAGCGAGACAAGCAGTGAGCAAGTTGGAGAACGTTTTTGGAAGTTTGTGTTTTGTCTGTACGTACATTTTTAGTAATTATTCTGAGTAAAATTTGATAAACCCGGAGTTGTTGTTGTTGTTTGTTTTGTATGTTAAAGTTAAAAGTGTTAAAGTAATCCTGAATATTTAGCTCAGAAGTCTTTGTTAGACTTTTGGATTTCAAGTGTTTAAAGGGCCTATGACAGGTTGAAGTGCTCATTTTATTAAAACACAGTTAAGATAATTATATTCAAGATTCTGCAGAAAACAAAACAATTTTTATCCCAGTTTGGCAGTTTTTTGGGCTTAAATGTTTACTTCCTGGTCGTAAATGATGACATCACACTGGGGAATTCTGTAACTGTTGCCTAGAAACCATGTTGTACACTGGGTGAAAACTTCTCAAATGTCACAGAAATTATTATTTTATGCATAAAAACATATAGTAAAGCCTTTATTTTGGTGAATTCATGTTTAAAGGATCAGATATATGTGTTTCTTTATTGTAAATTGTCCCTTGTGAGTCTCCCTAGTGTGATGTCATCATGTTTTGGAACTCTGCTCTACTTCCTGTAAATTTCAACATATTTTTCAACTTTTCTGCACAAACTGTCACCCGATTGGTGCAAAACTATCATTTATATTCACAACAGGTTTTATTCCACCAAATAAAGTCAAAACTAAAAAATCATAAAAACCTGTCATACGCACTTTAACCCGGAGGTGTCCCGCTGTGTTTTTCCATACGCCTTCCCCAGACTCACTCATCACATCATTTCAGCGCTCATGTTGCCCTAAACTGAAGCTAGCATGTATTGTTTTCATCGCTAACCGTGCAGGGGTGTTTTGTATTCACAGAAATGTGTGTTTTGGCAGGGGCAGTGCAGTCAGACATAAGATCAATCACTTCTAAACTCTCCCTGTCTAGTTTTAGATGCCACTTTAGCCACAGTCGTCTGTGCGTAGAACACAAGGACTGTTTTATTTGAAATCTCTGGTTCTCTTCAAGCTCCTCCTGCCTCATCGCGGAGCATCTTTAGCTCCATCTGTTCAGAGCACTTTCACAGGCTGAGGAGCGTCTCTCTTCATCCCGGTGTTTTCAGCCATCTGCACTTTATTAACACAGCGACTTCAGCAGACGAGCTCAGACGTGCTTATGGGTAATATATTTCTGATCACGTCAGTGTAAAGAGACAGCAGCTACAGCCGCAAATGTTTGGTTTGAGAAGGCGTGGAGTCCAGTAAAATCTGAGAGAACTCAACACTGCTAAGATAATGCATGAATCCCATGCTTTTAGCAATGGTTTGTAAAGATTTACACTTCAGGGTAAATCAGTTTTCCATAAATAGAAAAGGAATAGATTGTTTTGTTGTTTGTCGTGGACATATTATTACTCAACCCTTGCGATTTGGTAATTGTGCTAATGTGAACTTCGATTCAGTTGTAATATACTGTGTAACCGTATTGCTCTTCCATGAGTGTGCACTGGTACTTGTGTTTACATTCTATTCATTCATTTTAATTGAGCAGCAAATAAAAAACTGTAATTTTGTCGTGCAGATCTATGGTTGTTATTCATACTGTATGTTCATCACATTTGGCAAAGTAACAACTGACCGTATTTAACATCAAGCTTTAGTTTCTAAAGTTCACTTATTACAGTAGGATTTCTGACTCTTGGTGAAACAAAACATACATTTCTTTGCCAAACTGTTGTGGCCCGCTTTATTTCAGTGCATTACTGTCCAGAATAATGTTAGATTTAAGAAATCCCGGTGCTAATCGCTAACTGAAACACCTCTACGTGTGATAAATTGCCAAAACAGCCCTGGATTTTCATAGTTTGTGATGTTTGGAGGGTAACGTTAACTCCCCCATTAGTACTAAAACATGGAATGGTACTGAGCTACTGGAATGTAGTGTTTAGTTTGCAAACACTGCAAACATATTGCAAACATATGTTTTTACCAATGAAACACCAGTAATGAAATGTATACTATAGCTAATACAATAATGTCGAACTTAAAGTCATAACATCTCCATATCTCCATGGAAACAAGCAGATGGCACAACCTCCACCAGAAAAAAAAGTTACTGAGTGCACCTGTAAATGTGTTAAACATGCAAAATAAAAAGTATGTTTCTGTTGTGTCAACCAATCACAGCCTACCTCTCAGGACATACATATATGCACTCTCTGCCCCCTCCTTCCGTCATAGTTAGAGGTAATTCCACAAACATTACCTGGCAACCATTTTGAAAACAAGGGCCAAAATCCATATAAATAATACAATAGTAATGATTTGTCAAATATTAATACCTGATAACACCTTTATTTTGTTGAATGACCTTTAAATGGTCAGAAAAGTGTGTCAGTTGATTGTAAATTATCTTTGTATTTAAAATGGTACATCGCAGAGGATTCCATTATAGAACTCAGCACTACTTCCTGTCATTTTAAACTTAGATTTGTTGTGTTCACAAGCTGCAACTTCACAGATGTAAAACTATGATAAATATTGACCACGGATGCCCTCCCACCAAACTAAGTCATAATTAGAATATCATGAGAACCTGTCATAGCGACTTGAAATGAACAAAACCACAAAAGACTGTATGTACAGCGTCTTTATCGTTGATAACAACAGTTGGCGTTAGCATCTGTGTGTTAAATAATGGCCCATACTGTAGCATTCTGTATGTCCCAGAGCGCATTTATTTACATGAAGAGGTCACACGGAGCCGACCTCAACATGTGCGCCGCAGATAAACATTTACAAACACCACAGATTAGCACAAACTACTAATTAGGCAGAGTGGAAATAGAAAAGTATTTGAATGAGTTTAGTGTGAAATTGCTTTAAATAGTAATTATCTGAAAATGAACAATAAGGGACTTTTAATCATTCAAGAATCAATCAAGAAATGCCTCTATTTATGTCGTCAATTCCATCCAAAATGTGACAATTTACACTCAAAGAACATCATTTTTCACTGTTTTAGAGTATTTTTAGTCATCAAATCTGTGTAAATTTGACAAGTTTTAGCCCTTGTTTACAGCAAGGTCACTAGAAATAATCTCTGCTGCTCATCTCCATCAAAATTATCAAGATTTTTAGCAAAGCGTGAAATATAATTAAGTACGTTTTAGAAAATTGCGTCGGCCTGCCTGTCATACGGAGCTAATTGAGTGTAAAGCGGCGTCCATCTTGTTCTCAAACCGTAAACATGTCGATATGATAAAGATGATGTGTACATTATCAGATTGCGCTTGGCTCCGCCCACTCCATTAGCCTGTATTACCTCTCGTTACATGTTTATGACACACGTGTAATCTGACGTCCTCTGTGCGCCGTCGACCTCTTCTCGCTCTCTTTCCTCCCCCTTTTTCCCGCTCCTCCCTTTCTCCTCTTCGCCCTCCCCCCTCTGTCGCTCTTTAAACCTTCTCCCCTTCTCTTTCCTTTCTTTCTCTCTTTCTCTAACCCTTTTTTATCCCTCTCTCTGCCTTCCTTTTTTATATCCTCTGTCTCTCCCCTCACTCTCCTCTTTCACTCTCCCCTCTCTGCTCTTCTCTCTCTCCTCTTTCTCTCTTCTTTTCTCACTCTTCCTTTAGCTTATCCTCTCTCTCTTCCTCTTTTTTTATCTCCTCTTTCAATATCTCATACCTCTCTTCTCTCGCTCCTCTCTTTCTCCTTTTCTCACTCCCCCATTGCTTTCTTTCCCCTCTCTCCTCTCCCATACCGCTCTTCTCTCTCTCCTCTTTCTCTCTTCTTTTCTCACTCTCCCTTTAGCTTATCCTCTCTCTCTTCCTCTTTTTTATCTCCTCTTTCAATATCTCATACCTCTCTTCTCTCGCTCCTCTCTTTCTCCTTTTCTCACTCCCCCATTGCTTTCTTTCCCCTCACTCTCCTCTTCAATGCCGCTCTTCTCTCGCTCCTCTCTTTCTCTCACCCCCCTTTGCTTTCGCCCGCTCTCTTCCTCTTTTTATCTCCTCTCTCTTTCTCTCCCTCCCCTCACTCTCCCATACTGCTCTTCTCTCTCTCCTCTTTCTCTCACTCTCCCTTTTCTTTCCCCCCTCTCTTCCTCTCTGTCTCTCCCCTCACTCTCCTTTTTCACTCTCCACTCTTCTCTCTCACCTCTTTCTCTCTTCTTTTCTCACTCTCCCTTTAGCCTATCCCCTCTCCCTTCCTCTTTTTTTAACCCTTCTATTTCCTCTTTCAATCTCCCATACCTCTCTTCTCTCGCTCCTCTCTTTCTCCTTTTCTAACCCCCCTTTGCTTTCTCTCTCTCTCTTCCTCTTTTCATCTCCTCTCTCTTCCTTTCTCTCCCCTCACTCTTCTCTTTCACTCTCCCATTCTGCTCTCCTCTCTTTTTCTCTCCTTTTCTCGCTCCTCTTTGCTTATCCCCGCTCTCTTCCTCTTTTCATCTCCTCTCTTTTTCTCTCCCTCCCCTCACTTTCCTCTTGTACCTCCTCTCTGTCTCTCTCCTCGCTCTCCTCTTTCACTCTCCCATGCCTCTTTTCTCTCTCCTCTCTTTCGCTCTCCTCACACTCCCCTGTGCTTTCTCCCTCACTCTTCTTCTTTTATCTCCTCTTTCTCTCTCTCCCCTCCCTGTCCTTGTCCACGCTCCCATACGTCTCTTCTCTCTCTCCTCTCTTTTTCTCACTCTGCCCTTTGCTTTCTCCCTCACATTTCCTCTTTTACCTCACACCCTTCTCTCTATCCCTCCCTCCCCACTTTTCCCCTCTTCTCTGTCTTCCCCTCGTTCTGTCTCTGCTTCATCTTTCTCATCCCTCTCTCATCCCTCTCTCATCCCTTTTTCCCCTCACTTGCATACTCCCCCCTTTTTACTCTCTCTCCTCTCTCTCTTTGTCCCTCTTTTTCTCCCTCCTTATCGTTCTCCCTCCTCTCCTTCCCTTTCCCTTCTTACGCTATATATTTCTCTCTATCCCATTCTTTATCTCCCTTCTCTCATCTCTTTCCCTCACTATCTCTCGTCCTCCTCCACTTTCTCTCTTTTTCTGTCTCTCCTACCTTTCTCTCTCTCTTTCCTCTCTCTTTCTCTGTTTCTCTCTCTCTATCTCACCTTCCCTCCTCTCCTCCACCCCTCACTCCCATTTCCGCTTTGGTGCCTATTAGGTGGAAAAGCGCTCTATAAATAAAAATTCTTCTTCTTCTTCTTCTTCCTGTCTCTTTTCTTCATTCTGCCTCTCTCTCCCATACTCTCTCTCACTCTCTCTCTCCCTCTCTGTCCTTGACCCCTTCCCTCTGTTTCCATCTCTCCTCTTTGTTTATCTCTCCCCACCTCTCTGTTTTCTCTTTCTTTTTCTATCTCCCCTCTCTCTCTCCCAACATTCTTTCACCCCCTCATATCCATCCCTGTCTCTCTTCCTCTTTTATCGCCGCTCCTTTTCTCCTTCTATTTTTTATCTTTTATCTTCTCTTGTGTTATTTTTTTCTCTCTCTCTCTCTCTCTCAATTCCTCCTCTTTATCTTTCTCTCCCACACTTTCTCTCCCTTCTTTCATCCTTTTCTCTCTCTATCTTTCCCCCTCCCTCCTCCACCTTCTCTCTGTCCTCTCTCCTATCTTTTTCTCTTGCCAGCCTCACTCTTTCTCATCCTCTGTGTCTCTCTCGCCCTTCCTCCTTTCCTTCTCCCCTCACTCCCATTTCTTTTCTCTCCTCCTCCTCTCTCTTTTTCTGTCTCTCACGTTATCTCTCTCTCCTACTTTATCTCTCTCACCTCTTTCTCTATCCCTCTTTTTCTCCTCTTATTCCCTCTCTCATCTTCCTCTACAGATTTCTCTACCTCCTGCACCTTCTCTCCCTCCCCTCATCCCTTTACTTCTCTCTTTCTCCCTCCCTCTTCCACTCTCTCTCTTCCTCTTTATTTCCTCTCACTCTCTGTTCCCTCCCACTTACCACATCTTTCTTTTTCCCTCTCCACTTCTGTCCTTTGCTCTTCTCTCTCTCTTATGTCTCTCTCTTCTCCTCTCCTATACTTCTCTCCCACTCACTGACACCCCTTCTCTCTCCCCCTCTCTCCCCCTCTGTTGTGCTGATGGCTTAAGTGTTGTTTTGCACAAACTCGTCCTCCGTCTCAGCGGGTTTGTTCCTCAGACGCGTCGTGCTCGTGCATCTCTTTCTCCGCTCATGAAAAACTGAATCAAATATCAACAAAACTGCTTCGTCTGTCGGGGCCTCGCTCTTTTCAGCGCTAACGGCTCTGACTTAGGAATTATGCTAATGTCTCTCTCTCTTCCTCTCTCTTTCTTTACCTCCCTCTCTCTTCTCCTCAGTCTCTTTCTGTCTCTCCCTCAGTTGATCTCTCTATCGCTTTTACTTCCCTTCTCTTCCCCTTTTCATTTCTCTTTCGCTGCCCACTTTCTCACTCCCACTCTGTCTCTTTTATCTCCCTCCCTCCCTAGAGTCCCTCTTTCTTTTCCTTCTCTCTCTTCCTTCTATTGTCCTTCCCCCACTTTTTTCTCTTCTCTCCGATCATTTTCTTTCTCCCCTCTAGTTCTTATCTGCTCTCCCACCCTTTTCTCTCCACTCTCTCACTCTCCCTCCTCCTATCTCACTCTCTTTCACTCCCTCCTCTCCTTTACCTTTCTCTTACCCCTCTCTGTCTTTCTCCATCTCTCCCTCTTTATCCCACTTTCCCTCACTTCATCTTTCTCGCCCTTCTCTTATCCTTTCCCTCTCTTTCCTTCCTTCCTCCACTTTCTCTCTCTTCTCTCTCACCTTCTTTCTCTCTCTCTACTTACTCTTTCCCTCTTTCTTCCTCCTCTACCTTTCTCCCTCTCTCTCCCTTCTTCCCTCTCCCTTTTTTGTTTTCTCCCTCACCTTTCTCTCTCTCTCTCTCTCCCAGACTGTATCTCCCTTCTCTTATCC
The DNA here is from genome assembly GCA_019453435.1 of Rhinogobius similis. Lineage (NCBI taxonomy): Eukaryota > Metazoa > Chordata > Actinopteri > Gobiiformes > Gobiidae > Rhinogobius > Rhinogobius similis. The sequence continues at coordinate 34,955,774 of CM033626.1, forward strand.
TTTTCCCTGTCCATTTCCTTCCCTCTTCCTCATCTTCCCTCTCTCTTCCTCATTTATCTCTCTCTGCTACTCTTTATCTTACTTCTCTCTTCCCTTTCCCTCCCTCTTCTCTATATATTCTCACCCTTTATCTGTCTCCTTCCTTGTCTTCCCTCTCTCTTCCTCATCTTTCTCGCTCTCTCACTCTTTATTTTACTTCTCTCTTTCCCTCTCTCTCTTCCTCCTTCCCTCCTCCACTTTCTCTCTCCCTTCAATCCTTTTTCTTCCTTTCTGTCCCCTACCTTTTCTCTCTACATTCCCACCCGTTTCTCTCTCCTTCCTCTCTCTTTCTCTGTATCTCTCCCTCCCTCTCCTTTACTCTTCTCCTCCTCTCACTCCCATTTCTTTTCTCTCTTCTTCCTCCATCTCTTTCTGTGTCTCTCTCCCTCTCTCCAATCTATCTCTCTCCCTTCATTCCTTTCTCTTTCTCACTCTCCTCTACTTTTTCTCCCTCTTAACTCTCACCTTTTGTCTCTCTCCTTCCTTTCTCTCTCTCTCTCTCAGTACCTCTCTCTCTCGTCACCCTTACTCTTCTCCCCTCACTCCTATTTCTTCCCTCTCTCTTCCTTTGTCTCTCTCCCTCTCTCTCCCTCCCCCTCCTTTACTCTTTTCCTCCCCTCATTCCCATTTCTTTTCTCTCTTCTTCCCCCCTCTCTTCCTGTGTCTCTCTCCCTCCCCCTCCTTCCTCCTCCACTATCTCTCTCCCTTCAATCCTTTCTCTTTCTCACTCTCGCCTACTTTTTCTCCCTCTTAACTCCCACCTTTTTTCTCTCTCCTTCCTTTCTCTCTCTCTCTCTCTCTCTCTCTCTCTCTCTCTCTCTCTTTACTCTCTCTCGTCACCCTTACTCTTCTCCCCTCACTCCCATTTCTTCCCTCTCTCTTCCTGTGTCTCTCTCTCTCTCTCCCTTACTCTCTTTTACCCTTCTCCTCCTCTCCCTCCCATTTTTTCTTTCTTCTTCCTCCATATCTTTGTGTCTCTCTCCCTCTCTTTCCCCCTCCTTCCTCCTCCACTATCTCTCTCCCTTCAATCCTTTCTCTTTCTCACTCTCCCCTACTTTTTCTCCCTCTTAACTCCCACCTTTTTTCTCTCTCCTTCCTTTCTCTCTCTCTCTCTGTACCTCTCTTTCACCACCCTTACTCTTCTCCCCTCACTCGTATTTCTTCCCTCTCTCTTCCTGTGTCTCTCTCCCTCTCCCTCCCTTACCCTCTCCCCCCTCTCTCCCTCTCTCTCCCCCTCCTTCCTCCTCCACTATCTCTCTCCCTTCATTCCTTTCTCTCTCTCTCTGTACCTCTCTTTCACCACCCTTACTCTTCTCCCCTCACTCCTATTTCTTCCCTCTCTCTTCCTGTGTCTCTCTCCCTCTCTCTCCCTTACTCTCTCCCTCTCTCTCCCTTCTCTCTCTCTCTTCTTAGCCTAGCAGGTTGTTCCCTGCAGACTTGCCACAATAACACTGAATAATTTAACAAGCAAACATTGAGTGCAGTTGTGGCGGAGCTCTTGTTAGCTAATAAAATCACATCTTATTAAAGCTAATGCGGCACTTTCACCTCGTGGCTCCGTGTCGGCGTCGTCGGGGAGCGAGCGGCGCCTGTCCCTGACGTAGCCTTCGGTGTCGAGCGTTTGCCGCGATGCAGATAAACAAAAACAGAAGAGAAGAGGCGTAGGAATGATTCGAGGAGGAAGAGAGAGAAAGAACTTTACCTGAGCGAGTTTGTGCCGCCATTTTGTTTAGGTTCTTACTTGAGAAAAAGAAAGTTGACAGGCTGGAGAGTAACTGAAAAGTAACTGTTGAAAGTGTGTTTTCTGGATTTTGAGAAACTGAATTCTGCTCATTTGAACAAAATCACAAAGAGCCATAGTTTGTACACCCCTGTTTTAATGTTCAAGAAACATTAACTCAAGACTAAACCAGGACTAAACTAGGTCTAAACCAGGTCTAAACCAGGGCTAAACCAGGTCTTAACCAGGTCTAAACCAGGACTAAACCAGGACTAAACCAGGTCTAAACCAGGACTTAACCAGGACTAAACCAGGTCTAAACCAGGACTTAACCAAGACTAAACCCGGTCTAAACCAGGGCTAAACCAGGACTAAACCAGGACTTAACCAAGACTAAACCAGGTCTAAACCAGGACTTAACCAAGACTAAACCAGGTCTAAACCAGGTCTAAACCAGGACTAAACCAGGTCCAAACCAGGACTAAACCAGGTCCAAACCAGGACTAAACCAGGTCCAAACCAGGACTAAACCAGGTCTAAACCAGGACTTAACCAAGACTAAACCAGGGCTAAACCTGGTCTAAACAAAGGCTAAACCAGATCTAAACCAGTTTTAAACTAGGGCTAAACCAGGTCTAAACTATGTCTAAACCAGGTCCAAACCAGGACTAAACCAGGTCCAAACCAGGGCTAAACCAGGATTAAACTAGGTCTAAACCAGGTCCAAACCAGGACTAAACCAGGACTAAACCAGGTCCAAACCAGGTCCAAACCAGGACTAAACCAGGACTAAACCAGGTCTAAACCAGGTCTAAACCAAGACTAAACCAGGTCCAAACCAGGACTAAACCAGGTCCAAACCAGGTCTAAACCAGGTCTAAACCAGGACTTAACCAAGACTAAACCAGGGCTAAACCCGGGCTAAACCCGGTCTAAACCTGGTCTAAACCAGGTCCAAACCAGGACTAAACCAGGACTAAACCAGGTCTTAACCAGGTCTAAACCAAGACTAAACCAGGACTAAACCAGGACTAAACCAGGTCTAAACCAGGTCTAAACCCAGACTAAACCAGGGCTAAACCCGGTCTAAACCTGGTCTAAACCAAGACTAAACCAGGGCTACACCCGGTCTAAACTAGGTCTAAACCAGGACGGAACCAGGTCTAAACCAGGGCTAAACCAGGACTAAACCAGGTCTAAACCAGTTCTAAACCAGGGCTAAACCGGGTCTAAACCAGGACTGAACCAGGTCTAAATCAATAATAAGAATAAGATGTGTTGAGGGCCGAATCATATCCCTTGGAGTGCCTGATAGGGCCCCCGGGCCTTAAGTTGAATGGCCCTGGTGTGAGTCTATAAATGTAGTTATGATTGAGTGCTGTAAATGTTAAATTTTGGCCCAGGTCACTCTTGAAAAAGAGGTTTTGATCTCAATGGGATCTCACCTGGTTAAACGAAGTTAATAAATAATCAAATAAAAACCCAACAAATGCTTTCCACATCCTCCAGCTTTAATCCTCCTTATGTTTACCAAAAACCTCTGATATTCCTCTGAGCAGAGCGTGTGACACTTATAATTAGAATAAAACAGAACGAGAGGCCAAAACTACAGAGTCTCAGCTTCACAAAGAGTCCAGACATTTGTTTTTTTTAATTGGGACTCTTTTTAGTCAGACGTTTTTCGAAAAATAGGTGTACAAACAAAGCCTTTCTGTTTGAACGTTCTCTGTGTTCGGCTGCTGCCCCTGTAGTTTCTGTCCCTTTACTAGAACTCATGCACACATTTATTCCAGTGTGCATGTTTTTTCCTGCCTTTGGGTCAAACACGCTCACTTCCCTCCTCCTCGCTGTCACCGATAACGCGGCGATGAGGGGTTAAACACTTGAAGTCAACATAAACCTGTGCTTTATGGAGCGTTCCTCAGCTGACACCGCACTGTTCCTGTTTATAGCCACTCGACTTTAGTATCAACATCCATCGTAAACGCCGGCGTAAAAAAAACTGCTGCGATCTCCATAAAAAAAGGACACGGTGTTGTTTTTATTCTGTGGAGAAATATAATACTCCACGTTTTGTTTTGTTTTTCCTGCTCCCGCGCTCTCCAAATGCTTTTGATTAGACCAGGCCTTTTGAAAATGTGCAGAGAGCGGACCAAGAGCAGAGCGACTGAGGAGAGCGGATTGGATTTATTTATGAACACAACAAGCTTGCTTTACTGTACAAATGTGATATAAAAGCGATATAAAAAAAAAAAAAACAGTATGCAAATGCGGGGTGAGAAAATTGAGCTATTTCAAAATACAGGAAAAAAGAGAATCTGGAGACGCGTTATTTCATCGGCCGTTTTGCTCTTAACATCGCAAACAACAAGCGGATTGACAGAAATAAAAGCCGGCAAGGACATAAAATGCTGCTTTAAAATCTGCAGAAACTAAACACTGTTCGTGCCTTTTTAAATCGCAAATAAAAATACTAAATGTCAAAGAAGTAACCTGTAACTAAGGACGTATGCAGACTGAAACAGGCTGCACTCTTGAGGATTTTAGAACTCTCTTGCAATTTTAAAGTCCAAATGATGTTAATTATGTCTTAGTTTGGTGGACAGCTGAGGAGTTATCATAGTTTTACATCCGTTTAGTTGGAGTTTGGGAAGAAATTTGAAATACGAAACTTTAAAATTACAGGAAGTAGAACCAAATCCCTCTGTGATGTCATCAAAAGGCGACGTACCAATTAAAACGCAGGGACAATTCATGGATGTATTAAAAGAACTGGATAAGACACGCCCCCTCTGTCTGTGGTCCCAGATTGATTAGTGGTCGTGCGAGGTACTGCAGCCTCTTGGAACCAGCCTTTTTCTATAATTGCACATTATAATCACAGACAGGACTGAATTATTATCGGTATTTAAATAAAATAGAAGGAAATGTTCTTTTCTACCATTTCTAAAATCACCGAAATTACCGTTTTTATATGAAGTGACGCCACAGTAAACATGTGCGCGAGTCACGCGGAACGAACGGCCGGACGATACAGAAGCTCGTGGAAAAGGCTCCACTAGAGACACCTGTAAGTTGTCTTTTATTTAATTTCAGACGCTTCACGTGTGTCTAACATGAAGAATACAATTACAATCACACAAGCTAACGCTAACACAAAAACTTGCAGCTGCTGGTCGTTCATGTCGCTCAAAGCATCATGGGGGATTGTCGTCACGTGGTGCCCTAAAACAAAGATGGCCGCCTCGGTATCAGGAAGTAAATGCGGAAGTAAGAAACTTTTTTGGGGTCATGCGCCAATGAGCACTCTCCATAGGGATAAACAGAGCGCCATTTTGGATTCATCTTCCAGGTTTAATTATAGTTCTATGGGACAATTAGAGAATACAATAACTAACTTAAAGTGCCTATGACAGGTTGGACAACTCATTCAACTAAAATGCATGGAAGATAAATATATTTCAAACTGTGCTGAAATCTTTACAAATTTAACCCCAGTTTAGCTATTTTTTTTGCTTTAGTTTACTTCCTGGTTGTAAATGATGACATCACAGTAGGAATTTACCAAGAAACCATCCTGTACACTGCACCAATTTTATTAATTTATATATTTTTTTCAGCCACAGAAAAGGCTCAGTCACCTGGAGTTTTGAGGCGAGTTCTTGGGACATTTCTTCCTTCTTGGAGTAAATTTCCTGTAACCACTAAAAACATGCACAATAGGATTATGCACTTACATCATTGTCATTAAAATGCCTCATTATGCCTCTTTTTTGCCTCATTTGCTATTGTTTAGCTCCAATTCGCTTTATAACGGAAGCTGAGAGTTGTTTTATCTGTTGCTGCTGTGAGTGTGCAGAGCTTTGTTAGCTCGTTTGCTAACAGTCGGGGGAGATAAAGGACATTTCTACCTACTTGGAGCCGTAGGTCGTCTGTGTCAACTTTCTTACATCAGGGACACAGTTCTGAAGAAGTCGAACTGCACATGGGGCAGTCTTTAAATATGTTTGTGCAGCCAAAACTGTCAAATATTTTATCATCTTATCCTATCAATCACCTGCCCAAACTGGAGAAACCAAAAAGCTGTTCTGTTCATAATAATCTATCGACCTCCTGGTCCTTATTCATTGTTCTTAACAGAATTCTTTGACTTCCTATCAAATTTAGTATTAGACTGGGAAAATATTGTGGTGGTTGGGGATTTCAACATTCATGTGAATGAAAATAATTGCCTCAGTAATGCCTTTAGTGCTTTATTAGATAGCATTGGTTTCACTCAAAATGTAAATAAACCAACCCACAGTCACCAGCACACTCTGGACCTGGTTCTAACTTATGGAATAGAGATTAGTGACCTAAATGTCTTCCCCCAAAACCCAATAATGTCAGATCATTACCGTTTATTCTTAAAGGTCCCATATTCTGCTATTTTCCCCTTTACACAGTCTATTCTAAGGGCTTTGTTGATAAATGTTTGCGTTGTGCGATATCCATAACATAACAGTTTACAAAAAACACCCATTTCTTGGACTGGCCCCCCTCCTTGTAAAAGCAAACGGCTCACTCTGAGATCTGACCCCCCCGAACAGAGAGCAGGCTGCCTCCCCCGCCCAACTCGTGCCGAAGCCTAGAGCGGAGATGGTGCATGCGCCGTGTGCTCCGGTAAACAGCGATACACAAACACTGAATAAACCTTTTATCCGTCCTGACGGTGCGTCGTGCTGAGTCCTACGTCCTGGATCTGACCTGGAGTTTGACGTGCTCCAGGGCCTCGACGACGGACGTTGCCGTTTGGTAAATAACAAGCTAACTCTTCTATCTGTCGTATCCATCGTGTAATTACTGTGTAGCATTAGCATTAGCTGTTTTTATTCTGCGGCTGCACGCTTCCTGGAGGCGTGGCTTAAACACCGCGTCATCCTGGTGAAGCCGCGTCATCTTAGTGAGGAGCCCCCGTCTGCTGCTCAGCCGAGGGGGACGGAAAAGACAGTTCTCTAGTGAAAACATGCGGGAATCAATCAAAAAACCACTTTGGGCACAACATACGAGGCCCAAATAGCACTGTAGGAAGGTTAAAACCTCTGAAAAGTCGATTTTGCATGTTGTGGGACCTTTAAGGACTATCCAGCTCCTCAGACTAAAACTATAATGAAAAGGACAATATCTGAAAAATCTATTTTAAAGTTCAAAGAAATAATAGAGCCAATGTTTAATGTTATGTCTGTGATCCTGCTTTTACCGGTGGCCCATCGAGGCAACTGTTGTTGTGATTTTGGGCATTATAAAAATAAATTGATTTGATTTGAATTGATTTTTTAGATTTTTTTTTTTAGATTTATTTATTTAAAAGGGACAGTGCATATTGATGAACATAGAATGTAAATATGCCAGAGTTAGCCATTGGCTACTTTCCATCTGTAGTCCCTGGCAGATCAGGACAAAGATTGAAATTGAAATATTTTCAAAACAGAGCTCTGTTCATAAGAAACTATTGTATAATTATATCAGAAGACTGGACTAGTACATGTATTTTTTTTGTTTTTTTGCAACTAAGCTGTGTACATAGTGGTTTTGATGCATTCTTTAATCATTTTTTTGGCATTTCAGTGCAAAGTTGTGAGTTATTCTGCAGCTGCACCTCGCCCTGAAGGACACTTACTGTTTGGGAGCACAATAGCACCTTTAAAAGCTTCAAATAGCCCATGCCGTCCTCCTGCTATAAAGTAAATATAGTCTCGCGCTCCTATTCACCATTATTATGTTAAATGAGTCTGCCCTCTTTATTTCAACTCTACGCTGTGATTACTTTGCACTTTTCTTTTCCCAGAAGTCTCGGCGGCGCGTTTTGAGTTGTCGAGTCGGCACTAATGGTCAGAAATAGGCTGCTACTGTACATAAAGTTGTGTTAGAAACGCAATAATTAACATATAGTTGTGAGACAGCTGGCTAGACTTGGTGTTGAGTCCGGGCCCAGGGGAAGCCGCTCCGAGTCTCGCGCTGACACTAAGTTTGCAGAAGGAATTTAAATGTTTGTTTTGTGAATAAAATGGAAAAAGAGGCTGCGCTGGTGTCAAGGCCTGGTGTTTGGGACGCTCGTGGAATAATAACATGTCACAGCTCAAGTGTCGACAAAAGGCTACAATCAGGCTAAAATTATGTGTAAAATGACAAATATTATGCAAAATTGTCTGTTTTTGAGCTTTTTTAACTTTGTTCCAACATTGTTCCTTTATTAAAAACATACCACTGCAAAAATGTGTTTCTAGATTAGTTAAAATGTCTTGTTTTCAGGATATTTAATCTTAATTTCAGAGGTTTTGACTGGTTAAGATTAGCTAATTGTTTAAAATTGTCTGTTTTTGAGCTTTTTTAACCTTGTTCCAACATTGTTCCTTTATTAAAAACATACCACTGCAAAAATATATTTCTCGATGAGTTAAAATGTCTTGTTTTCAGGATATTTAATCTTAATTTTTGACAGGTTAAGATTAGTTAAATGGGACTAGATTATTTGACTCATTTCAAACCGGTTCTGACTTCTTTCAATACATAACGTTCTTACTTCAAGCCAAATTGTCTGCCACTTTATTGCATATTTACTCATAATTTATTGCATAATCAGGCAGAAGTACCTTGAAACCAGTGAAATATTCTGCATCACGTAAGAAATTAAATCTCATTGAGTCAAATCTAGTCAAATCCAGATTAAAAATGTAAATTCAAGTCATTTTACGCTAGGCTAGGTATATTTTTTGCTGTTTGCAGTTGTATTTAGCTTCATTCATGCTGTTTTGATGAATCCTGGTCGGGCTGCAACTAACGATTATTTTGGTAATCAGTGAGTCTAGCCATTATTCCTTAGATTAATCGATTAGTTGTTTAGAACACTGAAGAATTGTACTAAATTTTACCCAGATAAAGCTGAAGTGAAGGCGTCTGATGACATCCTGCTGGGAAATATTTATAGAGTATAAAGTATTTTAATCAAAAACACACAATTTACGTGTTTCCTGTGTGGTTTTTGTGTCATTGCTGCTCTGTCTAAGTAATAAAACCTCTTATTTCAGCTCATAGAATGTCTCTTTCAGAAAGGAAATGTAAGGACTAACGTAAAAAATAAATGTATTTCTGTAAGAGGAGTTAATTTATGGAACAATTTGGAGGAGACTCTAAAAGTATTTACACTTTTAAAACAACATTTAGATCTAATGTAATAAAAAAATATGAAGAAATCGAATGAATGAGTGTGTGAGTGCGTTTGTGCAGCTCATTAACTGTTTGTGTCTGTTTATATTATACATATTTATGTATATAAAAGGGTTATATATGCCTGTGTATAGATTTCTATTTTGTTCATCTGTCGCTGTCTGGCACGTCATACTTTAAGTTATTAGGGTTTGGCAAAATAAGTGTTAAACTTCAGCCTAAACCCTTTCGATCTGTAAAATGTCTTCTTTCTTTATTCATATGCTTTTTTTTGTTTGTTTTGTTTTTTGTATTTCTATGGACCGAAGAAAAAATAAACTAAACTAAACGTTTTGGAGTCTGTGTATAGACCAGTTAACGATTACTTGATTATCTAATTAGTTGACAACCATTTATATAACGGATTAGTTGCAATTAATCGATTGACTTGTTGCAGGCCTAAATCCTGGTTAGAAAATCATCTCCTGTCTGACTGTCAAAAACACTACTGCACTGTTTTTTCCCAACCTTTTTTGTCTCCAGTACCCCCTAAAGTTTGTTTCACACTCAGAGTACCCCTTAACTTACATTTCAGGCAATTAAGTTGGTTTATTAAAATATAATCAATCATTACTATTATAGTTTTGTTTTAATTATAGTATTTATGATCCTAAATACTCCAAAACTAGGCAAAATTTACAACTGATAACACATTTTTGTTCAGATAAAAGTACATTTCATCTTCATTCAAAACCTGAAACCATTCCATGTACTACCTGGTAATTACTCACGTACCCCTTGTGATCCCCGGACCCTTGGTTGGGAAACACTGCGATAAATCACCGTACTGTCTAATCACGATCATTACAACTGCGTTTATTGCTCGATAACCAATGTGTTTTTCAAATGTGTGTAATTACCTCTGCAGCCAGTAGATGGAGCAAAGCCAAATTACTCTGGCGTCCTCCAAGGTGGTGATAAAGTTACATTATTCTTTGTAAAAACATTTTATTTTTAGTTCTAGCACATGAGATGTCAAAGTAAAGACACTCAAGATCATATTTAAAGGCCAATAACAACACAAATAACGCATAATATTTGTCCTTTAAGTGAGATAGATGGATGGATGAAAATATGGATTGAATATTGTGGTTTTCGCTTTGATGGAAATTGAAGAAAACATGTATCTTTGTTGTAGATTTATGTATTTTTGGCAGAACGGTGGCACATTTCTGTCACAGGTGGGCACTTTTGTGTGGAGTTTGCATGTTTTTCCCATAACCGCTGTTGTGGAAAAATGGGTGTTGTGGATTCCTAAATAAAACAAGTAAAGAACCATAAAAAAAGGTCAGGAGAGAATGAGTCTGATCAATGAGTTGATATATTCACTGGTACCAAAGTGAATATCGTCTGTCCCTAACAGAGTAATCTCTCCCTGTACAACACATACAATATATTCAGAGTATAAGCGCTTTATACTCAGAGATAACACATCATGAAGATACAACATACAATTATCACATAATAGTCAAAACATAAACACATTACACCAAGACAAGGAGGAAGATTAGATAATGATTAGATGACATTTATCTATAGAAATGATTTTGGGTCAAATGGGCTCCGGCCAGGCGGAACAAACACAAGATACGACTATGTTAAAGTTTAAGTTAACCTCAGCAATTTAGAATGAGTGAAACCCCAATATCTGCCATTACACGGCTAAAAACACGCACAATAGGTTCATGCACTTAAACCATTTTCATACAAAAGTGCCTCATTTTTGTCCATAGAGCTATTGTTTTGCTCAAACTGACTTTATTCGTTGAAATAGAAGCTCAAAATTGTTTCATCTGTTGTTGCTGTGAGTGTTAGCTTGTTTGCTAACAGCAGGGGGAGATAAAGGACACTTCTGATCTCGTGGGAGTAGGATCTCTCCTTCACTGTGGTTCTCCCCGAGGTTTCTACTTTTTCCCATGGGGTTTTTTGTAGTTTTTCCTCGCCGCGAAGGAGGGTCAAAGGACAGGGGCATTCTGGGACAGTTATCTGAACTGCTTTTACCTGTGGCCCATCGAGGCAACTGTTGTTGTGATTTTGGGCATTATAAAAATACATTGATTTGATTTGATTTGATGAATAATTGCGATAAAAGGACTTTACTCCACCACAATACATTTAATAATTGATAAAGTGTAGAAAAATGCAACAGAACAAAGAACTCTCACGTGCTTCTGAGGGCCCCTCCTAGCCCTGGGCCCCGGGGAAACCAGTACCCTTAACCCCCCCAGTGCGCCGCCCCTGCTCCAGCGTTATCATTCGTGTGAGCGCCTGCCGGTCGAACGCCCGCGCTCCGTCGCTCCGTCCAGGCCGACTCCTGATAGGCACTTGGGCGAATCAGCCAGTTGATCTAAAATATCGAGCGGCCGCAAAAAGTCATTACGCACGATAATGGCAGGGCAGGACCTCCGCGATGTGACTTAATTAGGTTTGAAATGGCCCCAAAATGCCTGGCGATCGGCCTCCTCGAAGAGCGCGGGTTGTGCTTTGTGAATCTGATATCGATACGTGCAAAGAAAATGTATTTTTGATGCTGTATTTCAAAATGACTTAACCATTGGTACATAAGACACATTTTGAAGTGACTTTGATGGAAGTGTCAGCACTTTTAAACCAAAATATTGCAGGGTTCATTCTCACCAACTGCGTAAAGTTTTGTTGAGCTCTTGAGCAAAACACTCCCCCGTATTGGTCTCTGCAGTTGGTGACTGACAGGAAGGAAGGAAATCTGTCTTAAAAATCTATTTAAATCATCCTGCAACCCATTCTGTCTGTGAGGTAATTAAACTGCTTTACATAATACGATAAGTGCATTAAAATCACAAAGAAATCAACATAAATATTCATTTTTCTCTAAAAAAGAAAAGTCCAGATAAAATCTTTCAGTCGGTTTGTGTGAGTTTAGTTTAATTTAGTTTATTAATATCCCCATTAGCTCCTGAATACCAGTTGCTATTCTTCCTGGGGTCTCCTCAAATTCATTACATACATTTTTGTGTGTACAACACACACACACACACACACACACACACACCTACACGCACACACACACACACACACACGAAAGCCCAATGTAAACAACACATTAAAACAAAAATTATTATTATTAATAATAATAATAATAATAATAATAATAATAATAATAATAATAATAATAATAATAATAATAATAATAATAACAATGATAAAATAATAACAGTAATAGTAATAGTATAGTAGTAATGGTAATTATCACCATCACTTATATATTCTCTATCACTAAAGCTATAATAAGAAATATTCTAGCAAATAAATCCATACCCAGTATTTCTTAAAGCTCATTATTGTGTAAACAGGAAAAAATTTAACTTCTTTTGAAATAACTGTTTGTTGTTGTGTTCCATAATTATGAGTGTCTGAGAAAAAAGTAAATTTGTCACATATTATTTCTGGTATTTTGGTTATAATGACATTTCTGATAAATGCTAATAAATAGTACTTCAGTCTACTTTTGATAGTCAACCAGGCCAAATCGTTTTGCATTGATATTACATTGGTTCTGTTTGGGCGGCCCAGAACTATTCGTGCTGCTTTATTCTGGGCAATTTGTAACCTGTGTAAGTTATTTTCACGTGTTTGACCAAACAACTGCTGCATAATCAACCTGAGAAAGCACTAATGACTGAACTAGTGGTTTGGTCAACCATTGTGGAGTGAACCACAGGAGAAGTTTCAAATTGATATCTTTAAATTTAATATTTTTCTCACCTTAAACACTCATACAGTATATTTTTATGATCATTTCCAGACAAATCCTCTGTGTCTGAGCGTCAAAGCCCTGGAGGAGTCGCTGCTGTGGTTTATCGTTGGCCCGTGCTCTGCTCACGCCGAGGCAGATGGAGGAATACAGCAGCTGCACAAGAATAACTTTTGTACATTTGTCAAAGCGGCTGATGTGTTTTCGCTAATGAAATATTCAAAGTAATTCAGTGTAAACGGTTGGCACGTCCTGACAGAGACGCAGTACAAATGAGCAATGCCCCTGATCCCCCCTCGCAACAAGAGAACTCGGAGTGTAACATCAGGAAAGACGTTGATAAGCCGTAATTAAAGTGTTGATGTGATGCTCGCTGACTTTGTGGAGCTTTTAAAGGACACGTATTATGCTAAATATGTTCTTTGAGCTTGTTATTGTGTTGTTCCGTCATCAAAAAGACATACGTGGAGTTGTACTTAGCTTCATTCACGCTAGTTTCATTAACCCTGTTTACGAGGTCTTCTCTGTGCCCCAGAAATGACTCCGTTTGAATTTTCTACAGATTATTGGGTTTAAAACATTTAAAACAAAAAACTAAATTCGTAATGGAGGCAAAAGTGAAGTGCAACATAATAAGATTTCACTGTAAAAAAAACAACAACGGGATTATACCTCAGAATATCACAAATCACAAAATATCAGAATATCACTATAAAACTTTTAAAAATTAGATTATTTTGGAAAATGCACTCAGACACATGTGAGTGACATCAGACATTTTAACTCATCTAGACATTCATTTTTGCAGAGTACAAAGTGAACATGAATCGTGATAAAATCGAGTTCATGATCCGGCCCCAAGAAAAATTACATATTGCTCATTTTAGGTGATGCATGTTCATTTTTAATAATGGGATTCTGTTCCAGCAGGAGAACTGACAAGAAAACTGAAATATGAAATGACATACTATTACAAGTTTTTCAGAACATTTTTGTCACGTTTTTGTCACTTTCAGTATAATTTTTGTCCCTTTTGTGTTGTTTTTGTCACTTATCGTTGCTTTTTTTTAGTTTCAGTTGTGTTTTTGTTGCTTTAAGTTGCATTTTTGTCGCTCTTAGTTGTGTTTTTGTTGCTTTTAGTCGTGTTATTGCCACTTTTAACTGAGGTTTGGGGGTTTTAGACATGTTTTGACAGTTTTAATTACGTTTTTGTTCCTTTTGTGTCATTTTTGTCACTTATAGTTGAATTTTTTTTTACTGTAGCTGTGTTTTTGTTGCTTTAAGTTGCATTTTTGTTGCTCTTAGTTGTGTTTGTGTTGCTTTTAGTCATGTTTATGCCACTTTTAGATGAGTTTTTGACGTTCTTAGTTGTTTCAACACATTATTTCTTATTTCAAATTATCTGTCAGTGGGTTAAGATAATTTGACTTACTCCACTGACAAATGTATTTTCTTATTTTAAGCAAAATTATCAGCATTATCAGCCAGAAATACTTTGGAATATCCTGCATCACATCAGCAATTAAATCTCATCGAGTCAAAACTTGTCAAATCCAGATAAAAATGATAAATTCAAGCCATTTTAAACTTTTTTAAACTACATTTTTTGCTGTGCAGTAAGATAGGAAATAATGTATTGAAACAAGTCACAAACGGTTTGAAACAAGTAAATAAATCATCTCCACTCATCTTAACGAGTCAAAACGATTAATATCCTGAAATCAAGACATTTTAACTCATCCAGGAAATTCATTTTTGCAGTGAACAAAGTGAACATGAATCGTGACAAAATCGAGTTCATGATCCGGCCCCAAGAAAATCGCGGTGGTACGTTTCCGCCATGTCGCCCGGCCCCGCTCTGACGCATCTCCTGTCGTTTCCCCCCTTTTTTTTTTGCAGAAAACGAAGATCTCGACGTACGACAAGATGTGGGAGTTCATGAGCAGCCGGCGACACTCGGTGATGGTGAAGAACGTGGACGAGGGCATCCACCGCGTGCTCACCTCCGACTACGCCTTCCTCATGGAGTCCACCACCATCGAGTACGTGACCCAGAGGAACTGCAACCTCACGCAGGTCGGAGGGCTCATCGACTCCAGGGCGTACGGCGTCGGGACACCCATGGGTGAGTCGGAGCTCCCGCCGAAATGAACGTGTGATGGTTTGTGTTGCTGGTTGGATTTCTTTATTGCAGATGAGACAGGAAATATTTATCTTTGTCCAATAAGGTTAATTTGGTCGTCCGTTACCTTATTGACCTTATTCTGCCCCGCCCACTTTTGACGTTTTTTGCCACAGATACGCACTTCCGTTTGACGAGAACTCCGTTAAAGCTAATGATGAACGAGGGAAAAGTGTCACCGCTAAAATGTTACATAAAGTAGATTGATTTGTGTAAAATGTTTAATGAACACGAGCAACAACAAGTCAACAACGCACAGATTTCCTGGTCAGTCTGAAAACGTCTTTTTAGTCCATGTAGAACTTATTTTCTGTTGAGCTCGTCTGCTCCATGTGAACTAATACAACGGAAACAAGACGGCAGCGCGTACGGCAACTTCTGGAATAAAGTGAATGAAAATGCTTTGATTTTTTAAGCAGAGCCAAGAACTCTACTGTGCCTTGAGGTGTTGCCAGTTATGCCTTGAAAAAAGGTCCTATTTGGATTCACAATCGGATTTGAAATAAAAAAAAAGAAACATATTTCGACAATAAAACAATCAGAAATGGACATATTTAATGAACTAGTCAGTGTCACAGGCTTTAATCGACATTCAGTATGAGGTTTTTTTTTTTTTTTACTAAAAGGTTTAAAACAGGAATATTCAACTTAAGGCCCAGGGGCCAAATCAGGCCCTCCAAGGGATATGATCTGGCCCTCAACCATCTTCAAAAATATAGACATGATTTTATCTCTTGTTACTGGTTTAGTCCTGGTTTATTCTTGGTTTAGAACTTGTTTAGACCTGCTTTAGAACGGGTTTAGATGTGGTTTAGACCTAGTGTAGTCCTGGTTTAGTCCTGGTAGTTGCTTATATTTCTGAATCTAAGCCTTTCATACAGACAGAAAACCAGCGTTATTGCAGCTTTCCCTCCGCAGCGTCAGTGCCTCTCCGTGGACTGTTACATATTGCTCATTTGAGGTGACGCATGTCCTCTTTTCGCCTCTGAACAAACGACCACTGCACTGGACTCCACTTTTAAATGAGGTTCGGGGAGTTTTAGACACGTTTTGACAGTTTTAGTTGCATTTTTGTTCCTTTTGTTTCATTTTGG
This sequence comes from Rhinogobius similis, assembly GCA_019453435.1. Lineage (NCBI taxonomy): Eukaryota > Metazoa > Chordata > Actinopteri > Gobiiformes > Gobiidae > Rhinogobius > Rhinogobius similis. The sequence continues at coordinate 34,971,787 of CM033626.1, forward strand.
TCACTAATAGTTGCATTTTTTTCACTTTTAGCAGTGTTTTTGTTGCTTTCAGTTGCATTTTTGTCGCTCTTAGTTATGTTTGTGTTGCTTTTAATCATGTTTTTGCCTCTTTTAGATGAGTTTTTGGTGGTTTTAGACATGTTTTTGACGTCTTTCGTTGTGTTTTTGTCACTTTTTGTTATTGTTTTTGTTATTTGTTTTGTTTTTGTTGCTTTAGTTTGCTTTTTTTTTGTCACTTTTAGTTGAATTTTTGTCGCTTTTAATTGCAATTTTGTCACTTTGACTTGCATTTGTGTTGCTTTTAGTCACAATTTTGCCACTTTTGGATGCGTTTTTGATGCTTTAACGATTTAACAAAGCGTTTTTTTTTACACTTTAAAAACTGCAGCCTTACTTGCATTGATTTCGATTAATTGAAAGGAAAATGAATGATTGTTAATTGATGTTAATTGCTTATATTTCTGAATCTAAGCCTTTCAGACAGATAGAAACTCAGTGTTATTGCAGCTTTCCCTCCGCAGCGTCAGTGCCTCTCCGTGGACTGTTACATATTGCTCATTTGAGGCGACGCATGTCCTCTTTCCGCCTCTGAACAAACGACCACCGCACTGGAGCTGCTCCCAAAACCCACCCGGCAGTCGGCTTGTTATATTTGACCAACGATCTGCGGCTGTTGATCTAAAGCGCCGTGCCCCGTCGCCCTCTGGGAATCGCGGCGTTGCCAAGGTCATTTACTGTGGCTGTTTGTGCATGCTCCGCCGCTCGGCCACAGACTCATTTCGGGCCCGTTTTTTTTTTCCCCTCCTCCGTGAGAAAACAGTGGATGTTTGCTTTCGGTGATTGCGTTTGGTGAGTGATGAGTCGCTGGCGGAGGTCTGTTTTGCTGTGTGTACTCCGCCGACTGCACTTGACTGGAGCATAAACCTGTGCGGGACATTTACGACCGCGCTCCCAGACTTTATGGACGATATATTTATTGATATTATGGGCTTTTGTCAGCGCGGAGGGGGAAACAAAGCATTAGGCATGAATGAAACACTAGCTAAGCGCGCACTGTAATAACCTGCCCATTCACATAAGATGAATTTACAAAAGTGCCGTGTGCAAAGCGTTAAGGATCCAACGAGGTGTGCGGTCGGGTTTTGCACTCCAGGCACAAATGCGGACGGTGGATAGACAAATGCTTTTATGTAAATCTTAAATAGGAAACACAAGTCACGGCTGGTTATTTCTTTTTTTGACGTTACCTTCTATTGCAGGCCTGGAATATTGTATTCTCCAGTGGGTCAGGTCATACGGAAAGCTCTGGACGTCGCGTTTTTACTGCCACCAAAACAGCATCTGGTTCAATAATATAGCAGCAATCTACTGTAATAGAGGTGTACCTAAAATATGGCTTGGTTTATCAAAAAATCACCCAAAAATGTACCTTATTTAAACAGAAAATGGGCTGCTAATTGAATGGGGCTGTTCTACTTCCACTTAGAAACCTGTTGTCAGAAGTTTTTATTTATTTATTAATCCATTTTTTGTGGTTTAAGTTGCTGCTTTAAGTTGCATTTTTGTTGCGTATAGTTGCATTTTTGTTGCTTTTAGTTACGTTTGAGTTGCTTTTAGTCACGTTTTTGCCACTTTTAGATGAGCTTTTGGCGGTTTTAGACATGTTTTTGACTTTTTTTGTTATAGCAGCAATCTACTTTAATTGAGGTGTACCTAAAATATGGCTTGGTTTATCAAAAAATCACCCCAAAATGTACCTTATTTAAACAGAAAATGGGCTGCCAATTGAATGGGGCTGTTCTACTTCCACTTAGAAACCTGTGGTCAGAAGTTTTTATTTATTTATTAATCCATTTTTTGTGGTAATAGAGCTATAAGATTTTGGAAAAAATATCTAATCTCAATTTTTCTAACTATAATTATTTTTTATTCTTTTGTATTTGTCACTTATAGTTGCATTTTATTTTTATTTTTTTAATTTTTAGTTGTATTTTTGCTGCTTTAAGTTGCATTTTTGTTGCGTATAGTTGCATTTTTGTTGCTTTTAGTTACGTTTGTGTCGCTTTTGCCACTTTTAGATGAGCTTTTGGCGGTTTTAGCTTTTTTTGTTATAGCAGCAATCTACTGTAATAGAGGTGTACCTAAAATATGGCTTGGTTTATCAAAAAATCACCCCAAAATGTACCTTATTTAAACAGAAAATGGGCTGCTAATTGAATGGGGCTGTTCTACTTCCACTTAGAAACCTGTGGTCAGAAGTTTTCCGTCTTTTTAAAATGTATTTATTAATCCATTTTTTGTGGTAATAGAGCTACATGATTTGGGAAAAAAATATCTAATCTCAATTTTTCTAACTGTAATTCTTTTTATTCTTTTTGTATTTGTCACTTATAGTTGCTCTTTTTTCATTTTTAGTTGTATTTTTGCTGCTTTAAGTTGCATTTCTGTTGCATATAGTTGCATTTTTGTCACTTTTAGTCACATTTTTGCCACGTTTAGATGAGTTTTTGGCGGTTATAGACATGTTTTTGACTTTTTTTGTTCTACTGTAATAGAGGTGTACCTAAAATATGGCTTGGTTTATCAAAAAATCACCCCAAAATGTACCTTATTTAAACAGAAAATGGGCTGCTAATTGAATGGGACTATTCTACTTCCACTTAGAAACATGTGGTCAGAAGTTTTCCATCATTTTTTATTTATTTTTTTATTTATTGTGGTAATAGAGCTACATGATTTGGGAAAAATATCTAATTTCAATTTTTCTAACTATAATTCTTTTTTATTCTTTTGTATTTGTCACTTATAGTTGCATTTTTATTATTTTTTTTCATTTTTAGTTGTATTTTTGCTGCTTTAAGTTGCATTTTTGTTGCATTTTTGTTGCTTTTAGTTACGTTTGAGTTGCTTTTAGTCACGTTTTTGCCACTTTTAGATGAGCTTTTGGCGGTTTTAGACATGTTTTTGACTTTTTTTGTTATAGCAGCAATCTACTGTAATAGAGGTGTACCTAAAATATGGCTTGGTTTATCAAAAAATCACCCCAAAATGTACCTTATTTAAACAGAAAATGGGCTGATTGAATGTGGCTGTTCTACTTCCACTTAGAAACCTGTGGTCAGAAGTTTTCCATCTTTTTTTATTTATTTATTTTAAGTAATAGAGCTACACGATTTGGGAAAAATATCTAATCGCAATTTTTCTAATTCTTTTTATTTTTTTGTATTTGTCACTTTTACTTGTGTTTTTGTCACTTATAGTCCAATTTTTGGTGTTTTTAGTCCCAGTTTTGTCACTTTGTCATGTTTTTTTCACTTTTAGGCACATTCTTGTTACTTTAGGGAGAGTTTCTGATGCTTTTAGTCATGTTTTTGTGGCTTTTTGTTGCTTTTTTTTTTTCAACAAACCTAAATTGCAGAGTTAAAATGAAGTTAAAACTGAATATTTTGTCATTTTGGACGAAATTATTGCACTTCCAAAATTGCAGCCTTAGCTATTTCGCTCCTTTTAAATTGCAATTTCAATTCGATTCTGATTAATTGTGCAGACATATGTGGTCATAACACGATTGCAGGACCAACCAAAAGTGAAGTAAACTAAACTAAATCTGTGCGCTCTGATGCCACGTCGCAGAGAGCAAGGCAGGTAATTGCTTGGGGCCCCCAAAGTCAGAGGGGCCCTCACCCATGACCCTGCACAACCATCAATAACAGCACCTCTGCAAATATGAAGTCAATTTTGCATAATACGTGTCAGTCGATTCATTAAAAATATGATTCCCACTCAGGTAAGGCAGGTAGGTTGCACATTGATTAGCGTAGACCAGGCATGTCCAAACTCAGGCCCGGGGGCCAAATGCGGCCCTCAGACCAATTTTTCTTGGCCCTTAGTCTTCCTGGTGAACTGGCCCACTCTGTCCTGATAAGTACTATTTACAGCATATTTTCAGATTTTCTACAATTCTAACCTAAATAACTAACATTTTGGTGCAGCACAGACCTGATATTAAGGCCCTGAGACTGAATGTAGATGTGGTGGTGCTTAAAACATCAGATAAATGCAGCTTTTTTTAACGTTTCACGATTGATTTGTGGCCCTCCGCTTGGTCTATATTTCAATATGTGGCCCTCGATGGAAAAAGTTTGGACCCTGGCGTAGACCCTTCCACGAAACACACAAGAATCAGGATGCACACACGGCAGTTCTTGTGTTTACATTCTATCACATTATTTTGATTGGGAAAGTGAATTAAAAACACAATTTTGTCGTTTGTAGACGGCACAAACAAGTGATAACTGAAGTTCACTTGTCACAGTAGGATTTGTAGTACTTGGTGAAACAAAACATACATTTCATCGTCAAACTGTTGTGACCCGCTGTGTTATTGGTGCGTTTTTTGTCCAGAATAACATTAGAATTAAGAAAAGTTTATTGCGAGGTTGTTGCATTTATGCTCATTTTGGCGCTAATTGCTAATGCTAACAATCTACACAAAACACGTGCTATTGCTGGTGTTATTCACGTGTGTCCAGTGGTTCTCGGTCGACAAAACAGACGTGGATTTTCATAATTTGTGATGTTTGGACGCTAACGCTAACTCCTCCATTGAAAATTCATTAGAGCTAAAGTATGGGATGTACCAAGCTTTTGTTTACAACACTGGAAGGGTCTATAGAGTGTTGTTTTGTTTCTTATTTTTTTTACTTCTGATCAAGTCTTAGTTTAGTTTTTGTCTATTCACCTTATTCTGCCCCGCCCACTTTTTGCCAGATACGGACTTTTGTTGTAAACGCACTTCCGTTTGACAAGAACTCCGTTAAAGCTAATGACGAACGAGGGAAAAGTGTCGCCGCTAAAATGTTACATAAAGTAGATTGATTTGTGTAAAATGTTTAATGAACACGAGCAACAACAAGTCAACAACACAACGATTTCCTGAGGCCTGAAAACGTCTTTTTAGTCCGAGTAGAACTGATTTTCTGTTGAGCTCGTCTGCTCCATGTAAACTAATACAACGGAAACAAGACGGCGGCGCGTACGGCAACTTCCGGAATAATGTGAATAGAGTGTTGTTTTGTTTGTTAATTTTAAACTTCTGATCAAGTCTTGGTTTAGTTTTTGTCTATAAAAAGTATAGAATTATTATATCGTCACCAGGCCTGCGCTGATTAAAACCGTCTTTCACAAAAGCTAAACTCAGCGCCTCCTTAATCCCTCAGGTTTCACATTCAGGACCGTCAGAACAATCCATTTAAATTGCTAATCCTCTCCTTTTACCAGCCTTTCCCATATGCGGCCCGTATTCCCCACACGCGGCGGTCATTTGGCTTATATCTCATCGAGTTGAACACAGAGTAGACGCCGCGCAGCATTAGCATTAGCGCCGGGGCCCTGTGTTTTCAAATGGACTCACGGAGCTCCCCGCGCAGCTGTTAGCCATAGCTCATCCTAATAGAGTGTTTACTACAGCACCTGACACCGCCGCCGCCGCTAAAGCCTGACGAGGCTCCGGACGCCACTTAAACAGATGAGAAGAGAGGGAGAGAGGGGGAGACGGAGGACAGAGAGAGGGGGAGAGAGGGGGAGAGAGGAGGGATGGATAGAAGGGAAAGAGGAGACAGATGAGACAGAGAGAGGCAAGGAACGATGGATGCAAAAGAAGCGGAGAGAGAGGTGAGAGAGAAGGAAAAGAGAGGGAGAGAGAGGTGAGCAAGGGAAGGAAGTATGGAAGGAAAAGAGAGGGAGACAAAGGTGAGAGAGGGGGAGAGAGAGAAAGAAAGGGATGGATGGTAGGAATGGAGAGGGAGACAGATGAGACAGAGAGAGGCAAGGGACGATGGATGGAAAAGAGGCGGGGACAGAGGTGAGAGAGGGGGAGAGAGAGAAGGAAAGATGGAAGGAAAAGAGGGAGACAGAGAAGAGAGAGGCAGAGAGAGAAGGAAGGATGGAAGGAAAAGAGAGGGAGACAGAGAAGAGAGAGGCAGAGAGAGAAGGAAAAGAGAGGGAGACATGTGAGCGAGGAGAGAGAGGTAAGGAAGGATGGATGGAAGGTAAAGAGAAGGAGACAAAGGAGAGAAAAAGAGGGAAGGAAGAATGGAAGGGAAAGAGAGGGGGGCAGAGGAGAGAGAGACAGAGAGAGAAGGAAAAGAGAGGGAGACAGGTGAGTGAGGAGAGAGAGGTAAGGAAGGATGGATGGAAGGAAAGGAGAGGGGCACAGAGGAGAGAGGGAGAGGGAAGGAAGAATGGATGGAAGGAAAAAAGGGGGAGACAGGTGTGTGAGAGAGATAGAGAGAGAAAGAGGCAAGGAGGGATAAAAGTGAAGAGAGGGAGACAGAGGAGAGAGAGAGAGAGAAGGAAGGGTCAAAGCAAAAGAGGGGGAGACAGAGGAGAGAGAGAGAAAGAGGCAAGGAGGGATAAAAGTGAAGAGAGAGAGACAGAGGACAGAGAGAGGGAGAGAGGGAAGGAAAAGAGAGGGAGACACAGGAGAGCGAGAGAGAGGGATGGATGGAAGGACAAGAGGAGACAGATGAGACAGAGAGAGTCAAGGGACGATGGATGGAAAAGAGGCGGAGACAGAGGTGAGAGAGGGGGAGAGAGAAGGAAGGATGGAAGGAAAAGAGAGGGAGACAGAGGAGAGAGACAGAGAGAGAAGGCAAAGAGAGGGAGACAGAGGAGAGAGACAGAGAGAGAAGGCAAAGAGAGGGAGACAGGTGAGCGAGGAGAGAGAGGTAAGGAAGGATGGAAAGAAGGAAAGGAGAGGGGCACAGAGGACAGAGGGAGAGGGAAGGAAGGATGGAAGGAAAAGAGGCGACGACAGAGGTTACAGAGGGAAAGAATGATGGAAGGAAAAGAAGGGGAGACAGAGGTGAGCGAGGAGAGAGAGGGAAGGAAGGATGGAAGGAAAAGAGAGGAGGGCAGAGGGGGGAGAAAGAGGGAAGGAAGGATGGAAGGAGACAGAGAAGAGAGAGGGAAAGAAGGATGGAAGGAAAAGAGGGGGAGACAGGTGTGAGAGAGAGAGAAAGAGGCAAGGAGGGATAAAAGTGAAGAGAGGGAGACAGAGGAGAAAAGAGAGAAGGAAGGGTCTAAGCAAAAGAGGGGGAGACAGAGGAGAGAGAGAGAGAGAAAGAGGCAAGGAGGGATAAAAGTGAAGAGAGGGAGACGGAGGACAGAGTGGGGGGGAGAGGGAAGGAAAAGAGAGGGAGACATAAGTGAGCGAGAGAGAGGGATGGATGGAAGGAAAAGAGAGGGAGACAGAGGTGAGCGAGGGAAGGAGGGAAGGAAGGATGGAAGGAAAAGAGAAGGACACAAAGGAGAGAGAAAGAGGGAAGGAAAAGAGAAGGAGACAGAGGAGAGAGAAAGAAAGAAGGATGGAAGGAAGAGAGAGGGAGAGAAGGAAAAGTGGGGGAGACAGGAGAGAGCGTGAGAGAGAGAGAGAGAGAAGAAGAGGAAGGAAAACAAAAAGAGAGGGTGAGTGAAGGGGAGAGAAAACACATTTCCATGATACTTCTTTGCTCATTTTCCTGCAGCGCCTCAGGTTTTAGTGTTTTCTGATTGTTCCATTGTTTGATTTTCTCTCTTTCTGTTAAGACGTGTTTACAGAGTCTGGGCTCTACAGGAACGATTGAAACCTTCGAAAAGAAAGGAAAAAGTTCATTAGAGACCTTTGATATTCTGTGCAGTACTTTTCCAGAAAATGATTTACCTTTTGTCTTTTATTAATCTACAGAGTGTCTGAAATAGAGTTTGTGACGATGAAGATTGCAACTTTGCTTCAATGTGTGCCATTTATTGGACCTAATATTGGAATTTGACAATATTGCCTTGACAAAATGTCCAGTTTGAGTTAACAGATTCACAAAATGCGGATTAATTAACTAAGAGACCTTTTTGGAGTGTCCTGAGCTAACCCTTTCACCAAAAAAAAGAACACAAAACCATCACTATTACCAAATTTAAAGAACTAGACAGTGCCACAGACATTATTTGCCTCATTATATATAATATTTTGAACTAAATGGACTGATTTGGTGATGTTTTAGTGGTAGGTGGCACGCCATGGTGGCTTTTAAATCCAAAACGTGTGGCGCGACTCAATGAAAGGTTGAAAAACACTGGTTTAGTGCAAGCTCAGTCCTGATCCAGTCCTGGTCCGGTCCTGGTTCGGTCCTGATCCCATCCTGGTCCGGTCCTGGTTCAGTCCTGGTCCAATCCTGATCCAGTCCTGGTCCAGTCCTAGTCCAGTCCTGATCCAGTCCTGATACCATCCTGATCCGGTCCTGGTTCAATCCTGGTCCAATCCTGATCCAGTCCTGGTCCAGTCCTAGTCCAGTCCTGATCCAGTCCTGGTTCAGTCCTGGTCCAGTCCTTGTCCAGTCCTGATCCAGTCCTGATCCAGTCCTTGTCCAGTCCTGGTCCAGTCCTGGTCCCTTCCAGGTCCAGTCCTGGTCCAGTCCTAGTCCAGTCCTGATCCAGTCCTGGTCCGGTCCTGATCCCATCCTGGTCTGGTCCTGGTTCAGTCCTCGTCCAGTCCTGATCCAGTCCTGGTCCAGTCCTGGTCCGGTCCTGTCCCTGGGGTCTCTTCTCTCTTCCACAGTCCCCTCAAGTCCCTCAGTCTCTCACCTAATGACAATCCATCTTCATTTGGGTTCGTTTGGGTTCGTTTAGACCGGTTCAGCTGCATTAATCAAATGAGGCGAGAGGAAATGTCTGCGCGCTGTCAGGGCCTCCTGACAGTCTGCTCGTCTCCGTCTGCACCAACTCTATAAAGGCCTTTAGGAAGTGGTGGAAGTGGTTATAGGTGGAATTTATTCTATTTTACATGTATTTGTTGACTTATGATACTGCATTAATCAATTTGTCAGCAGCAGCTTCAACATAAATATGACAGAAGGCGGGTAAAAAACAATAAACATTCAATTAGAAACAGTAACTCGACATTACAAAACATTTTATTTAATACAACCGACACATAGTATGACAATAAATCTGAGACACAGCAAAGAAAATTGAGACTATTTCAGTAAAAACAACAAAGAGCTTAAAGAAAAAGCATACGATCATCTTTTATCATCTTGTATTTGAAGGTTTCTCTGAATATTCTGCACCGTTATGAGCTCTGAGTGTTCAGTGGTTTCAGTTCACTGTTACAAGGCGCCATTTTGAGGACTTTTCACAATTAAAAGTGTGTTTGATATTGTTAATTGCAGTGTTTCAGTTTTACCACTCAGACACTCATTTCATACCTTAATGGGAAAAAAATACTCTGAGTAGATATAAATATAAAGATACATTTTGTGCTCAGATATTTATTGTATTTGAGCTTTGGTATACACTGCTTTCCCGTCATTCTTGTGTATCATATTGTTATTAGTCTTTAAACATGCTCTTCAGTACTTTAAATTAGAATCTCATGTTTTAAAACAACAAAAAATGTTATTATGCACTAAATTAACAAGTTTCTCTGCTGACTTGTGACCTGCCGAGTGTGTACAGCCAGTAGATGGCGCCTAACGCTTACACAATTTAGTCATGTTATCAGTTTAAGAGACGCAACGATCCGGCAAGTAGTAGTAGTTGTCGTGCTTAGAGGCAGAAATGCTCAAAACAAGTCTTGATTTAAGGACTTCTCGGATAAGTGAACGTAGAAAATCGGAAAAAACGTCACGGATCAAGAGAGTTCAGCAGGAAGTGTTTTTGACGGCGAGGATTTTCAACACAACATTCCTCAAAACAGCGTGAATTAAGCTGAATCCAGGTGTGTTTTTGATGACAGAACATTGTTAGAACAGGGTTAAAAGCTCAAAAAAGTCACTGTGGTAGAATATGTGTCCTTTAAAGTGCGTATGACAGATTTTTTATAATTTTCGGATTTTGACTTCATATGTTGTATTAATGCCTCTTATCAATATAAATTATAGTTTTGCAAGAATCACGCAGCCGTTTGTGGAGGAAAGTGTAAAAATCTGTTGAAAGTTACAGGAAGTAAACACGATTGATGACATCACACTAGGGATACGAAGGCTATGTGTAATTTACAACACAAACTACTTTTTTTACCCTTTAAACATTAATTCAACAAAATAAAAGCTGTTCACATGTATTTTTATTTGTCAAAGAAAAACATCTGTGACATTAGAGGAGTTTTTTCCCCAATTGTACAGATGGTTGCTATGGTAATTTCCTAGTGTGATGTCATCATTTACAACCAGGAAGTGAAATTAAAAACCTAAAAAATGGCTAAACCGGGATAAAATTTGTAAAGTATTTTTATTAAACTTTGAAATATATTTATCTTAACTGCATTTTAGTCACATGAGTCGTCCAACCTGTCAGAGGCCCTTTAAACTGTCACAGAACAATCAAGTATTCGCCTCATTTCTTTCCGCCCACTTTTTCCTCCTTTTGCTGCCACAGATTACTTCATGGCAACTTCCAGAAAAAGGTGAAAAGCAGGATTAAAAAATATAACAACACTACCGGTAAAGCACTGACATAAAATATTGATGGTGAAAGCAGAAAATGCTGTTTTCCTCAGTTAATGGCATCCACAGAAACCGCTGCATACGTATAATACAATAATAACGATTTATGTAAGTACCCTACAGTCATTCAAACAGACACTGAGGCCGCGACTGTTTATTGACTCGACAGTAGTGTGTGAATATGTTTAACTATTATTTCTTTTGTCTATTGTATTTTAAAATATATAGTTTACTGACTCGAAGTCATGTATGCCGACTGTAAACCTTCTGTGTGTCCATTAAAATCAACAAATGCCTGTTTTAATTCACTAACAGCACAAAGTGTGTTGTCTCTTGATAGTCCATTCTTATCTTGATCGATTTATAATCTTTAGGATGGAATTGAGCGGCCAATCTTCTGGTTGGTGGGAAAACATAACCTACTGCACCACAGCCTCGCCATGCACGCACATATTTCTATGGGATTGTTAAGTTATGACGTCACACACAGTATATTTCTCTCTTCCGGGTCGTTTGCATCTGTCGCTGATTATTTTCATGGAATAAAGTAAAACCCGTGTGGTCCCAGTGCAGATATATTGTAAAAGCAGCTCTGTCAAACCGCTGTGTGTCGTCTGCGTCTAATTATAGAGCATTTTATTGACAGAAAAAAAACAAAAAAACGGAGCCGAAACAGCAGCGTTCAACTCGACCCCAACAGCAAACTGAGCTTGATATCATCATTTGTCAAACTTAAACGTGGAAATGGCAGGAAAATACTTTATTTAAATGCAGGATTCCCACGAGTCCTGGAAATTAGGGCAGCACGATTAATTAAAATCGAATCGAAATCACAATTTGAATGAACGCAATTGGCAAATCGCAAAAGCCGCATTTTTTAAATTGCAATAATAATCTTCGACAAACAACAAAATATCACTTTAATTCTGCATAAGAACTGTTAAATATGTAGTTTAAATATTCAAAAACGCGACTTAAAAGTGTTAAAAGTGAAAAAAATGTGACTGTAAGTGACAAATATGTGACTGGGATTGTTAAGTTATGACGTCACACACAGCATATTTCTCTCTTCCGGGTCCTTTGCATCTGTCGCTGATCATTTTCATGGAATAAAGTAAAACCTGTGTGGTCCCAGTGCAGATATATTGTAAAAGCAGCTCTGTCAAACCGCTGTGTGTCATCTGCGTCTAATTATAGAGCATTTTATTGTCCGAAAAAAACAAAAGTCTTTTTTCAAAACTGAGCCAAAACAGCAGCGTTCATCTCAAGCCCAACAGCAGACTGAGCTTGATATCATCATTTGTCAAACTTAAACGTGGAAATGGCAGGAAAAGACTTTATTTAAATGCAGGATTCCCACGAGTCCTGGAAATTAGGGCAGCACGATTAATTAAAATCGAATCGAAATAACAATTTGAATGAACGCAATTGGCAAATCGCAAAAGCCGCATTTTTTAAATTGCAATAATAATCTTCGACAAACAACAAAATATCACTTTAATTCTGCATAAAAACTGTTAAATATGTAGTTTAAATATTCAAAAACGCGACTTAAAAGTGTTAAATGTGAAAAAAACTATACGACACTATAAGTGACAAATATGTGACTGGGATTGTTAAGTTATGACATCACACACAGTATATTTCTCACTTCCGGGTCGTTTGCATCTGTCGCTGATTATTTTCATGGAATAAAGTAAAACCCGTGTTGTCCCAGTGCAGATATATTGTAAAAGATGTAATGTAAAAGTCGTCTGCGTCTAATTAATGAGCATTTTATTGTCCGGAAAAAAAAAAGAAAAAAAAATAGTGCGCCATTAGCATGCTAGCTGCGCCGTTAGCATGTTAGCTTTACTGTAACGGTAAACTCTGCTCTGAAAGTTGTAGAAAACGCTTACAAACTCATCGGAGTGAATAATTTGGATGTTTAGACTGAAGCAGGTGAGTGAGCGATAACTTTGGATCAATGCAAACAGTTTATGATGAACTAGCTCTGGTTTTCATGGTTTTTAGTAACGAAACAGCAGCTACTTACATCGTTATGCACTTTTATAAACCCCGTCTGCCTAATTCTATCTTTTATACAACTTAATAGTACCATATCTACAACACCGCTCTATTCAGGCTTTTATTTGTTACAAGAGTAAAAAGAGTTAATTCACGTTACCACGGATAAAACATGCAACATATGCTGTTAGCCGAACATAAATAAACGTATCAATTCAACGACTTATTTTTTACTCTTATACGATGGAAATCAGTGAAAGTAAAGCTTCTCTGTCCTGTTTGTATTGATTGCTGATACATTTGAACAAAACTGAAGCCCAGACTGTGGCGTAGTGTCAAAAACAAAACAAAATCAGCAGAAATTGAAGCAGCAGCTCAGACCCAGAAGTGAGGAATACGCCGTGTGTGACGTCACACTTAATAATCCCATTGAGCTCCTGATCGCGACGTCACACAAAACACAATTTTCACTCATACAACACTAAACAATACTAGTATTCTAACACTATATGTGGATGTATTTCCCAGAAGTGACCCAGCAGTTTATCAGCTTATTCCATAGATTTTCTGTCAATTTTTTACGTGTTTGTTCTGTGTTTTAATTTATTTGAATACATTTTATTGCTTTTATTTATTGATGCATTTATGTTATGCTAGTTTATTGTTTATGGTTGTCAGTCTGTTTCTGCACAGCACTTTGGAAACTGCTTGTTTGTAAAACGTGCTATAAATAAAGTGGATTGGACTGTTTTGGCTTGTATTTTTCTACGTAAGTTTAGCACACGACAGCAAACATGGCGGATTTCCATGGTAACGGCTGTTTTTTATGTTCTCTTTACTGTTTATATCGCCCCCAAAATGATTCTCGTGAGTCATTTCAAACAAAGTAAATCCAGCTTTTGTCATTTTTCCCCAAAGTTATTATTATTATTATTATGGTATTGAGAAAATGGGATTCTTGGACGTGTCTGGAGAGTGTCGTGTGGGAACAGTCTGTGCTGAGCTGTGTTTGGGTCTGTTTGGGTTCGGCGCACAGATCACGCTCACATTTAAAGCCCCGGTGTGGGAGGAAATGACGCGCTTAATCGAGTGGATTAATGACAATAAGGTTCGCACAGTCGCTCCAATTAAGTCCATTAACCCTCCAAACCTGACACCGTTCATATCACTTTCAGGCTTTTTTCAAAACGGAGCCGAAACAGCAGCGTTCAACTCGACCCCAACAGCAGACTGAGCTTGATATCATCATTTGTCAAACTTAAACATGGAAATGACTGGTTCACGCTGGAAAATACTTTATTTAAATGCAGGATTCCCACGAGTCCTGGAAATTAGGGCAGCACAATTAATTAAAATCGAATCGAAATCACAGTTTGAATGAACGCAATCGGCAAATCGCAAAAGCCGCATTTTTCTAATTGCAATAATAATCTTCGACAAACAAAATATCACTTTACTCTGCATAAAAACTGTTAAATCTGTAGTTTAAATATTCAAAAACACGAATTAAAAGTGTTAAATGTGAAAAAATGTGACTATAAGTGACAAAAAGTGACAAAAATCAGCAAAAATGCACATTTATTATTGGATTTTACATTAAGTTTTAGCAAATTATGATAAACTCTGCGTTTTTGTGAAAGAAAAATCTAGATTTATGAGTTTTACTGGAAAAATACTCACAGAAATGTTGAGCCCACAATAATTTTAAATTTTATCTAGAGATATATTAGATACTGTACCATAAATGAGATTCTTTTGAAGCTTAAATACAATTTTAAGGGTAGAAAATTGTATTTTGTCCATCGTTTGTTATAGAAAAGCAAATTAATTGACCTTTCTACTCTGGAAATTCAAACGTGTTGCTTTTTTCCAACACAAACACTTAAAACCAGTAGAATTTAGATCTAATGTGAGATTATTATTAAAACATTTACAGTCGACTTCATTTTGCCTCCAAAAGCGTTAAATGTGACAAAAATTCGACTATAAGTGACAAAAAGTGACAAAAATGCATTGAATCATTTGCATTTTATCAGTTTATATTTCTTTTTGTCAATTCTCCTGGTGTGAGCTTTGAAAAGAATCCCATTATTAAAACCGCAGAAAAATCTCAATTAGATATTTTACCCAAATCGTGCAGCTCTACTGGAAATCCTGGAAAACATGAGGGGTTTTCCAGACAGGGAAACACATGGGAAAAACTGAGAAAAAGGCATATTATTCTGAAAGACTTATATTTGGTTCTTAAAAAAGGTTTTTCCCACAACCCCTTATGGGAACAAGCGATAGAAAATGAAAGAATGAATTAAAAATGTATCTAGCCTGCCTTCTGCTTTGTTTAATTACTGATTATCAATTTTAAAGAGACTACTACTGCTGCCATTACGGTAAAACGAGCAACTGGATTTCATAAAACCCTCCAACAAATAAACACCAAAATGCAGGAAATCTCACCTATTTTGTAAGAAAAATAAATAAAAAAACAACAACAAAAACAATTCTCGCAAACCCCACTTCACGTTTTTTTAATCTTGTCTGACCTTAGATTTACACGTTTAATATCCTATTGTAACATGTTAGTTTTTGTTATTTTTGTTTTAGTACAGCGCATTAATCAATGTGTCAGCAGCAGCTTCAACATAAATATGACAGAATTTGCACAATAGCTACATTTCATCATTAATTTTCAAAGTTATATGATGTAATTGATTTCTCATCTCAGAGGAAATAATCGTTGGGTTCTTATTTTCCACTATACGGTATGAATATTGTATTTCTTACCACATTTATGTCTAAATTTACAATGCATTCACACAATAATGCAGAGATAATATATATAATTGAACATGTGGATGTAATTAGCGTGTTTACCTCAGCGTGGAATTCATTTGCAATCGTTGTGAACATGTATCTTTGGACGACGTCTTTATTAGAAAACTGTGCAAAATAGGAGAAGATTACAAAAGTAAAAATGTCCGGGAAAAAGAAAAAAAACGTCATCACAATTCAATATATTATCTATTTTTGACTCGCTAAAGTCTTCAAAATGGCTTCTATAACAGCAAACATGTCATGTCTCTGAAACCCTTGAATATGCTTGTATCTAAGGTTGATGGTTTGATCCTGACCTCTGGCGTTGCGTTCTGTTGTGTCCTTGGGCAATACACTCCACTAGGGCTGTTGAAGACAATTGATTCTTGCAGTGGTTTCCAACCTTTTTTGTCTTGAGTAACCCTTAAGGTTTGTTTTACACTCATGGCACCCCTTAACCTGACTGAAATAAATGGGTTACTAGTGGAATATAGTCAAGTATCACTGCTATATTATTTGTTTTAACTATATTTATGGTCCAAGATACTCCAAAGAGATGCTAAATTAACTAATGACATTTTCTAATTCAGATAAATATACATTTCCTCTTCATTTAAAACCTGAATCCATCCCATGTACCCCCTGGTCCTTCCGCACGTACCCCTTGGGGTCCTCGTACACCTTGTTGGGAAACACTGATTTAAAGGATTGCAATTCAAAGTCTTTCAAACTTTTCCAAATTCTCAAAAATCTATGTTAAATTGCGTCCCCGCTGTATTCACTTCACCATCTGCCTGGAGGAACTCTCTCTCACTAGATGATCCACCTTTGTAATTAGGTGACGTGCAGTACAAAGGACCAGGACTCAGGTAGAAGTTATAAAAGGCCTTTACTGATCGATCAGGGTGACTCACGGTCCTTCTTTTCGCTCCACACAAAGGTTGAACAAAGGAACAGGCCAGATATACCTTCATGTAAATTAGGTAAAAAGTAGGCGTGCTTAATGAGTACTAAGTAGAGAACTTAGGTTTCTAAGAACATAACAGTACAAAGACACATAAATCAACACATAAATCAGGAGGCCCTTGCTTGCAATAGTTGGACGTAGATGGGTGTGGGGAGCTTTAAGCCAGACATGGGTGACCTTTGCTCCCGAAGAAGAGCGTTTTCCCTCTGTGGTCCAAAACATGCTTACAACCTTCCTTCCTCTTGAGTGGTTCTGGTCCAGGTGGATGTGTCAGTCCTGGTCCATCTGCTTCTGTCCTGTGGGAGTAGGATCTCTCTTTCTTTGTGGTTCTCCTCCAGGTTTATACTTTTTTCCACTGGTTTTTTTGTAGTTTTTTCTTGTCGAGAAGGAGGGTCAAGGACAGGGGGCGCTCTGGGACAGTTATCCATTTGCGAAATTCACTTGAACATGGTTTATTTAAAGGAAAAATATTCAGCATTTTTCATATCGCTGTTAGCCTTTAAACATGCTCTTGAGTGTTTTGCCATCTCATATCTTAAAACAAAGCAAACGTTTCTTATTAATTCCATGATCTGTGTTATCAGTCACAATTAAATTACTCTTACTGAGTGCGTCTAACCAGCAGATGGCGCCAGCGCAAAATAAAATCTAGTTAACTTCTTTTCAGTGCAAACTTTTGATGCAGGTTAGCAGTAGCACTTATTGTGTTTAGAGGCAGAAATGCTCAGAACAAGTTTAGCGATGATTTAAGGACTAAAAACAACAGAAAACGTAGATGATCCGAAAATGAGTCCCGGATAGACGGAGTACGCATGACGTGTGTTTGACGCTCGGAGGGAGGAGGATATTCCGATGAACATTCCTCAAAACAGTGTGAATGCAGCTGAATGCTACTTCAGGTGTGTTTTTGATGACAGAACATTGTTAGAACATGGTTTAAAGCACAAAAAAGTGACTCTAGCAGAATATGTGTCCTTTAAACTGCTTTCTATCCTTGGCCCATCGAGACAACTGAATTTGGGCTCTACAAAAATAAACTGAATTGAACATTTTGCCAGAGTAAAATAAGTACTTACGCCTTACAAAATGAGTTCTTACACCACATAGGTCAATTCATCTTAAAGGGCCCCTGACAGGTTGGACTACTCATGTAACTAAAATGTAGTTTAGATAAATATACTTCAAATTTTGCTAAAATACTTCACAAATTTTATCCCAGTTTAGAATTTTTTTTAATTTTTTGTTTCATTTCCTGGTTGTAAATGATGACATCACGCTAGGAAATTACCATAGCAACCACCCAAATTCATCTAATGTCACAGATCTTTTAACTTTTTCAAATTAAAAACACGTGAACACCTTTTTTGTCGAATTAATGTATAAAGGATTAAAAAAACACGCTTTTTTGTGTTTTTTTTTGCATAACTTTTGTCTCCCCCAGTGTGATGTCATCAATTTGCTTACTTCCTGTAATTTTTGACGGATTTTTAAAATTTTCTCCATAAACTGCAACTCGATTGGTGTAAAACTATAATTTATATTTACAGCAGGTATTAATACACCGAATAAAGTCAAAATAAGATAATCACGAAAACCTGTCATACGCACTTTAAGTTAGATCAAGAATTTAATTGAGAATTGTTTGTTTAATCGAATCGAGACCCCAATAACCGTAATCAAATCGCCCGAAAATGAAAGACTCTCCCTCCCACACTCCACACACCTGACCTGCGTTTGGAGGTGGACGCCGGAGCATTCGGCACAGATTGGCCGTCACGTCTTCTTAAATCCGCCCTCGTCGTCTGTGGCTATAAATCCGGTTCCTCGAAATCAAAGGCGAATGTGTTCCTCGCTCCGACGATCTGAAAGCGGTAAAACCCTTCTAAGCAGCGTCTCTTTTGTCTGGTTGCGTCTCAAAGTCTCCTGGAAATAATGATAGCGCGTGTCTTACTTCCTGTTCTCCTTGTTTACTCCGTGTCAAAACATGAAAACAAATCATTGGACATTGGAGGAATTTGTGCAGCGGAGCTAAAAATACCCACGTTTCGAGTGTCAGTCAACGCGGCTCATTTGAATCTCTTTCATTCCGCCCCGTCTCCGTGAGGCGGTGCGTTCGGGGCCCGAGTGCTGTTACTGTCTTTTCATCTGAAACATTACCTGCGAGTGTCTGAGCCTGTCACGCTGGAGGAGCCGGCGCCGTCTTCCAACACGTCTCATTTTGATCATTTCAGCTTTCAAAAAACATTCCACCGGATTCGACTAGAAAACGGCGTAAATGCTAGAAATTATTTTAACGGCATTTAAAGGGGAGGGCACCAAATGGCCTTGAGTTATTGTTGTTTTTTTTGTTTGGCACCTAATTCCAAGCTGGAAAATCGAAAAGAACCAAAACTTACTCAATTTGGAATATATTAATGAAAAGTATTATAGTTTTTGTGCTTTTATTGACAAGTTTTGTTTCTATATTGCAAAAAAAATTGCTAAAAATACCCTAAATATGACATGTAAAGGAGAGAGCACGAAATGGCCTTGAGTTATTGGGTTTTTTTTGTTGTTGTTTTTATTTTTTTTATATATAATTGGCACTACAAAAAACAACTGTAAAAATCAAACACTGACCTAATTCCAAGCTGGAAAATCGAAAAGAACCAAAACTTACTCAATGTGGAATATATTCATGAAAAATATTGTAGTTTTTGTGCTTTTATTGAGAAATTTTGTTTCGAAATGACCTTGAGTTATTGTTTTGTTTTGTTTTTTTAATTGGCACTACAAAAAACAACTGTAAAAATCAAACACTGACCTAATTCCAAGCTGGAAAATTGAAAAAAGAACCAAAACTTACTCAAGTTGGAATATATTCATGAAAAATATTATAGTTTTTGTGCTTTTATTGAGAAGTTTTGTATTGCAAGAAAAAATGGCAAAAAATACCCTAAATATGACATGTAAAGGGGAGGGCACAAAATGGCCTTGAGTTATTGTTGTTTTTTTGGTGTTTTTTATAATAACACTACAAAAAACAAGTGTAAAATCAATCACTGACCTAATTCCAAGCTGGAAAATCGAAAAGAACCGAAATGTACTCAATTTGGAATATATTCATGAAAAATATTGTAGTTTTTGTGCTTTTATTGAGAAGTTTTGTTTCTATATTGCCCAAAACTTGCTAAAAATACCACAAATATGACACGTATTTGTTATGTGTGTGAGAAGTAGTTTATATAGTAGGCAAAAATTGTGAATGTACAATGTTTTACGACCAAAATAGAGGGAACAAAATGACCTTCAGGACGGTGAACAGATAATGTTACACATAATTTAACAACAACCAGCTTCAAACCCCACGTCACTCATTTACATGTTTATTGAAACAAACATGAATATTTATTTACCAAGATATATATTCATGTCCTCTAAATGTCGATATTTGTCAGGGTTATTCAATTTAAGGCCCGGGGGCCAAATCAGGGCCTCCAAGGGACATGATCCGGCCCTCAACCAGCTTCAAAAAACACAGAACATATTTTATCTTTTGTTTTTGATTTAGTCCAGATTTACTCCTGATTTAGACTTGATTTAGACTTGGTTTAGTCCTGGTTTAGACCTGGTTTAGTCCTGGTTTAACCCTGGATTAGACCTGGTTTAACCCTGGATTAGACCTGGTTTAGTCTTGGTTTAGACTTGGTTTAGTCCTGGTTTAGACTTGGTTTAGACCTGGTTTAGACCTGGTTTAGTCCTGGTTTATTTCTGGTTTAGACGTGCTTTAGTCCTAGTTAAGACCTGGTTTAGTCCTGGTTTAGTCCTGGTTTAGTCCTGGTTTACTCCTGGTTTAGACCTGGTTCAGTCCTGGTTTAGACCTGATTTAGACCTGGTTTAGTCCTGGTTTATTCCTGGTTTTTACTCCTGGTTTAGACGTGCTTTGGTCCTAGGTAAGACATGGTTTAGTCCTGGTTTAGTCCTGGTTTAGACCTGGTTTAGTCCTGGTTTAGACCTGGTTTAGACCTGGTTTAGTCCTGGTTTAGACCTGGTTTTGACCTGCTTTAGTCCTAGTTAAGACCTGGTTTAGACCTGGTTCAGTTCTGTAGATGTTGTTAAAGTCTTTCGTGTTACATGGATTTCAAAAGCGTCAGACACATTTCCGGCTCAGACGACAAAACTATCTGAAAAATAAAGCTGAACAGCCGTGATGTACTGTATGTGATCGAGTGAAGGAAAGAGCGAACGAGAGCACTTCTACCTCAATCAATCAAATGTATCTGCACCATTCTCAATTAGTAATTCAGAATAATTTACAACAATGACAATACAATAATACTCTCCTTTCACAGCTTCAGCAGCAATTAAATGTGTCCAAAAGCACACGATTGCACTAACTTTTTATTGCATTTTCCGCTGGTCATGGTAAATAAGGGGGAGTGGGTGAGGAGGGTCGGGGTGCGCGCTTTGGGTCAATCGTTACAAATATTGTAAAACTGCAGAAATCCTGTGCGTAAGACTGATCCTGACTGTTCAAACTATTTGTTCTTTTTAGTTATAGATTATTTTGGGCGGTTATTATGTTAAACTAAACATAAGCACGTCATTATTTTACATTTTATTCATTGTAAACTGTAATAATGATCTGAAACGGCTCAATAACAGAAAAATGTCCATTGACTTCAGAACTGATAAGCCCCGCCTCGTCCTCAAACTGGCATTTCATCGAAACAAGTCGTTTTTATTCACTAAAAATGACTATTGGACATTTTTTTACGCTACATGTTTGACCCAGTGAGTAATTTTTTTATTAAATTATGGCAAATAAATACAGGAAAGTGCTCAAATGCTACTCAAACATGCTCAAATCAATCAAAACACAATTCTTATAGCGAGGAATTGCTGTCAGAAGTCAGTTTTACAGTTTATTTTACTCTCAGTTCTTGTTTGTTGTTGTGATAACTCTGACAATCTCTTACGTACAGTTGACTTTATGCGTCCGACTCACAACAAACTGTTCCATTTCAAACGAGGCGATTAGACCCATTGTGGATCCTCGGTTCTTTGTGCTTCGCCAAGGCCCCTTCGACGGCACGAGCTCGTCTGAATCCAACAACGGCGGCGCCTACACCGCCATTGTGAAGCCCACCGGAGCGTTAGGCCTTCAAAGAGACGGTAAGTGTTTACCTCTGTGTAAAACGACCTCCGTGCAGCGCCATTCTGCACGTGAGATTGTGCTTTGTGAAAGAAGGAACGCGGGCGCTAAGTGTTCTGTGCCGTGCAAAGCGTTCAATGGCCGCGCTTTATTCCGTTTCTTTGACAAAAATGTGTCTGGGGATGGGTTTTGTTTCATTTTTACCCGGAAAACTTCGCTCTTGAGGGCTGGAAATTTCTCTTTTTTTTGACATCGACTGGTCCAGAAACGCCGAAGTCCATTCTCCAACACCAAACTCATCCTGACGAAGAAAGTAATTTTCAAAAACTGCTTCAATTCTAGTCTTCTGTGTCCAGATGAAATCCTTCTTCAGTTCTGGTCCTTTCCGAGTCTAGTTCTAGTCTTATCCTTGTTTAAGTCCTGGTTTTATTGTCTAATCTTTTCCTTGGTCTAGTCCTCCTTCAGTCCCAGTCTTGTCCTAATCCTTCTTTAGTTCTGTTCATGTCCAGATGAATTCCTTCTTCAGTTCTGGTCCGTTCCGAGTCTAGTTATAGTCTTATCCCGGTTTAGTTCTGGTCTAATTATCTTATCTTTTCTAGTCCTACTTCAGTCCCAGTCTTGTCCTAATCCTTCTTTAGTTCTGTTCATGCCCAGATGTGTTCCTGCTTCAGTTCTGGTTTAGTTCTCGCCAAGTTCTGTCCTGGCCTTGTCTTGTCTAGTCCTACTTTAGTCCTGGTCCTCTTTTAGTTCTGCTTCAGTCTTTGTCTAGTCTGGCTTCATTCCTGGTCTTGTGTTTGTCTAGAGCTGCTTCAGTCCCAGTTTAGACCTGCTTCAGTCCTGGTTTTGTTTTGCTTCAGTCCTAGTTTAGTCCTGGTTTAGTCCCGGCTCAGCCCTGGTTCAGTCATGTTTAGTCCTGCTTCAGTCCTGTTTTAGTCCTGGTTTAGTCCTGCTTCAGACCTGGTTTAATCCATGTCTAGTCATGTTATTTCCCTCAGCCATTTTCCCGATCGTAGCTTGACATCTGAACTCTTCTGGTTTAGTCCTGGTTTAGTTCTGCTTTAGTCCTGCTTTAGCCCTGCTCTACGCATGATTTAGTCCTCGTTTAGACCTGTTTTAGACCTGCTTTAAACCTGGTTTAGTCCTGCTTCAGTCCTGGTTTAGCCCTGCTTCAGTCCTGGTTTAGCCCTGGTTTAGTCCTGGTTTAGTCCTGGTTTAGTCCTGCTTTTGTTTTGGTTTAGACCTGGTTTAGTCCTACTTTACTCCTGGTTTATTCTTGGTTTAGACCTGGTTTAGTCCTGCTTCAGTCCTGGTTTAGCCCTGGTTTAGTCCTGGTTTAGTCCTGCTTTTGTCTTGGTTTAGACCTGGTTTAGTCCTGCTTTTGTCTTGGTTTAGTCCTGCTTTAGTCTTGGTTTAGACCTGGTTTAGTCTTGGTTTAGTCCTGCTTTACTCCTGCTTTAGTCTTGGTTTAGACCTGGTTTAGTCCTGATTTAGTCTTGGTTTAGACCTGGTTTATTCCTGCTTTAGTCTTGGTTTAGACCTGGTTTAGTCCTGCTTTAGTCTTGGTTTAGACCTGGTTTAGACCTGGTTTAGTCCTGGTTTAGACCTGGTTTAGTCTTCTTGGTTTAGACCTGGTTTAGTCCTGATTTAGTCTTGGTTTAGACCTGGTTTATTCCTGCTTTAGTCTTGGTTTAGACCTGGTTTAGTCCTGCTTTAGTCTTGGTTTAGACCTGGTTTAGACCTGGTTTAGTCCTGCTTTAGTCTTGGTTTAGACCTGGTTTAGTCTTGGTTTAGACCTGGTTTAGTCCTGCTTTAGTCTTGGTTTAGTCTTGGTTTAGACCTGGTTTAGTCCTGCTTTAGTCTTGGTTTAGTCCTGGTTTAGACCTGGTCTAGTCCTGTTATGTCCCGTCACTTCCCGGTCGTAGCTTCACCTCTGAACTCTCCTCGTTCGTTCCGACGCTCGGAGCTGGCGGTGCGTTCAAGGCCGCGCGTTTGTTTCTCTGAGCGGACGGTTTATGCGCCGCGCGGGGAGGTGTCGCTCTTCCGCTCGTCTGAAGGGGGCGACGTCACAGCGACAGAGGCCGTTTGAATCACAGAGCAGCTTTGGACGCAGATGAAGGAGAACGACAACAGAGGACGGCCTTGTGCTTCTGAACACAGAGCCGACGCGGAAATCACAGCATCCGCTTCTGTTCATGGACCGAGAATCAAAAGCGTTGCGTGGACGCTTTCTACGATCACACGGACTGATCGGCTGTTGGGACGTTTTGATGTCACTGGCTGTGTCCAAATACCTCCCCTGGTCCCTGACACCTCGCCCACGACATAGTGCTCCACTGTTTATCACATTCTGCACGGACGGCGCTCATTCACAGCCGTTCAGACGCTCAGGGGTTTCTCATCGCAGCGGATCATGTGACTCTGGCGTCTTGCTAAACTTAAAAATGAAAATAGTAGTAAAAATAGGTTTCTGCAATCCATCTGACACTTATTTATGGACTAATATTCAAGTCTATATGATAAGCATGGGACGATATTGAAATTTTGTGTCAGGATTATCAAGGCCAAAATAATTGCGATTAACGATAATATCACGATTGGTATTAAAATTGCTGACAGTTTGAAAATGTGACATTACTTTCTCATTATAAATAACTTCTGACATATTTGTACTTTATTATAAGTGAAAACAAACATGATCTAGAAGAGAACATAATGGGTAAGTTGCTTTTTTTCTGCACAATCTGGTACAAAATGGCGATTATCTTTGTTGGCGATGATCACGATTATTAAACAAAATGTAGCACAAACGATTATCGTCTTCCCTCTTTATCACGATAAACGAAATTATTGTGTATTGTCCCATCCCTACTATATGGCAGTTTCTTATGATATTCTAATTATGTCTCAGTTTGGTGGGTTAGTGCTTGTGGTAAATGTTTCTCATAGTTTTACATTCGTGAAGTTGCAGTTTGTGAAGAGATTTTGAGAAATAAAAGCTTAAAATGACAGGAAGTAGGGCTGAGTTCTAAAACGGAATCTCTCTGTGATGTCATCAAAATGCGACCATTATAAACACACACATTATTTACAGACAACTGACTAATTTGACATTCAATTCACCTTATTCCGGAAGTTGCCGTACGCGCTGCAGTCTTGTTTCCGTTGTAGTTCACATGGAGCAGACGAGCTCAACAGAAAATAAGTTCTACATGGACTAAAAAGACGTTTTCAGACTGACCAGGAAATCGTTGTGTTGTGACTTGTTGTTGCTCGTGTTCATTAAACATTTTACACAAATCAATCTACTTTATGTAACATTTTAGCGGCCAGACTTTTCCCTCGTTCATCATTAGCTTTAACAGAGTTCTGTCAAACGGAAGTGCGTTTACAACAAAAGTGCACAAAACGGCAAAAGTGGGCGGGGCAGAATAAGGTGAATAAATACACATAATTTACAGACAACTGACAAATTTGACAGTTTAAACAGTCATTCAATAAAATCAAGGTGTTTTTATTTGTCAAATCATGACTATTGTGTAATTTATGTGGATTTTGGCCCTTGTTTTCATAATGGTTGCTAAGTAACAGTTGTGGAATTACCTCTAACGATGTCATGTTTGCAATAAAATATAATTATGAGCAATACAAAAACTGTCAAACTGGGGCAAAATGTTCAGTAAATTCTTAAATATAATAATTTTAGTAAAGTTTTAGTAAAAAGTGGTGAATAAATGGACTGGATTATTCATCTTTTTGCCTGAGATTAGAATCTATTGATCTTTTAACTGCGCAAACTAAGGTAATCGGCTAACACTAACGACTTTGTTGTGTTATGTTTTTGTTCTGTTTTTTCAGAGAGTGGTTTATTCATGTTTTGTTCTCCTGTCTGTCTTCTTTTGGTCGTGTTGTGTCCAGACATTATATAAATTGTATGTTTATATAATGTCTTAAACTGGATAATGCGGAAATAAACCACTTTTTTTGCTTCATGCGCCAATGAGCACACACCATAGGGATAAATACGGCGCCATTTTGATTTAATCTTCCGGGTTTAATTATAGTTCTAAGGTTTAATGCCACACAGGTAAATTAACAACATCTCCATGGAGACAAGAAGATGGCAAACTCTCAACCAAAAAGTTAGAAAAGAAAGTCGTGCCTTTTGACTTTACATAATGTCACCACTTTTTAATACCAGAGAGAAAAATATATCGTTTGTTTTGCTGATAAGAACTTTTGCGCTTGTTGTTTCATTTAGACTCGGTAAGCTGCAATTAAACAAAAGTACAAGTCGAGAGAAGCAACGGCGCTAAACCCTCGCTAACTTTCCTATAATTGTTTCATCGCCTTAACTCTATTATTCTGCATTAACTCCAGACAATGTTGTGTCAAAAGCAGATTTTCCATTTGAACTTTAATTATTTTTCCTCAGCGTGATCACACTTTGTTCCTGGAGCTTCATGCCGCGATAAAGGTTTGGTTTGATTAAATGCAATTTTCTCTCGCGGCGCTCAGAATAAACCACAAAACACACTTAATACTATGTTCCGTTCAGTAATTAAAGTGTGGGAAAGTAAAGTCGTGTCTATTTATAGCCTCTGCCGTTATTAAACCTTATGCAGATTGAATATTAAATAGACATAATTGCATCCTATTACCATATTGTATTATGCATAATTATTCTGTTAATTAGCTGCTAATTGCTGTGTACTGATGTGTGCTAATGCTGTTTGTCTGTGAGATTAAGTTAGCATTGCCACGGAACAGAATGGCTGCCACATAATTATAGGATAAATCGACTCATCAAGTTTTTGATCTGTTACATAAACATTTTTCTTTTTCTGGAATGCATTTCACTTAAAGTCAAATCAAATCAATTTATTTTTATAATGCCCAAAATCACAACAACAGTTGCCTCGATGGGCCA
The DNA here is from genome assembly GCA_019453435.1 of Rhinogobius similis. Taxonomy (NCBI): domain Eukaryota; kingdom Metazoa; phylum Chordata; class Actinopteri; order Gobiiformes; family Gobiidae; genus Rhinogobius; species Rhinogobius similis. Next base: position 34,998,114 of record CM033626.1, read on the forward strand.
CAGGTAAAAGCAGTTCAGATAACTGTCCCAGAATGCCCCTGTCCTTTGACCCCTCCTTCAAGGCGAGGAAAAACTACAAAAAACCCCATGGGAAAAAGTAGAAACCTCGGGGAGAACCACAGTGAAGGAGAGATCCTACTCCCACGGACGGACAGGCTGCAGATGAACTAGGACTGACGCATCCACTTGGACTGTGGAGCCAGAACCACTCAAGAGGGAGGTGGCTTTAAAGAGTTCCTCCAGGCGGACGAGGAGCAGTCCACCAGTGTAGAGAGATCCTCCAGCAGGAGATGAGGAACAGTTCATCTAAGTAGATGGAGTTCGTCCAGGCAGACGAGGTGTGGCTAATCCAGGGTTGAGGGAGTTCCTCCAGGCGGGTGGTGCATAGATTGTCCAGTGTAGAGATCGATCCTCCAGACAGATGGGGGTGGGGGGGTCGTCACTGGAGCAGCCGCGCAGTGCCTGAAACAGTCTCCACTCCCGGGGAAGTGGAGAGAAAGAGAAACATGTGAACAGCAATGAACAGACTACAGTTGAAGTAATATTAAATATTGTTGATAGGTAAAGTAGGAAGAACCAGAGGATAGTGTTCAAGCTGCCATACTTCCCCCAGCAGAATTGCTCCAAGGGCAGCGTAGCTAAAACTGTAGGTTTTTATTTCTGTTCCTAACTGGCCTGACCATAAGCTATTTCAAAGAGGAACGTTTTGAGCCTGGTCTTAAATGTAGAGACTGTGTCGGCCTCTTTTACATGAACAGGGAGCTGGTTCCATAACATTGGAGCTTGGTAGCTAAATGCTCGACCTCCTACTGTGCTTTTAGAGACTCTGGGGACTAACAATAGTCCAGCATTTTGAGAACGAAGAGCTCTATTTGGATGGTACGCTACTATTGCATCTTTGAGGTAGGATGGGGCCATATTGTTTAAAGCTTTATAAGTCAGGACACTTATTCTGCTGCAGTGACTTTTTTGAGCTTTAAACCCTGTTCTAACAATGTTCTGTCATCAAAAACATACCTGAAGTAGCATTCAGTTGCATTCACGCTGTTTCCTCCCCCTCTGAGGGTCAAACACACTTCCTGCTTAACTTCCGGGATTTTCGGATGTATTTTCAGACTTCATACGTCACTTATCAGAGGATATTCCGCTGTTTTAAGTTCTTAAATCATTGCTAAACTCGTCAAACACACTTCCTGCTGAACTTCCGGGATTTTCGGACGTATTTTCAGACTTCATACGTCACTTATCAGAGGATATTCCGCTGTTTTAAGTTATTAAATCATTGCTAAACTCGTCAAACACACTTCCTGCTGAGCTTCCGGGATTTTCGGACGTATTTTCAGACTTCATACGTCACTTATCAGAGGATCTTCCTCTGTTTTATGTCCTTAAATCATCACTAAACTCGTTCTGAGCATTTCTGCCTCTAAACACTATAACTACTGCAGCAAATCCACATCATAACATCATTTCAGCGCTAACTTCATTAGACTGTATACAACGCTGGCGCCATCTGCTGGCTGGATGCACTCAGTTCATACTGGCTGATAAAAAAAAGTTATTGAATGAGGAAACTTTTTTTTTTCAAACATGAGATGGCAAATTTAAGGCACTCAAGAGTATGTTTAAAAGTTAATAATATGAAAAATGCAGAATATTGTTCCTTTAACACCTGGTTTATCCCTAATTTCGCCCTGAAATAGTCCTGTTATAGACCCAATTTAGATTTGGTAATACTTGGAAAGCCAGACCTTTTCTTTCTTGTACTTGCGGCAAAAAGTTTGAGAACCACTGCCTTCAAACCGTCCTTAAAAAGTACAGAATGTCATTTGAAACGCTGCATTTAATAGAAAATAATAACATCAACACTGAGCTCTGAGGGGGAGTTTTCTCCAGACTTGAGCTGCTCATTTGTGCGAGTGCTAATGATGCGCTAACGACGCCGGCGCTAATGAGTCAACAGGCAAACGTTTCCGCTCTCTGATGTTACGGTTGTGAGGAGGTGCAAAGGTAAAGGTGTGACTGTGAACTCTCGGGCTGTCACCGAATACGTTACGAGACAAACACGAGGAACGCACGTCATCTGAGGATTCTTTCTGAGCCGAGGAGTCGTTTTTGGTCTTGAATAGAGCTGCACGATTCGGGAAAAGATGCTGTTGAAGTGTAATAGGCCCAGACAAACACAAACTACAGGGTGAGCCGTTTTGACACAGAATAAAACAGAATATTTTGCTGTTTGTGGAAGAAATTATGGATATTCAAAAACTGCAGCCGTTGCGATTTGTTGATTGTTTCCATTGTAATTGGGATTTCAGTTTGATTTTGATTAAATGTGAAGCCCGTCTTGAACTAAAACAAGACGTGATGCTTTGGGAGGAAAGGTTTTTTTTCACTCATGCGCAAATCTGAGAGAAATAGAAAATAAAAGTGACTGTGTTTGCGTTTGTGTGATTTTGGAAACTTGTGTAAGAGCCGATCTCTGACTCTGAACAAACGGGCTTGAACACAAACTTAGGACGGAATTTCTACTTGGAATTTCATGCAGAAACGTTGGACTCTGAGTTTATGATTTTACATTATAGTGACAGGACTTCATTTGTGTTTGGAAGAAACTGTGGACATAAACTGTTAGATATTACACACGGGTGGTTCGAAAGTGAAACATATTAAGGTGAGACACTACAGGCAAAACTTATTTAAAAAAAAAAAAAAAGGGGTCAGTTTGCTCTCTCAACATATCGGCTTTCATATGGAAACAACAAAATTGTCCAATCTGTTCTTAGAGATGTTTTATTACTTAATTTAATCCATTTCATCCATACATTTCTCTGGGACATTCTAACTTCAAAGGCTGTTTTCTTAAAATGCATTTTTCTCCCTCGAGACATAAAGATCAGCCTTAAAGTAGATCCTACACACAAAAAAACTTTACAATCTGGGACTCAACAAGATTTTGATCAAATGTACAGAAGGATTTTTTTTAATATCTAATTCTAAAATGGATTTATTAAAGTTTTAAGGGAAAAAAATGAGGCAAAATTAGAATTTTTAGGACAATTTTCAGTCCAATCTAGTTTACTTAAAAACTAAATAAGAAATCCAAAATCCCCCTTTTTTTTAATAACTAATATGTGTGCAAAATGAACCAAGAAATTTAAACCTGGTTCTGTCCATTTTTCAGATTTTTATGTCCCAAATATGTGCATTTTTAGCCATTTTACACATAAAATGTCTTATTTCAACATGATGAAAAACATGTAATACATTTTTTCCTTACATTTATGTGAGTAAACGTCATGAGAAGTTTACAATTAACATCTTTATATTTAATATTTTTTCCTATTCACCTGCAGCGTCTCACCTCAAAAGTCCTTATTGTACTTCCCCTCCACGTAGACCAGTTCCTGAACTCGGATCCCGTTTCTATAACCCGTCTTTTGTCCCCGCAGGCTCTCCGTACCGGGACAAGATGACCATCGCCATCTTGCAGCTGCAGGAGGAGGGCAAGCTGCACATGATGAAGGAGAAGTGGTGGAGGGGCAACGGCTGTCCGGAGGAGGAGAGCAAAGAGGCCAGCGCTCTGGGCGTGCAGAACATCGGAGGCATCTTCATCGTGCTCGCCGCCGGCCTCGTCCTGTCCGTGTTCGTGGCGGTCGGGGAGTTTCTGTACAAATCCAAACAAAACGCACAACTAGAAAAGGTAAGGAGGCAAGACTCTGTTCCAGAACATTAAAATCACAACGGGGGATGTAACAATATGGACGATAACGTGGAGAAATTGCAGTGTAAAGTGTGGAAAAGTGTGGATTTTATCGCAAATCTAATGGTTGTGTTCATGTTATGACGTTCTAAGTTAGCGATAGTTTAATTTGAGCTGGAGAAAAAGCCAGAATGTGCTTTTAAAAGTTGAAAGATGTCACAATGAACAATAGGGTTGCAACAAGTTAATCGATTAATCGCAACTAATGATTTATAAAAATAGTGAAATTAGTTAAATTAAGTCTATATGACAGGTTCTCGTGATATTCTATTTGTGAATTAGTTTGGTGAGTTAAAACTTGTGGCAAACATTTAGTATAGTGTTACATTTAGAAAAATAAATGTTTAAAATCACACAAAGTAGTGCTAAATTGGAAAGATCCCTCTGTGATGTCATCAAAAAGCGACGTGCCGTTCAAAATACAGAGACAATTTACACGCAACGGACACAATTTTCTGACAGTTTAAACCAGGGGTGTCCAAACTTTTTCCATCGAGGGCCACATATTGAAATATAGACCAAGCGGAGGGCCACAAATCAATCGCGAAACGTTTAAAAAAGCTGCATTTATCTGATGTTTTAAGCTCCACCACATCTACATTCAGTCTCATTGCCTTAATATCAGGTCTGTGTTGCACCAAAATGTTAGTTATTTAGGTTGGAATTGTAGAAAATCTGAAATGTGCTGCAAATAGTACTTATCAGGACAATGTGGGCCAGTTCACCAGGAAGTCTAAGGGCCAAGAAAAATTGGTCTGAGGGCCGCATTTGGCCCCCGGGCCTTAGTTTGGACATGCCTGGTTTAAACGGTCATTCAACAAAATAAAGGTGTCAAAAATGTGGACATTACTGTAGAAGAGGAAGAAATATGTATTTAGTAAAAGTATACATGTACTGCATTTAAGATACAGAAGCAAAGAGTAAAAGTATAATCTGAAGTAAAAGTATAAAAGTGTCTGTTTAAAATGTTACTTTGAGAGTAAAAATGTCTACTATTATGAAGAACTGTTCTGATTCTTTGTGTCAATCAGTTTCTCAGTGTTTCCAGACTTTTTATGTGTGTATTTTTATTTGCTCAAAGTTAAGACTCGAACTCAAAGGATGTAATTATAAATATGGTACAAAAGAAAACTCAAACCAAACAGAAAGTACTTTTTACTCTTCAGTCCAGCTCAAACATGTAAAACTGAACGTATCCACTGTAAAAGTTAAAGTATGTATCATATTAAAGATTAAAATTTCATTGAGCGCACTAAGTTTACTTTTGTACTTGTGTAGTTAGGAAAAAATCTTTCAAAAATCCAGCTTTATGCCTCTGCCCTCTTTGTTTTACTCAGAAAATGCTAAAACATGAACACAACCCAACCTAAAATCCTGTATTGTCATCAAAACACACAATCACGAACTAAAATAAAGCAGATTTAATGCTGTCAATACAAGAAAACGTTGATATTGAACAGTTTTGACACGATTCTACACGAGTCACTGGGAAATAAAGTCGATCTTTTGGCTTAAATACAACAAAAACCCTCCTGGATATTGTTACATCCCTTCTCACGGCGCTCAGAGCTTGATAGCAGAATTTCTTACCGCTTTTGAAACCCATGGAGCCTCAGTTTCATGGTGCGCTGACCAATCTGCTAACGATGGCGTCAGATCTGCCAAATTCAGCATCAGTCAATACAAATGCTTTGCTATTTGCAGTTCGATTAAGTCAGATCTTTTGGTTTTTATCACTTAGGCCCAATGGCGACAACAACGAGATAAGAAACGTGAGGAATTCTGCTGTCACCACGGAACCAAGCTAGACTTTAACCACCATCTCAAATGACGAGCAGGACTAACTCGAGACTAACTGCTTTTCTATTGTACAAAAACTGCAAAAAAAAAAAATGGCCGCTCTAAAACTGTCCGACGGCCGTTTAACTTTAAAGATATGTTGGTTTGTTTTGTTTTTTGCGAGAGAGAAAGAAGCCGCACCAGAACTGCCACGGTTTTTTGCATCACAACCGCACCCTTCTCCACCGCTGCCAACCATCCCACTCTGCAACCTGCTCCATCCGCTTCCCCCTGGTTTTGTCTTTTGTTTTCTCTGCAAACAAAAAAAAAACAAAAGAATCTCATGCTCTTTGGGGAATATTTTGAAGGACAAATGTTATGCAAAAGTGGCGTTTTTGAGCTTTTAACCCTGTTCCGTCGTCAAAAACACACCTGGAGTTAGAAAATCCTCTGCCGCCGACTGTCAAAAAGGTTTTTCGTGTGAAGTGGGTCTGAGGATATTTTCTGTTTTTAAGGTGAGACACAACAGGTGAATAGGAAAAAATCTTAAATTTAAAGATATCAATTGTAAACTTCTCCTGTAGTTAAGTCACATAAATGTAAGAAAAAAACATATCACAAGTTTTTCATCATGTCATGTTTTCATGTAGAAATAAGGCATTTTATGGTCTAAAACAGTGATTCTTAACCATAGGGCCGGGGCCCAAAGTAGGGCCGCGAGCACCTCCTTGAGGGCCGCACGATCACTAAAATATAATACATTTAATATGAGATTGGGCCTCGAGTTACTTTAGACAGAAAAATTGGGCCTCAAGGTAAAAAAGGTTAAGAACATATTTAGGAAATTTAAACAAGATTTCATTTTTTAGTTCATTTTGTAACATATTAGTTTAAAAAAAATGTACAGAGGGGATTTTGGATTTCTTATTTAGTTTTGAGGAAACTAGATTTGACTGAAAATTGTCCTAAAAATTCAAATTACGCATTTGTTTGATTTAAAACTTCAATAAATCAATTTTAGAAATAGATATCAAAAAATCCTTCTGTACGTTTCGTCAAAATCTTGTTGAGTCCAGATTGTACAGTTTGGTGATTATGGGATCTACTTTAAGGCTGATCTTTATGTCTCGAGGGACAAAAATGCATTTTAAGAAAACGTCCTTTGAAGTTACAATGTCCCAGAGAAATCTATGGATGAAGTGGATTAAATGGAAGAATAAAACATCTTTAGGAGCAGATTGGACAAGTTAGCTGTTTCCCCATAAAAGCCGATGTGTTGAGAGCAAACTGACCAAAAAACAAAACATTTAAAACATTGACTTTTGCCTGTAGTGTCTCATCTTAAGTGGATAAATCCTCGTCAGACTCGATCATTACAGCGGCGTCACAGTCCAGCGCTGCTCGCATTACAAAGCATCGTGTAGGTTCTAATTCCCTTTGCTGCCAGGAGGTGGAGCCAAAGCTACGTTAAAGTGCGTATGACAGACGAGTTTTCATGATTTTCTACTTTTGACTTCATTTTGAGGCATAAAACCCAGTGGAAAACATGATTGCTAGGTAAAAGTTATAGAATTTCCTAGTGTGATGTCATCATTTACAACCAGGAAGTAAAGTTATAAACCTAAACAATTGCTAAACTGGGATAAAATTGGCAGAATTTTTAGGACAATCTTAAATGTAATGATCTTGTGTTTAAATGACTAGACAAACCTGTCAGAGGCACTTTAATCTGACACCTCCCAACGCAGTGATGAAGTTATAGTTTTCTTTGTAAAAACATTATTTTAGGTCTAAAAAACGAGACGTCCAAGTAAAGATATTCAAGAGCATGTTTAAAGGCCACTAACAACACAAATAATGCATAATATTTGTCCTTTCATGATCTCAATAATGTTGATCTGAAGCCGGCAAACATGGGCGTGTCCCTGGTTCTGACGCCTGCGCGATGGAGGCCTGTTCTGCCACGTTTGTCGAATGTACGTGTACCATTTTAGGAAATATTTTAGTACGAGCAAAGAGCAGAACTATTTTTTCTAACGCAAAGCTGTTGAGTGAATGAAATGTAAATAGGAGTGAAAGCCTGTAACAACAAAACCACAAACTACAGGCTGTTTTAAAAAGAAACATTTAATTAAAAATAGGTGATTTGACTCTTTCTTCACATTGTAGTTTCTCATGTTTCCATTTAGGATATTTCACAAATCTAAATAATATGAAACGGTGTTGTTATAGATGTCATTATTCTATTGTAGTTCGATCACTAACAAGCACCAAGTATCTATGTTTGGTGAATAAACACATGCAGAGGTTAATGGATCTGTTTTGTGAAAATGTACTTCAAGCGTCACTTTAAATCAGTGAATCGGTGGGTCAGGTTTGTCATTCTTTTATTTGTTTATGTGTTTAGTTGTCAGTGGGACAGTGTAATAAACATATGCAAATTAGCCGTAAGACTAGTTTTTATCGCCAAATGGGGATAGACTCCATAAATTATGTAAAAGTCACGAGCTTAGTTATGTATTTATTACTATACACTTTTAGTACTTTCATATTTGTGGTTAAATTTGTCATCTTTTGACAATGCAATCATTAAAAGTCGTAAATTGTACATTATTTGGTAACACTTTGGAATAACTCCCCTTATTCCTGCCTCAGTTTATTAACAAATAGTTTATTAAGCCTGATTCAGGTTTAGTAACTACTTAATTAAGGTTAGGGTTAGGAATTAGGATTAGAGTATTAGTTAAGTAGTTAATAAGCCTGACTCATTCTTAATAAATTCACTATTAATTAAGTCTTTATTCATGCTTTACTAAGGCAGGAATAAGGGGAGTTATTCTACCCATTATTTTACTCGATAAAGTACTTTTTAGGAAGTGAACACTCCTATTTAATGGGGGTGACATATTATATCTCGTTTGAAAGCTCTCGAGTTTATAATCAGTGAAAGTGTGGCTCTGGGTTATTGAGTTATTGATGCCTGGAGTGTGTTTGGAGGACATGAGCGCGTCGTTTTATCTACTGCACGTCCCAGGCCTTCAGCTCGGGCTCTTCCTGTTTAAAGCCAGGTGCATCATGGGGGCTGAACAGTTGCCCATCGGCGTCGCTGCGGAAGCAATAAGCCCTACGCCCTGAGGGGGTTGGGCCTAATGACGTTCAAATTGATTTATCTTAATTTAATGCCTGCAGTGTCTGTTTAAAACACCTAGAAAAACAGACCTTGTTTCTGGTTTATCTAGATCTAGTTTATTATGAATGAATTAAATGAACACGGGCACAGCACAGTGACGTAAAGGTGGGCAATGTTGACAAAAATCCATATTCAATGTTTTTTTAAATGCATTTTGTAATTCCCGGGACAATAATCAGGTTGTATTTTTATTTATTTGTCCAGAAATGTGTTAGAAAATGTCTTTGAGGTCCATGTATCGCAAAAATATTAATTAGATACAGTCGGCATTCCAGGGAACATCGCTAACGCAGCTCTGTGGGTGACAATCCATTCATTTCAATGTAGAAGAGCTGCTGTGTCGCCCAACAACAAAAGCAAATGTAGACTTTAGGAGTTTTAAAGCACCAAATACAGACAAAAAAATAATAAAGAAGTCCAATGATCCAAATTTGATTTAATTTAATGCCTGCTGTGTCTGTTTAAAACACCTAGAAAAACAGGCCTTGTTTCTAGTTTATCTAGATCTACTGTGGAATATTCCAGGCAAAGCAGTAACATCTCCATGGAGACAAGCATGCAGCGGCCCTTTCGACCTGAAAAGTTACATAGTGCACCTTTTAAGTTCGTCGATAACGTCAATAATAATCTCTCTAGCGACGTGTTATTCCTGAGCATTTGGTTGTAGCTCGGGCCAAATCATTGACATCTGGTTTATTTAAAGTGCGCTGTACAATCTTTATTTGAACTATTATTGACAGATTCTCATCCAGGACTCGACATTTCGTGCTTAAAGTGAGCCGGGTTTCCTCCAGGCAGTTTGACCGAGCGACCCGCTCCCGATGCAGCGCTCGGGAGGCCGGTGCGCGCTGAATAATCCCGTCCTGCGTGTGTTTGTGCGCCGTTTATCCAGAGAGGCGTCATTAGGGCTCCCTTTAACATCGCGCTGTATCGAGTTTATTGACGAAGGCAGTGTTTTCCATCGGCGCTTAATGATCTTGCGCTTAAGCGTCGGCCCACATCCGATAAGGTCGTCAGCTGAGTGTGAAATACTCGCCAACAGCTGCGAGTGTGGAGCGCGAGGGAGGGAAGACGCCACAGCACGTTGTAGTTTATCGTTTATTTTATACATTTTTGTCTAAAACTCTGAGTATCTAATAAAATAAATACAGTTTACTATAGATTTTACACTTTATAATAACTACAATTATTCCCATAAAGCATGAAGAAAGACTTAAAATGAACAAATTGTTTATTAAGAATGATTTAGGTTTAGTAAACACTTAAAGGTCCCATATTCTGCTATTTTCCCCTTCACACAGTCTATTCTAAGGGCTTTGTTGATGCATTTTTGCGTTGTGCAATATCCATAACATAACAGTTTCCAAAAAACACCCATTTCTTGGACTGGCCCCCCTCCTTGCAAAAGCAAACGGCTCACTCTGAGATCTGACCCCCTCGAACAGAGAGCAGGCTGCCTCCCCCGCCCTACCCGCGCGCCTCCCCCGCCCAACCCGCGCCGAAGCCTAGAGCGGAGATAGTGCATGCGCCGTGTGCTCCGGTAAACAGCGATACACAAACACTGAATAAACATTTTATCCGTCCTGACGGTGCGTCGTGCTGAGTCCTACGTCCTGGATCTGACCTGGAGTTTGACGTGCTCCAGGGCCTCGACGACGGACGTTGCCGTTTGGTAAATAACAAGCTAACTCTTCTATCTGTCGTATCCATCGTGTAATTACTGTGTAGCATTAGCATTAGCTGTTTTTATTCTTGCGGCTGCGCGCTTCCTGGAGGCGTGGCTTAAACACCGCGTCATCCTGGTGAAGCGCGTCATCCTTATGAGGAGCCCCCGTCTGCTGCTCAGCCGAGGGGGACGGAAAAGACAGTTCTCTAGTGAAAACATGCGGGAATCAATCAAAAAACCACTTTGGGCACAACATACGAGGCCCAAATAGCACTGTAGGAAGGTTAAAACCTCTGAAAAGTCGATTTTGCATGATATGGGACCTTTAAAGTGCATATGACAGGTTTTCGTGATTTTCTTATTTTGACTTAATTCGGTGTATTGATACCTGTTGTGAATATAAATTATAGTTTTACACCAATCGAGTCGCCGTTTGTGGAGAAAAGTTTAAAAATCCGTCGAAAATTACAGGAAGTAAACAAACTGATGACATCACACTGGGGGAGACAAAAGTTATGCATAATTTACCCAAAAAAGCGTGTTTTTTTTTTAATTCTTTACACATTAATTCGACAAAAAAGGTGTTCACATGTGTTTTTAATTTGAAAAGGTTAAAAGATCTGTGACATTAGATGAATTTGGGTGGTTGCTATGGTAATTTCCTAGCGTGATGTCATCATTTACAACCAGGAAGTGAAACAAAAAACCTAAAAAATTGCGAAACCGGGATCAAATTTGTGAAGTATTTTAGCAAAATTTGAAATGTATTTATCTAAAGTACATATTAGTTAAATGAGTGGTTTAACCTGTCAGGGGCCCTTTAATATTCTAAACCTAATTCCTAACCTTAACCCTAACCCTAAATTTAATTAAGTAGTTATTAAGCCTGAATCGTGCTTAATAAACTATTTGTTCACAATTAATTAAGTCTTTATTCAGGCTTTGTTACGGCAAATTAAGCTGTAGTCATTATAAACTGGTACCAATTAATCTTATAAGTAGGGCTGAAATAAGTTAATTGATTAATTGCAACTCGATGATTGAGATAATTGTCAGCTAATTTAATAATCGAATAATCGTTATCTGGATTATACACAACCTTCAAAGCATGTCATGTGCTCAGAAAAGAAGTTTTAACACTGAGTCCGATCAGGAATTACATCAAAATGACAAAGAAAACGTGTTAATGCAGTGTTTTTGATCAAATGCCAGCTTTTCAGAGAGCAGCGGACGATAAAGTCTGTCAAAAATGAACCTAAAACCTACAACGACTGACCCAAGATCCACGAAAAAATAAGAAAAACAGTTCAGTATCTTTATTTCACTCATCATTGCATCTATTAGCACGAACCAGAGCTGAAAAAAGGATAAAAAATAATATCTTTTTGACATGAAAGTGCTGCTCTGATGCAAGCCCAAAGCTCTGATGCAACCTGCAACTCGTGACTCTCCAAATGTGCAAACGACTTTCCAAAAAAAAGCCCAAAGTCAGGAGAAAGAAGTAAACTTGGCAACTATTTCAAGAACATTTTTTGTTTGTAAATCTACTTCATCATCAGGAACTCTCAAAGCGCGTCATCTTAGGTTCATCTGGGTCAAATTTAGCAAAAATCTTATATTCACAGACACTAACTGAATAATCGATCAAATAAAATAATTATTAATTGCAGCCCACTTATAAGTCTTTTATAACTATTATATAACAATAATCAGGTTATATTTTTATTTATTTGTCCAGAAATGTGTTAGAAAATGTCTTTGTGGTTCAAGTATCGCAAAAAACTTCATTAGATACAGTCAGCATTCCAGGTAACATGGCTAATGCACCTCTGTGGGCGACGGAATCCATTCATTTCAATGTAAAAGAGCTACTCTGTCACTCAACAATAAAAGCAAATGCAGACTTTAGGAGTTTTAAAGCACCAAATACAGACAAAAAAAGAATAAAGAAGCCCAATGGCCCAAATTTGATTTAACTTAATGCCTGCTGTGTCTGTTTAAAACACCTAGAAAAACAGACCTTGTGTCTGGTTTATCTAGATCTACTTTATTATTAATTAATTAAATGAACACAGGCACAGCACAGTGACGTAAAGGTGGACAATGTTGACAAAAATCTATGTTTTTTTTAAAGCATTTTATGATTTCCGGGACAATAATCAGGTTATATTTTTTCTTTATTTATCCAGAAATGTGTTAGAAAATGTCTTTGAGGTTCAAGTATCGCAAAAATATTCATTAGATACAGTCTGCATTCCAGGTAACATCTCTAACGCATCTCTGTGGGCGACGGAATCCATTCATTTCAATGTAAAAGAGCTGCTCTGTCAGTCAACAATAAAAGCAAATGCAGACTTTAGGAGTTTTAAAGCACCAAATACAGACAAAAAATTAATAAAGAAGTCCAATGGCCCAAATTTGATTTAATTTAATACCTGCTGTGTCTGTTTAAAACACCTAGAAAAACAGGCCTTGTTTCTAGTTTATCTAGATCTACTGTGGAATATTCCAGGCAAAGCAGTAACATCTCCATGGAGACAAGCATGCAGCGGCCCTTTCGACCTGAAAAGTCAGCAGAAAGAAGCAAACTTGGCAACTATTTCAAGAACATTTTTTGTCTGTAAATCTACTTCATCATCAGGAACTCTCAAAGCGCCGTCATCTTAGGTTCATCTGGGTCAAATTTAGCAAAAATCTTATATTCACAGACACTTTATCGATCAAATAATTGTTAATTGCAAGCCACTTATAAGTCTTTTATAACTATTACATTGTCTTGATTTGATTAAAAATCCTTCAAAGTTTCTTATGGGTATAACGTGTACAGCAAAGAGCCGTTTTAATCAAATATTGTTTCATTTTCTCGTCGTTTTTTTCTGAAATCGTTCCGAGTGCCCCTTGTTTGGGAAAGATACTGGTCCAAACACTGATTTTTTTCGTGCATAACCAGCTTTAGAAAATCAAACTTTCTGAACGATAAAGTAAAATCAGTGACATAAACATTCAGATTGAAAAAGAAAAGTTTCAGTTTACAGTTTGTCGAGTTGAGATGACTTTTTTGCGTCTAAAACTTTCACCATTATTATATTTTAGATGATATTGTGACCTGACTGTGATCTGTTTTTATCTTTATGGAAGAAACCAGCTCTCGTTCAGGGATTTCAAGTAAAAAGTGAAGTCTATTGAAAATATTTAGCCAAATCCTCACATATTTTCCACAAATCTCAATAAATCAAAAGCTATCAGGGTCAAATGAACTTTATTGTTTAAGATACTTTGTTCTTCTCACTTCGTTTGCGATTCGCTGTTTCAAGGCCAAACATTATTTCTGTGATTGTTGAAATTTTAAATCAAAATCTGCGTTTATTTCTTTGCTCAACTTAGTATTTCATTTGCAAAAACAGATAAGTGCCTTTAAAAAAAATATATTGGTGGCTTGCATTGTTCAGTAATTAAAAAAAAAAAATCTATTTTACTGCAACTAAATGATTATTCCATCCCTCTTTGATAAACACCAGACTTTATTTCTGTTGGTAATATCTGCAGAAGATGCAAGAAAAAGACGTTTAGATAATAATCTGTTTTTGCAATTGAACTATCTGCTTTTTACGTTCTTATTTTTGCTTTTTTTTTGTTTCTGTTTTGCATCTTATTATTATATATTTTTAACTGTATCATATTTAAATACACAGAGAAAAAAACAAAAAAAAAACTATGTATTTGATGAAATAACTGTATTATACTGTAATTATTCACATATATTCACAAATTATAAGTTTGCATCCGATTCAAGGCAATGTTTGCTGATGCTACTTTAGATACACTTTTGAATTCTAAAATATTTTGGGGGGAAAGTATTAAAAACTAAACTAAAAACAACAAACTAAAACTAAAAAAGTGTTTTAGTTGCATATTTTATTAGTGATTCTTCTAATATAATGTACAGGAGAGTCTATTGCAGTATTCCACAAATGTCTGTACTCTTACTTTTAATAATAGTAATGTATAATAGACCCTTTAAAGGTTCGTAAATTAAAACATACTAAATTCCAGAATGGAGGCAAAAGTGAAGTGGAACACGATGTGATTTCAATGAGAAACTGGGATTAACTTCAGAAAATCACAAAATATGAAAAATCAAGTTGGTTTTGACAAAAAAGTGACATCAGAGTCTGGTTTAAACACATTTAACATTGTTTTTCCTCATTATTTGTTTATTTCATTAGAGATTATGATTGACAATTTGTATTTTTGATCAAGGTAAAAGTTCAGTTTCTTAAGCTTTACTGGATAAATACTAGTTTTCATAATGTTGACCTCACAATCGTTTGTTTTTATCTCCGGAATATACTTTTTGTGAAGCTCAAATTCTGTTTTTTATGTAAGAAAGCAGTGTTTTCCATCGTTTTTAAAGGAGGAGCAAACTAACTGACATTCCTACGCTGGAAAATCCAAATGGTGGTTTGATTTGTTGTTGGAAAAGCTTAAAAACATTAGCATTTAGATCGGATGCCAGTTAATCACCGAAAATGTTCTATCGTCTCTTAATTTTGTCTCCGTTCTGGAATTTTGAACATTCTGATGTCGTAGCATTTTAATGGGTCTGTGCACAGAGCAGTGATCAACATATTTTATTATTATTATACGATTTGCCGTCTTTCTAAACCGTATTGACCCTTTAAAATGCTATGTCAGTAGAATGTTAAAAATTCCAGAATTGAGCTGAAATAGAACAGATCATAATATATATATCACGGATTAACTGACATCAGATCAAAATGCAAATGGATTTAAATCTTTAGAACAATAAAACAAGCAAATCTTTTGAATTTCTAGTGTAGAAATGTCAGTTAGTTTGCTTTTCTATTACAAAGAATGGAATAATCTCTGTTTTCTAGCATCAAAATCGTATAGACCCTTTAAAATGTGACGTCATAAAAATTCTACAGGAGGCAAAATGAAGTTGACAGTAGATTTTTTAATGATTCTCTCCCATTAGATCTAAATTCTACTGGTTTTAAGTGTTTGTGTTGGAAAAAAGCAACACATTTGAATTTCCAGAGTAGAAAGGTCAGTCAGTTTGCTTTTCTAAAACAAACAATGGACAAAATACAATTATCTAGCCTTAAAATATGTATTTTAGCTTCAAAAGAATCTAATTTGTGGAATAGTATCTAATATATCTCTAGATAAAATGAAAAATTGTTGCAGGCTCAACATTTCTGTGAGTATTTTTCCAGTAAAACCCATAAATCTGGATTGTTCCTTCATCAAAATGCAAAGAGTTGATCATAATTTCCTAAAACATAATGTAAAATACAATAATAAATGTGTTTAAAGCAGCTCTGATGTCACTCACATGTGTCTGAGGCTTTACATTTTACAAAACCATCTAAATGTTTCATATTTTGTGACATTCTGAGGTTAAATCCCAGTTTCTCCAGAGTTAAACATTTTTAAACGGTCTACAATGGACATAACACTTGCTCAACAGTTCATAAATATCCTTCGACATACAGTATTAGTCGGTAAACGGTGTGAAAAGATAATTACTTCGAACTTGAAATGAAATGTGTTTTTAAAAGCAATGATAAACAGTCGTTATTAATACCACGTCTAATTAGGATTTCCCGTGCAGCTCCTCCATTAGCGCAGGCTGTTACACCAGCGTCTGTGTAATGTTTGCTGGCACTCCGTAAGAACTGCCCAAAGGGTTTCATCTGAATTAGGATTTGATTTATCTGCCTTTGAATGAGAAATCACTGCACTCGTAATAATAGAAACAGCCTCCGCTCCCAAAACCGGGAGAAAAAAAACAGGACAAATAAAGACGTGAGCAGAGCCACGAGGCGCGTTCCCGGCTCCAGATCCGTCCGTGTACAAGTGTTGCATTGAAATGAACACGGGCACAGCACAGTGACGTAAAGGTGGGCAATGTTGACAAAAATCTATTATTTAAAGCATTTTATGATTTCCGGGACAATAATCAGGTTGTATTTTTATTTATTTGTCCAGAAATGTGTTAGAAAATGTCTTTGAGGTTCAAGTATCGCAAAAAACTTCATTAGATACAGTCGGCATTCCAGGGCACATGGCTAACGCAGCTCTGTGGGGGACAATCCATTCATTTCAATGTAAAAGAGCTGCTCTGTCACTTAACAATAAAAACAAATGTAGACTTTAGGAGTTTTAAAGCACCAAATACAGACAAAAAAAGAATAAAGATATTTGATATTTATAAGGCCCAAAGTCACTGGGATAGGCTCCAGTCACCCGCGACCCCTAACGGGAATAAGCGGTAGAAAAATGATATTTATACAAAAATTTGTATAAATATCAAAGAATTCATCTTAATTTAATGCCTGCTGTGTCTGTTTAAAACACCTAGAAAAACAGACCTTGTTTCTAGTTTATCTAGATCTAGTTTATTATTAATGAATTAAATGAACACGGGCACAGCACAGTGACGTAAAGGTGGGCAATGTTGACAAAAATCTATAATTTGATGTTTTTTTAAAGCATTTTATGATTTCCGGGACAATAATCAGGTTGTATTTTTATTTATTTATCCAGAAATGTGTTAGAAAATGTCTTTGAGGTTCAAGTATCGCAAAAATATTCATTTGATACAGTCGGCATTCCAGGTAACATGGCTAACGCACCTCTGTTGGGGACAATCCATTCATTTCAATGTAGAAGAGCTGCTGTGTCGCTCAACAACAAAAGCAAACGCAGACTTTAGGAGTTTTAAAGCACCAAATACAGACAAAAAATCGCCCAAATTTGTTTAAATATCAAAGAACGCTAACAGTATCTTTGGGCTAAATGGTACTGCAATGCTAGCGTGTGGATTTTAAATTGACAGAACAATTAATTCACTTTTCTGAGTCAACGACCTTCATTAAGACGACTCGACTTGAATTCGTTTTGCTTAAAATGATAGGGCTGCAGTTAATCGATTAATTGATTATTGAAGCAATTGTTAACTAATTTAGTGTTCAAATAATAATGAACTGGTCTACAATTGAGTTTCAAAACATGCCATGAGCTTAGAAAAGACGTTTTATGACTCAAATTGAGGCGCCATTTCATAAAAATGATGAGGCAAATGTGTAAATTTAATGTATTTGATTAAAAAAATACACTTCTGTTGGTAAATGCACTCCTCCAGGATCCTCGAACCGCTTCACTTCAGCTTCATCTGGGTCAAATTCAGTAAAAATAATTCATCCCATGACTTTTGCATTCTAAATAGCTGATCGATTAATTGAAATAATAATCTAGCAGCAAAACAATCGTTAGCAGCTCTTCTTAAAATACACAAAACGTCTTGAAAGATGGAAAAAGATGTGTTTCCCATTGAATCCACACAGACCACACTTTACTATGACACGATGCCGACTGTATCTATGGATAGTAAAAATAAAAACGCTAACTTTCCAAATTTGAATTGCTTTAAACCAGTGTTTCCCAACCAGGGGTACAGGGACTCCAAGGGGTACGTGAGGAATTACCAGGGGGCACTTGGAATGGTTTCAGGTGTTCAAAGAAGATGAAATGTACTTTTGTCTGAATAGAAAAGTGTAATTAGTTGTAAATTTAGAATCTTTTTAGAGTATATTGGACCATAAATATAATAAAACAACAAATTAAATAGTAATAATTGACTATTTTCGACTAGTAAACCCATTTATTTGCCCAAAAGCCAAGTTAAGGGGTACTCTGAGTGCAAAACAAACCTTAGGGGGTACTCAAGACAAAAACGGTTGAGAAACACTGCTTTAAACCATTGTTTGGAAAATCACACTTCAAATTTCTGTTTGTTTCCATCCACTCTTTTTGCACCTTTTAGACAGTTTTCACTACATTAACACCTTAGTTAGCGTTAATAAAACAGCAAAGACTTGATTCATGATGAAGAAATACGTTGTTAAGAATGATTCAGTGTTAGTAACTACTTTAAGGTGAGGAGTTAGGGTTAAGGTATTAATTAAGTATCATTCAGTATTCATCTTTCTTAATAAACTTGTTCAATATGAATTAAGTCTTTGTCAATGATTTATTAAGGCTATTAAAAGTGTTATTCAGTTTTCTTATAGACAGCACTTGTTAGTTTTGTCATATCTTTAACGGTTTTGATATAATCCTGTTGACATTGCCCACCTCTACACGTATGACTATGGTCTGTTCACTCTTTTATTGAATGCACAAAACGCACGATGGACACGAGATGCACGGCCTGGTTTTACGGTGTGTTGTTTGTACGGTGTATTGTTAAAATAAAGACAGCCGCACTGGACTGGGATGGGGTTCGAGCGGTCGTCTTTATGACACACAGGAGATCCTAAAGTCCTGTTCAATAAGCTCTGCACAGTCACAGCAATAACGAGAAACTACTTTCAGATGACGTTTTAACACAAAGTTCCATGGACAAATATTAGGCCCAAAAAAAAGCAAAGAAACACATTTTATCAGATGTGCTGCCCATAGATCCTTCCAGTGTTTGTAAAATAAGCGCCGCGTTCTGTTAGCCAGTTGCTATTTTATGCTTGTTTATTAATTTAATCCTTCATCATCTGATATAAGGAAACTATCAGCTGCTGGACATGTTCAATATGAAAAGAAAGCTGTGACCCACTTATTTTCCGTCAAAATCAAACATTCTGGGATGAATTAGAGTCAGTTTTTACTCCAAAAGCACAAATTAAAAAATTACACTAATAGGACTTTTAAATGGATTCCGCCTGTACTTTTTTACTTCATTACAAGTCCCTAAAACTATTTTTTTTTTTTGTTAAATTAGCTTCAGCTTTGAAAGAGGAATTGTCAAAACCAACAAAAGCCAAAACTAGCGTCAAGGCAAAATCTAAAAACACCAGCTTCACTTCAAATATTTAACAAAGAAAATGTAGGTGGACTTTAAAGTCTGATATTCCTCTTTGCAGAGCTTGTTTCCAAGTGGAATCAGAGTAAATCAGACACAGATGCCAAAACTACAGAGTCTCATCTTCACAAAGAGTCCAGACAATAGTTTGTGCTCCTAAGGGTTCAGAAACAGCTTCATTTTAGTCAAATGTTTTACGAAAAACAGGTCCGAGCGGCATATGGTTAGCCTGCTACCATTCCCTGATTCAATGAGAGAGTTAGCATAAGCCTCCAAAAATCGCAAACTATGAAAAACCAGAGCTGTTTTGGCAAATGACACCCACGGGGAACACGTGAGTAACATCTGAGCAGAGTTTGAAAATGTTACCACATGTTGAACTCTTGTTACTGTTAGCGATTAGCAGCGAAACTAGCATACATGAAAAAAAAAACCTTGTAATAAACTTCTCGACAAAAAACATTGAGTGTCAACTGGAACCAACCCGTCGACCACATTAAGGTGTAGTCGATATCTTGTTAAAAGTCAGTGTTGAGTGCGTGAACAGTTTGATGTTTTATTTTAGATAATTCGCCTTATTCCGGAAGTTGCCGTGCGCGCCACCGTCTTGTTTCCGTTGTAGTTTACATGGAGCAGACGAGCTCAACAGAAAATAAGTTCTACACGAACCGTTTTCAGGCCGCAGGAAATCGTTGCATTGTTGACTTGTTGTTGCTCGTGTTCATTAAACATTTTAGACAAATCAATCTACTTTATGTAACATTTTAGCGAGAGACTTTTCCCTCGTTGCCCATTTGCGCGAACACCGTTAGCGTCAAACCGTAAGTCCCTTTTCTACAAGAGCGCTCATCATAGACATAAAAAGAGCCAAAAGTGGGCGGGGCGGAATAAGGTGAATAATTAGCGTGTAAACAGTCATCTGAGCTAAAGGCTAACTCATTTAAAGTTGAGATTTCCTATTTGTGCGCTTCTGGTGAGCACCTAGTAACTACCAAACATAAGTTTTAACATTAATATCTGGAAATAAAAGTTTCTATATACTTAAATATGGGGATCAGCGTTGTTTGTGATGAAGCGTTCGATTTGACGTAAGTTGGGGTAGCATCGGCTAGCAACGTAATCGGGTCCAAGCAATCTATGAATGTCTATGTCTATTATTTATTTATTTTTAATTCGCTTTCCCAACCAAAAGAATGCAATAGAATCTAAATACAAGAACAATCCTGGCTCGTGCGTCACTCCTGGAAGGGTCTATTCACCTTATTCCCCTTCCCCGCACTTTTGTTGTAAATGCACTTCCGTTTGACGAGAACTCCGTTAAAGCTAATGACGAACGAGGGAAAAGTCTTGCCGCTAAAATGTTACATAAAGTAGATTGATTTGTGTAAAATGTTTAATGAACACGAGCAACAACAAGTCAACAACGCACTGATTTTCCTGGTCAGTCTGAAAACGGCTTTTTAGTCCATGTAGAACTTATTTTCTGTTGAGCTCGTCTGCTCCGCGTAAACTACAACGGAAACAAGACGGCGGCGCGTACGGCAACTTCCAGAACAAGGTGAATAATTCTGCCGCTCAGTCGGAATGTTGAGGAGCATTTATTTCATCTCCGTGGAAACAAGCAAGCGACAGACCCTCCGCAGAAAAGCCACTTAGTGCACCTTTAACGTAAACAACTTAAAGCCTGGCCCACGTAATGCCTTTAAATGTCAGCTGACTTTTGAAACACGGAGCTAAACAAACATATCTTCGGTTGCCGTGACGAGGCCTCCACGGTAACCATCTTTCATAATTGCTGCTCCCACAGTCCAGTGCTAATGGCTGTATAATTAGACTAATGGGACAAACACGCATCTCTTTTGTTGCTTTGTGAAATCCACCCTATATTTCCACAGCTCGCGGGCGTAACTGCACATAATTAAATCGCACCTTCTCTGTCTCTTTACGGTGTTTTTTTCTTTCTTTTTTCCACGAGTTTCTCGGCGTGTCACGGTGAAAAATGTCGCGCTAAGCATCTCTTTGTTGTTTCCGCGCAGGCTTGACGGCGCGCACACTGCAATTTGCATTTTATAATTACTTGTGTTCTGTAACATTAGAACGGACCTAAAATAGCAGCTAGCTTCGTCGCTAATGGGATGAGCCTCTGATGCAGCGGAGACTGTTAATAGTGTTTTAAAAGCTTCATTTAAAAAGACTGAGTGTGTGTGTTTTGGAGATTAATGCATTTACTAAAGCCAGATTGTAATACATCATACAGAGCATTGTCATATGGAGATATATATAAACACTTGTCAACGTTTTAATAAAAGACTTAACAACACTTGACTCCTAATTTAACTTCACACGCAAACATGTTTCTTTGTCAATGTTCTTTATGCTTTGATTCACGCTTTTATGCCTCCATTTTGCTTTGAACGGTCCAGTATTTTGTAAATTATGTTGAGGGAAAGAATAAAAATGTATGAATCATGTGTGACCAGGGTAAGGATAATAATCCGATTCGGTTCATTAGGTCTTTTGATATAATTGTACTGTAGTTTCCTGTAAACATACCTCTGTTTTTGTCATATCTTTTGTGCTGAACATGATTTTCACTGTTTTGAAACGTGAAAAACAGAACTTGTTTGTTTTAAACTCTTTACACAGGGTTTCCACAGGGCATTAAAAAGAATTAAAAGTCAATCAAAGAATTTTGTCACATTAAAATGCATTAAAAAGTATTAAATTCAATCCTCACAGGCATTAAATCTAAAAACAATTAGAGGAAAAAGATTTGTCTAAGAACAAATATAAACATATAAAAATAAGAGCAAATAATTATCGTCTCCTCAGAGCCGCTGTATCAGCCAATTGCGAGTGCATTTACTTTGACATTTAACATTCAAATATATTTTTAATCTCGATGTTAGTAGATGAGATCAAATCCTCTATAAGGTAAAAGATCTGCTTCAAAACATACATTTCCATGGTTTAAATTTCATGTAAAGTAGTTTATTAAATTCTCGTCATTCTAGTGCCAGATGGAATGGTTACAAGCCAGTAGTTTTGACATGATAAATGCATAAGTGTGTGGTTTTGACGTTGATAACGGCATTAAAAATGTTGAAATGCGCCATTAAAAGGCATTACATTTTTTGCTGAAACCTGCATAAACCCTGTCACATCAGTCACTGTTATCGCTCATTTTCCCAGCATCCAAAATATTCACCGCGATGAGTTTATCAGCACTTCCACCAGTCTCTGAACCCATAGCGAGTTTTGCTAACAAACTTTAGCATGCTAACAGTGCACTTCCTGCTTCTCGTAGAATAAAACCTCTATAAACAGAGAAAGCGCTGTGGTCTCATTTTCCCTCGAATAGATGCTTTTACAATACATCTGTGCTGGGACAACACAGAAAAACACAAAAAATCAGTTACAAGCCCTCCTCTGTTTTTCACGTTTCAAAACAGAAAAATAAGGTACAGCCCCTTTAACCATTTTGGCTGCGTTGTACTTCGTTCCTCAGAAGTGTCATGTGATGTTACTGTGACGTGTCTTTTTAAAATTTATTTATTTATTTTTATTTAACCTTTATTTAACCAGGAAAGTATCTGATCAGCTGATTTAAACAGATTTTGACACTGTCTTCCTTCTTGGAGCAGTAGGACGACAGCGCCACCTGCAGTCCGACTGAACTGTGTCCCAGGCGTGAGACAGTTTGTACGGCCCCTCGTCCCGATTCACAGTCTGGTGTTTGTTTGTCGATCTCGATGCTCTCTGTGTTGGGCATATCTCCTCTCTCACGCCGGGGACACAGTTCTGAAGGCGCACTGCAGGTGGTGCTACTGCTGCAAATAAGAAGACAAAATGTGTTTAAATCAGACACGTCACATGACACTTCAGAGGAAAGCTTCAGAGCACAGCCGAAACTGTCCAAGTGGCATAAAAATAGAGAAATGTTAACAAGAAACTGAAGTACAAGGTTAGAGTTCATTCCAGGACTGTAAAGTAATCACAAATACTTTTCATTCTGAGTTTTTGTTTGTTTTTCTGGTTATTGGTTATTACTGAGTATAGCTCCAGTCTGAATTGTACTCATAACAGCAGTGGTGGAAGAAGTACTACGTTTGTTACTCAAATAAAAGTACAGATACATGTGCAAAAATTACAAAAGTAAAAGTATCGTAAACGTGCTGAAGTACCTGTTTGAAAATGTACTTTAAGAGTAAAACGTACAAGTATTTCATGCAGCTTATGAGACCAGTTTTATGTATTAAATGTCGTAGTTTTGGTAAAGAATTGTGCTTTGTTCTGCTTGACAAAGGTCTATTCGAATGAATATGTTTAAATTTATCTGTATTTGTTTGCTTGTTGAACTTGAACTGAAAACCTTCAGACAGAACGTCACCGTCAACGAGCTCAGAATAACTCCTCAAACAAAATGAAAAGTACAGTTAAAAATATAGGAGTAAAAAGTACACATACTTGGTCTCAAATGTAGTAACACAAAAGTAAAAAGTATCCACTGTAAAAACGACTTAAGCAAAGTACAGATACCTACAAATTTGACTTAAGTACAGTACTTTTACTTTTGTACTTGGTTACTTTCCACCTCTGCATAAAAGCTACGTCTGCTCGGATTGACCAGAGCAGAGAAAATGTGGATTAGAGTTAAGGATTAGGCTCGGGTCAGCTTAAACCGTTTAATTTATCAAGTTTTGTGTAAATGACTGGTCTAAAATGTTACTAAAATAATAGTTTAATATTTCATGAGTACTTTATACCTTTACATAAGCACAAATTTATGATCTGTTCTTCTAAGATACGGGTTAGCATTAGCGTTAGGGTTACTTTTAGCCAAGTAACCAGTACTTTAAGTCAGCCTGCTGTGTAACTTCAAAAACGTTACCAAAAGGTGCCATGAGAACTCTGTAAAAAGTAAGTAAACAAGTAAAACATACCAATAAAACAAAGTGTAAAACATGCACCAAAAAAGGACCAAAGCTGAAATATTTCCCAACCTGAATTCTTGCTTGTGAGTGTCATCCTCATGCTTCTGCCACAGCCTCTTTTACACAGTCTGATCACCGCAGCACTTTGACAAAACTGAAATCACCTTTTTCTGAAGAAAGGGTTTATATTTGTTCACTCTGACGTAAAACCCAAGAAAAAGTGTCTGGAGGAATGAAGGTCTTGTGCAGCGTATTCCAATCTTTCTGCAACTACGGGCACATCTTTTGGAATATTTTTCAGAAGAGACACATTTGTGACAATTTACTTTTGTTAGAAAAGAAACTAAATCAATTCAAAGACTTTCTGCAGTCTGAGTCTCTTCACTTCTGATCTTCTCAAAGTCGTGAAATCATAAGAAGGAATAAATATTTTAAATACGTGTCATCGTTTACTGTTTGAATTATCGTTGTAAGAGGATTGTTTTGTTATCGTGCCCTTCTATGTTTGTGCCCGTTTACATTCAACACTTCAACGTTTGTCTGAATGTGACCAACAGACATAGAAGGTTCATTAGTTTGAAGTGAAATTACCACAAGTTTCTGTGTAAAAGGGGCTGACATTTGCCATGGTTGTCTGCCCTCCCCCTCTCTGGTCCTCCTCTTGTCTTTTTCTGGTCCTTCTCTGGTCTTCCTCTTGTCTTTTTCTGGTCCTTCTCTGGTCTCCCTCTTGTCTTTTTCTGGTCCTTCTCTGGTCCTCCTCTTGTCTTTTTCTGGTCCTTCTCTGGTCTCCCTCTTGTCTTTTTCTGGTCCTTCTCTGGTCCTCCTCTTGTCTTTTTCTGGTCCTTCTCTGGTCTCCCTCTTGTCTTTTTCTGGTCCTTCTCTGATCTTTCTCTGGTCTTCTCCGTGTCCTTCTCCTTTCCTCATCTGGTCCTTCTCTTCTGCCCACCCTTCGGTCTTTCTTTGGTCTTTTCCGGTCCTTCTCTGGATCTTCTCCGGTCCGTCTGTGGTCCTCTTCTTCTGCTCTCCCGCTTGTCTTTTTCTGGTCCTTCTCTGGTCTTCTCCGTGTCCTTCTCCTTTCCTCATCTGGTCCTTCTCTTCTGCCCACCCTTCGGTCTTTCTTTGGTCTTTTCCGGTCCTTCTCTGGATCTTCTCCGGTCCGTCTGTGGTCCTCTTCTTCTGCTCCCCCGCTTGTCTTTTTCTGGTCATTCTTTTGTCCTTCCCTGGTCCCTTTCTGGTCCTCCTCTTCTGGTCCCTCTTTGGTATTTCTCTGATCTTTATTTGGTCCTCTTCTGATCCCTCTTCTTTCCTCCTCTGGTCCTCCTCTTCTGCCTCCCCTCTGGTCTTTCTTTGGTTTGTTTTCATTTTCTGGTCCCTCTTGGGTCCTCCTCTTCTGCCTCCCCTCTGGTCTTTCTTTGGTTTGTTTTCATTTTCTGGTCCCTCTTGGGTCCTCCTCTTCTGGTCCACCTCTGGTCTCCCTTGTGTGCTCTCTGATTCCATCTTGATTCCATGATTGACTCTCTGCTCCTCTGGTCCTTCTCTGGCCGCTGTTTGCTCTCCCTCCGGTCCTTTTCTGTCTTCCTCTTGTCCTTCTCTGGTCTCGCTCTGGTCTCTCTGGGGTTCTTTTTTGGTCTTCCTCTGGTCCCTCTCTGGTCCTCCTCTGTTCTTTCTCTGCTTCTCTTCTGGTCCTCCTCTCCTCTCCTTTGGTCCCTCTCTGGTCTATCTCTCTCTGCTCCTCCTCACCTCTGCTCCCTCTCTGGTCTCCTCTCTGGTCCCTCTCTGGTCCTCCTCTGCTCTCCTCTGGTCCCTCTCTGGTCTATCTCTCTCTGGTCCTCCTCTGCTCTCCTCTGGTCCCTCTCTGGTCCTCCTCTGCTCCTCCTCTGCTCTCCTCTGGTCCCTCTCTCGTCTATCTCTCTCTGGTCCTCCTCTACTCTCCTCTGGTCCCTCTCTGGTCTATCTCTCTCTGCTCTCCTCTGTCCTTTCTCTGGTCTCTTCCTGGTCCTCCTCTGCTCCTCCTCTGCTCTCCTCTGCTCCTTCTCTGCTCTCCTCTGGTCCCTCTCTGGTCTTCCTCTGCTCCTCCTCTGGTCCCTATCTCTCGGGTCCCTCTCTGGTCCTCCTCTGCTCTCCTCTGCTCCTTCTCTGCTCTCCTCTGGTCCCTTTCTGGTCCTCCTCTGCTCCTCCTCTGCTCTCCTCTGGTCCCTCTCTGCTCTCCTCTGCTCCTTCTCTGGTCCCTCTCTGGTCCTCCTCTGCTCTCCTCTGTTCTTTCTCTGCTCTCCTCTGGTCCTCCTCTGCTCCTCCTCTGCTCTCCTCTGCTCCTCCTCTGCTCTTCTCTGGTCCTCCTCTGCTCTCCTCTGGTCCCTCTCTGGTCTATCTCTCTCTGGTCCTCCTCTACTCTCCTCTGGTCCCTCTCTGCTCCTCCTCTGCTCCTCCTCTGCTCTCCTCTGCTCCTCCTCTGGTCCTCCTCTGCTCCTCCTCTGCTCCTCCTCTGCTCTTCTCTGGTCCCTCTCTGGTCCTCCTCTGCTCTCCTTTGGTCCCTCTCTGGTCTATCTCTCTCTGGTCCTCCTCTGCTCTCCTCTGGTCCCTCTCTGCTCCTCCTCTGCTCTCCTCTGTCCTTTCTCTGGTCCTCCTCTGCTCTCCTCTGGTCCCTCTCTGGTCTATCTCTCTCTGGTCCTCCTCTGCTCTCCTCTGGTCCCTCTTTGCTCCTCCTCTGCTCCTCCTCTGCTCCTCCTCTGCTCCTCCTCTGCTCCTCCTCTGCTTCTCCTCTGCTCTCCTCTGTCCTTTCTCTGGTCCCTCTCTGGTCCTCCTCTGCTCTCCTCTGGTCCCTCTCTGGTCTATTTCTCTCTGGTCCTTCTCTGCTCTCCTCTGGTCCCTCTCTGGTCCTCCTCTGCTCCTCCTCTGCTCTCCTCTGGTCCCTCTCTGGTCCTAGCTCGTGGTGCGTCTTTTGCCCCCGTCCATGCTCCTCCCTGTCCTGCTGCTTCTCCTGCTCTTCCCTCGCTTCCTGCCCATGACCGAGGCTTCTGCTGCGGCTGCTGCTGATGCTGACTAACCCGCCTGAAGGGGGCGCTCTGACCCACGGACGCCGCCTGTGTGTGAGGAACCATCTCATCACCGCAAGCACACACACACAATGACATTTTATATGAATATTTATGTACAATTTGGAATGTTTACTAATGTTTCTTGTAGCGTTGATGGTCTGGGTCACAGGCACATCTGACTTGCATCATTCAGAAGCAGCTCAACGTGTGATTCGATTGTTATTGGCTCTAACAATCGGTTTATGCAATGTTTACGTCATGCAGGGCAGTCAGCGCCGTACTGGTTCTATCCAAGGGTTTTGTTATGGCTTTTCAGGACTTAGAACCAGGAGAAATGCTTATTAATCTGAACTGAAAAGCTCAAAATCATTCATTGTAAATTGGAGTTTACAATGAATGAATGAATATTTTTATTTAAGTGTCATGCGCTCTGGTGCCCAGGGCTTATATGACACTATCAACATTTGTCAAAGAAAGATGTTCATCATTGGCAAAACAAACAGTGTCCAACATAATCACAACTTAATCAAATTATCTCAGGATACAAAGTCTTTTGTCTTAATGTCCAGGCCTTCTCTACAAACAACATTTTATTTTCAAATAACTTAACCTTCAAGTCGCCCAAACAAGTCAGGATCATATCACAGAAACACTTTCTTAAGTTATTATACAATGGACAATAAAACATGAAATAGAATTCATCCTCCACCAAACATTTTTTTACATTTGTTTACATTAGCAACAAGAACCAAGATGGCGGCAGGATGAGAATTTTTTTGTTTTTTTTGTTTTGTTTTGTTAGAAAATCCCCATTAATTTTTCAAACATTCGCAATTATAGAGTTTTGAAGCACAACAGACTATTGAGCCACAGTATAGTGTAACCAATGAACATCTCATGATTATATTCAAGCAAAAAAATTAAAATGTTGATAATAAGTTTAAAACAATTGTCAAAATTCCATTATTAGGACTTTGTAATTCCCTCAAATCTCTCTTGATTCAAGAGAATCAAGGTATTAAGGTATAAACTCCATTCTGTTTACAACACTATACTTAGACTGTGGCCAAGCTCAAGCAAAACTCAAATTTACAGGAGGTTTGAGGATGAGGCTCGCAGAGAACAGTAGAATACAAACGACGAGGCCTCCAGGAGCCATAGATTATAACGACTCAAAATGTTGTCTTCAAGTAATAAAGACTGGTTTGAGGCTAAAACTCCTCCTTTAGGGCAGGACCAATCTATTCTAGCGCAGTATACATTTCTAACTTCTTAGTCCAGTCCATTTAGATTGAAAATAACTTCTGGATGGCTGTTGAAACGTCTCAAATTCAAAAAACCTTTTTCTACCATGGACAGCTCCTCGACGAATGAGGGATTACACCGTTTCAATCCTGCGACACATTACATTTTCAGAACCACATTTTAGATTAATCTGTAAGTATTTTGGACAAACTTTCCAAACTTTAAAAATATGAATGTTTATTTTGAAGTCAGAGTCAGAAATTCCAGCTCACACATACACGCTATATTTTACTTTTATTCGCTAGTAATTGTCCCACAGACTCATTTATGTGCATGTTCAGTTCAGGAGATGCACCCTCTGCATTAGCGGCCATACTGTCCTCACTCACCTTTCACGGGTCTGGATTTGGTCTGGATCATGTCATGGACCACCCCTTGATTGCTCTGGCTCATTTCGTGCAATCATGACACCATCAGCTCGTTCCCATTACCAGCAGATATCTATAGCCACATCTAGAGTCATGTTTCTCTTTATGATAATGCAATCACTGACTTGTTCCTCATCAAACGTGTAGAACATCTGTGTGCGTGGACTCCGGCCAAAGCTTCTGCCTCGTGCAAGACTCAACTGCAGAGTAGGGCTGGGCGATATGGCGATTTTCTTGGGGCCAGATCATGATTTCGATTTTATTACGATTCATGTTTATTTTGTATTTTTGTATCGCCTTTAACAGAGCTGCACGATTTGTGAAAAATATCTTATTGTGAGTTTTCTGACCAGTGCGATTAAGATTAGATTTGTGATTTATGTTTTAATAAAAGGATTCTGTTCAAATTCACATTTTAGACATAATTCTGTCGCTTTTAGTCGCATTTCTGTCATGTTCAGTTGAGTTTGTCATGTTTAAACGCGTCTTTGTCACTTTTTGTTGTGTCTTTGTTGTTTGTAGTCACGTTTTTGTCATGTTTTGGTGCATTGAGTCACGTTTGTTGTTTGTAGGTGTATTTTTGTCACTTTTGAACACATTTTTAATCGCTTTTTGTCGCTTGTTTCAGAACATGTTTGTACAAATCCAAACTACAGCGTTAGCAGTTTTTATTCAAATCAAAACAAGACATTGTTGCATCCATTAAAATGGCGATTTTGTGTCGATTTCATTTAATTGTATAGCCCTCGTCTATTCACCTTATTCTGCCCCGCCCACTTTTGCAGTTTTTTGCACTTTTGTTGTAAACGCAATTCCGTTTGACGAGAACTCCATTAAAGCTAATGACAAACGAGGGAAAAGTCTCGCCGCTAAAATGTTACATAAAGTAGGTTGATTTGTGTAAAATGTTTAATGAACACGAGCAACAACAAGTCAACAACGCACCGATTTCCTGGTCAGTCTGAAAACGGCTTTTTAGTCTGTGTAGAACTTGTTGAGCTCGTCTGCTCCGTGTAAACTAATACAACGGAAACAAGACGGTGGCGCGTACAGTAACTTCCGGAATAAGGCGAATAAGAGGTAAATAAAGTCATCTGCTCAGAGGCTTCAGAGGCTAAACAACAGGAGAAAAAGTGTGTTTGAACAGACAGCTGCATTAAAGAAACAAACAGTGAATCACGATACCACAATGTCACAAAAATAGCAGATTGTCACAAGGACAAGCTCATGATTCGATTTTTATCACCGAATCACCTAGTCTTTTACTAAAAGTGGTGCTCCAGTTGTTAGTTTGGAAGACTTTGTGACCACCAAGACCTGACTTATGTACGGTGACACGGCAGAGACTAAACTAGCACTGAGCAAGGGACTAAAACCATGAAACTAAACCAGAACGATCAATGATTTTAGAGAAATCTGGGCCACTAGAACCATCACACTGAATCAGAACACATCCAGTTTATTTAAATATGCTCATTGTTATTCAATTGTTTATGTTTAAAAAGTTTGGATTGCCATGTTGTTTCCGTGTTCAGAATTACTTTTATTCTTCCCCAAGGAGAAATTCTTTAAAGTCTTGAATTGAATCATATGTTTACTTCTACACTACAGTTATACTTATACCAATAATAGCCTTATTTATTGTTTAACCATTTACAAAATCTGTGTTTTCCAGAAGCAGCATTTCTTTTTCATCTTCTTGCTCATATTTGCCAACACTGCCAATGTTAAACACTATATTAGCATGTTAAACACTATATTAGACATCACATTTTAATAATCAAACATTGACACAACACATTATGGCTCAAAGTAGATCTGGAAAGCCAAAAAAGCTTCAAACTTGATTGTCAACCATTGTGCAAGGAACAACTGGTGTGCTTCGAGGTATTTCCAGGTGTGCTTTGAAAAATAAAATCAGTTTTTCATAGATTTATGGATTTAACTGAATAATTTAGCATTTTGGGGTGTCCTGAGCAACTTCTTAACCAAAAACAAAGCAAAACACTGTATAATATAAAACTGCATTTCTGTTAAATGACACAAAACAAAATAAAACAATCACTGTTACCAATTTAAAGAAACAAACACTGTGGCATACACAATATTTGCTATATTATAACACTTTTTTCTGAAAGGTGAGATTTAGTCAACTTTAGTCGAATATTTGGCCTAAAATCAGTAGAAATGTCCTGAAACAAATCAAAAACACTTTTAAACAACTAAAATAATCTATGTCCATGAAGAAAATGCGTCTTAACTATTCAAAGTTGTTGAATTCAAGTCATGCAAACGTATCCAGAAATATTTTAAGATAAATTATTGCATGATTAATCAGAAATGCCTTGAAACTAGTGAAATATTCAGTAAAAACTACTCAAATCCAGAGAAAAATTATGAATTCAAGTCATTTTAAACTATGCTAGATACATTTTTTTGCTGTGTGTGCTTGTATTTTCACTTCGCAATGCTGACATTTCCCTGTTGTCGGACAAAATCTTACCAAAATTACCATCGGAAATCCTTGAACGTTTCTGGTTATGGCCTTTTTCCCGCTAAACCCCTCAAACAAATCACTTTGAGCTGAAGCTGAGGTCCATAACTCGTGTTGACTTTGTGATTTGGAGAAGGACGTCTGGATTTGTCCTGGACACGTCAGGTTTTAGAGTTTGATGTTGGAGAGGCCACGGCTGCAGACGGAGGGCAGCAGGGCTCAGACGGAGAGCAAGGACACAATCAAACGGAGCGCGAAGAGGATGAGCTAAACCAACGATTTACGACGGCGTCTTCATTTTACGAGATTACATTTTTAGACACTTTTAGAAGCTTGGATCTGTGAAAACTATTGGGATTTGTCAAACTGATGCCTCAAAACAAAAAATCGATTTTGTTTGAAGCAAGAAACTACTGAACATCATTGATTTTGGTTTAGTACTTTGGAAAAATAGAACGAAAATGAAAAAAACTACACATTTTACCTTAGACACAGTTAAGTCCTAGATTTAGATCTTGTTTAGTCCTGGGTTTAACCTGGATTAGTCTTGTTTTAGTCCTGTTTTAAACCTGGTATAGTGCTAATTTAGTCCTGGTTTCATTCAGCTTTGTGGAATGTTCCCGGTTTGCTGTGGTCAATATCTAAGAAGTGCTTTAGTTCTGGTTTAGCTCTGGTTTGGATAAAGTTTAGAACTGGGTTAAAGTTGGTCGAATACGTTTTATTTGGTTCTCTGATCATTTTCATTGAAAGGTTGTCTTTTTTATACCAGAGTTTGTTTTGTTTTCCTGGTAGTTTCTTTTTGTTAAGCTGACAGTTTTATCGGCTGTTTTACAAAGGCTTTGGAACAGTTTTTCTGCCAGTAGACGCAGGACCACAGCGCCATCTGCAGACCGACTTCTTCAGGACAGTATTCCAGATGTGGGAGAGTAAAAAGGACCCTTTTGTCCCGGTTTATCATCCTATGGGCATGGTTAGTGCTGATTTAGTCCTGGCTTAGTGCAGCTCTTGTGAGATGTCGCAATCTCCAGTGGTTATTGTTAGGGAAAGCAAGTGTTGTCCCAACGAGTCCTAGAGTTTTAAGGAGAGACAAGAGACTCTGGATGTCTGAGGCAGGAGAAGTTTATTTACCATCAGTCCGGACCCGGCAACTTGAATACTCAACACATTGTGCTGGTATTGGCTATTCAAGCCCGACTGTGCTTCCACACACAGAGGTTTAAATAGTGGTAAGAAGGCCAGCTTGGAGATAAAATGAGAAGTGCATAGCATACCACTTCTGAGAGACAAGTTCACCATTGAATCTGATAATATTAGAGAAGCACAAATTCTGTAACAGTGGGATGACGCCCGCCGTAGATAGAGCTAACCACTCAGAAATGTCAACAATGGTAGAAATGGAGGTGCCCTTGTTAAGACTATGCACAAGATAGAATTTCTACAACAGTTATGTCATGAATTGGATCTTGTTAAGTTCTGGTTTAGTCATAGGTTAGATCTTGTTTAGTCCTGGCTAAATCCTGGTTTAGTCGTAGATTAGATCTTGTTAACTCTTTGTTCCGTTCAATCCTGGTTTAGACCCTGCTTAGACCTGTTTTACCTTGTTTAGTCCTTGTTTAGTCCTGGTTTTGTTCTTTATAGCGTTTTCTTGGGTTAGACCTTGTTTAGACCTGGTTTAGTGCAGCTATCGTGGTATTCATCATCTGAAACAGTCAGTTAGAAATGTTTTACAACCATTTTTGTCCTGATTCAGTTCAGGTTTAGACCCTGTTTAGATCTGTTTATACCTTGTTCAATCCTTGTTTAGTCCTTGTTTAATCCTGGTTGTGTCTTTCATAGCGTCGTGTTGGGTTAGACCTTATTTAGTCCTGGTTTAGTGCAGCTCCTGTGAGTTTTCCCGTTCTGCAGCGCTCAATATCTAGATGCTTTAGCCTTGGTTCCGTCCTGGTTTAGACCTGGATTAGTCCTGGTTCAGTTAAGTCCAGGTCTTGGTGGATGTTCCCGGTCTGCAGTGGTCTGTATCTGAGAATAGTACACAACAAAAAGCGGTTATGAAGAAACCCAGACAACAGCTTAACAGTGTTGTTTTTGTGGATGTCTTTAACAGATGGGCAGCTGACATCTTAATAACACAAATATCCTTTATGTGAGTTTGATTGGATCAGGGCAGACAGCGCTGAAGAAGAGGCCGGTGGAAGGTTATAAAGACGGCTGCACAGAGGAGAAGTTTGAGTGACAGGAGAAAGAAGAGAGAGGAGGCTTTTGGTTTGACAGGAACACGAGACGAGCTAAAAGGGAAAGGAGAATGTTTTCAGATCAGACAGAAACTTTTACAGACAGACATTGACAAGCGCCGCGTCTTTTGTACATCTACAGTCAAGAGTTTTGTACGTTTAGTTTTCTAATGTTTAGTGGAGTAAAATGGACAACTGTCAGAAGGTCAAGAATATGATCAAATACTCTTTTTTTATCTGCTGTCGGTGAGACTGTTGGTCTAGACACTTTTAACAGCAAAAAGGCAGCGCCGGCTCGTTTAAAGGACAAATCCTGTTCTAACAATGTTCCCTCATCATAAACATACCTGAAGTAGCATCCAGTTGCATTCAGCTGTATTCACGCTGTGTTGAGGAATGTTCATTAGAAAGTCCTCCCCCCTCCGAGCGTCAGACACACTTCCTGCAGAACTCCCTCGATCTGGGACGTATTTTCAGATCATCTACGTCACTTATCCGAGAATCTTCCGCTGTTTTAAGTGTTTGAATCACCGTTAAACTCGTTCTGAGCATTTATGCCTCTAAACACGATGACTGCTGCAGCAAGCTAGCTTTACTGGACTGTAGATATTGCACAGGCGCCATCTGCTGGCTGGATGTACTCAGTAAGTGTCATTTCATACTGGCTGATAAAAAATTCATTGAATGTTTAAAGGCCAGCAGCAATATGAAAAATGCAGAATATTGTTCTTTTAAAACCAAATGAAAGTCAGAAATAGAAAAGTATAAAAGACAGAAAAGTATTTCAATGCAAACAATGTGACAAAATGATTAATACAGTGAATTTAAAACTGTATTCTGTTTTTAATCAGCTGTAATGTTCCATTGTAGATTTGTAGCTTTGTGTGGACATGTGGAAACCTTTCAGCAAATTATTAATATAGAATTTCTGGCATTTAAAACGTACAAGTTGTAACCACAAAATAATACTTTTTCTTACCAATCTTGGGCGTCCTTTGAAACATGAGCAGGTTTGCACAGACCAGAGCACCATTGTAAAAAAAACAGAGTTTATCTGCCAAATAAGAAAATAAAATACCAGTTGCAGATGTAAAATACAATTTATAAATTGTATTTTACAATTTATAAATTGTATTTTACAATTTATAAATTGTAAAATTGTAAATTTAAAGAGCGGCATGTGTGTCTGGAGACGGTGGCTGCAGACTCCTGGTTTAGAGCAACACAAACGGTAAAACTCAGGCTCTAGACTAGAGAGTTAGATTTTAGTTATTTTATTTTGTTTTCATCTTCCCCGCCAAAAACTTGAAAATAGACTTTTAAAAAGTGATTACTTCGTTCTTTTTGACTTCTTTTTATAAGCTCAAACTGGAAGAAAAACTAGTGTTGGAGCGCACCTTTTTTCGTTTGACGTTCAGGGCTTCCGTAGGGGCACCTTTCAATAAAATAAAACAAATTAAAGGATGAAAGGAGAATAGACAATGTCTTCAAAATGTTTTGATAAATATGGTGGAGTATTCCTTTTACTGGGCGCTCTTTGTACATTCTGAAATTAGATCCAGTCCATTGTGACGTGTGAATGCTCCACCTGCTGCAGCGACGTGTTTGTGAAGCCGAGCTGGAGCCGCCGAGTCCCAGGGTCTAGGCTCTGAGGCTCTGTGTGTCTACACACTGTAGACACACACACACTCACACACTGTAGACACACACACACTCACACACTGTAGACACACACACTGTAGACAAACACACACTGTAGACACACACACACTGTAGACAAACACACACTCACACACTGTAGACACACACACACTGTAGACACACACTGTAGACAAACACACACTGTAGACAAACACACACTGTAGACACACACACACTGTAGACACACACACACTATAGACAAACACACACTCACACACTGTAGACACACACACTGTAGACAAACACACACTGTAGACACACACACACTGTAGACAAACACACACTCACACACTGTAGACACACACACACTGTAGACACACACTGTAGACAAACACACACTGTAGACAAACACACACTGTAGACAAACACACACTGTAGACAAACACACACTGTAGACACACACACACTGTAGACAAACACACACTGTAGACTCACACACTGTAGACAAACACACACTGTAGACAAACACACACTGTAGACAAACACACACTGTAGACAAACACACACTGTAGATAAACACACACTGTAGACTCACACTGTAGACGCACACACACTGTAGACAAACACACACACACACACTGTAGACACACACACACTGTAGACAAACACACACTGTAGACTCACACACTGTAGACTCACACTGTAGACGCACACACACACACATACACACACATACATACACACACTGTAGACACACATACACACACACACACACACACACACACACACACACACACACACACTGTAGACTCTCACACACACACACACACACACACACACACACTGTAGACTCACACACACACACACACATACACACACACACAGACACGGGCTGAGGAGAAAACATAACTTTAATCATTTATATTTGGTTTGAAGGCAAAGTTTGTAACAGGTTTTTTATCAATGGACAATAATGTGTCGTCTGAACATTGGAAGTAAAAGGCAATGTCTTGCCTTTAGGCTTTTCTCCAGTTTACTTTTAAAAAATGCATTTTGTTGTGTTGTTATACACCTTTAAACATGCTCATGTTTTAAAACAAACAAAAAAAAGTGTATTATTTATTTCTTATTATTAATTAAAGCTTTTCTCCTCAGTCTGGAAAGACAATGCATCCAGCCCAGTAGATAGCGCCAAGCGCTTAGCTATATTATCTCTTGAGGAGAATGCTACGTGCAATTATCAAGAAATCAGTAGCAGTGATTGTGTTTAGACAGAACAAATGCTCAGAATGAGTCTAGCGATGATTTAAGGACTTAAAACAGCAAAATTCTTGGATAAGTGCTGTTGATGATCTGAAAATACGTCCCAGAAACAAGGAAGTTCAGCTGAAAGTGTGTTTGACGCTCGGAACATTCCTCAAACCTGTGTGAATGCAACTCCAGGTGTGTTTTTGAAGATGGAACATTGTTAGGACACGGTTAAAAGCTCAAAAAAGTCACTGACGCAGAATATGTGCCCTTTAACTTCAGCGAAACGTCTCTCCGGCCAACACAAAGTTAAACTAATATTATCACACACAGATGGTGCATAAAAGTCTTCACGGTTCAGGATCAAACTCTAAACCTGTTGGTTAGTGGGCACATGTTCTACCATTGGACCACTGCTCATGATTCAAATGTTGGCTCGTTAGCTGTAAAAAAAATTAGCGGTAAAAAAATACTGTATACATTTTCAAACAATTTGTCTCAAAATGTAAATATGTTTGTTTATAACTTAATGCACCAAAATATTACAAAATGTGGTTTTATAACATCAGGAAGAAACAGGTTTATTACAATTTATTACAATTTTTTATCACATTCTGCAGCTGAGTATGTAATTTTTAGTCAAAAAATAGACTAAAACAAAGGCATTTTATTTATTTTGGAGGGTTTTATTGGATTGAAAATGTATAAAAAACATTGTCTTTACAACGATGGAGCTTGCATCTCCACAAACCTGACTCGTATTTGACCTGGAGGAGCTGCCTCTCGATCGTTACCATGGAAATGTTGTTCCTTTAGCAGTAATATTCCACAGTATGGCATCAAACAAACTCTCATCTGTGGAGAATGTTCTGAAGTGTGGTTTGAACTTTCTATTTCCACTGAGTAGTCCAGGTGACTTTCCACAAACTCTGCCTTTTAGTTCACTGGAGGTGCACAGAGTCAACTCAGAACTATCACAGTATTCCAAAAAGATTTATTTCTTCTTCTTTAACTCAAGATACTTTTATACCTGGACTACCTGATTTTCATCCTGCAGAACCAGAAGTAGTTTTTTAAATCTATCTAACGCGTCCCTCGCTCTCACAAACCCTTTGGTTAAAGTCGTTTTCAGTCCTGTGCTTTTTTCAGACGACAAACTGAAACATCGGGAGGACCACCCGAGTGTAGCCAATCAGAGCGCTGCTTTTAGCTTTTATTTTGGTACTTATTTTTCTATTTTACTACTTACTACTACATACTTTATTTTTAAACCTAGTCTCCAGAAAAATAGGTACATAATAGGTACACTCAAGCCACTTTAGTTGCCATTTTACTGTAAATAAGAGTGTGCACTTTATACCTTATACTTTATACTTTATATTGTATTTTTACTACCATGTTTATTTATCCTATTTTTATTGCATGCGCCTATTTCATTCATTCCTGCTCTAAACTGTGTGTTGCAACAGTGGAATTTCCCCATTGTGGGACAAATAAAGGATCTCTTATCTTATCTTAATTCAATTGAACATTTTTGTTGTCAAAATACGTTCATTAAGTCCACATTTTATGTTTTGTGAATTAGTGTTAGAGTCTGCGTTAGGCTGAGGGTTTATTATTGATAAAGTGTAACATGACATATGTTTGTGATTGACAAATTGGAAATATGCACATTTTCCATTGATGTACAATAGCTACGTAGATGGAATTACAAAAACATAAATTATGTACATATTATTCTGGAGACTGGGCTGAAAAATAAAGTTATTGTTGTTGCTGTTATTGTTAGATGCAAAAGACAGAAGTTTCATTTTTGTCAGAAAGTGCTGCTTTTACAAGATACTCTTTTTTCAGACACAAGCATAAAACAAAGTATGTAATAGCAACTCAATTTGATCTTACTGCTTGTAAAACCAGTAAAATCAAATCCAAGCAAAATGATAAAACCATAAAATAGAAATAAATTAATAGAATAAATACATTTTAAAATGATGAAAACACAGAGGATCACACAACTCAAGCCTTGTTAAAAGCCAGAGAATAAAAGTGGGTCTTAAGACGAGACTTAAAACACTCTGTGGGGGCCGTTCGGACCTGGGGAGGCGGAGCGGTCCAGAGTTTGGGGCCGACCACAGAGAAAGCCCCGCCCCCTGGTTCTAAGTTCCGTCTTAGGCCCCACGAGCTGGAGCTTATTGATTTTTGTAACATGAGTATGTTTGTGATTGACATGTAACAAAAATTGGAAATATGCACATTTTCCATTGATGTACAATAGCTACGTAGATGGAATTACAAAAACATAAATTATGTACATATTATTCTGGAGACTGGGCTGAAAAATAAAGTTATTGTTGTTGCTGTTATTGTTAGATGCAAAAGACAGAAGTTTCATTTTTGTCAGAAAGTGCTGCTTTTACAAGATACTTTTTTACACTCAAAAAAGTCAGGTACCCCAGCTTTAAATAAATTAAACTAGAGTAAATAAAATAAATACAAGTATATTTGTTCTCTCTGTGATGATGCATCAAGAACGTGATATACTTTGGCAGATCATTAAATTGTTCACTCAGCTGTTGTTTTAGTGAATCTGTAGCGACCAAACCCAAACTGTGAACATACCGTGAGTGCGCTGTACTTTACATATTTGACCTACTCTCTCTGGCTGTAAATCTTGTGTTTTAGTGCCGAGGAGCTTTCAAACCGCGATCTATCCGTCTGATGGTCCGCTGAGTATCTGCGGCTCATAAATCAGCGCATACATCTCGCTCCGTGCTCTTTATCACTGCAGGTCCGGCCCTGCAGCAGCCGCAGCCTCACTGTCCTCATCGCTCACCATCACTCACCCCAGAGCTGCCTGAATAAACATCCACTCAACACTAAATGCACCTCTTTTTGCTCCGTCTCCAAAGTCCGGACAGATTTATGACGAGCGCGGCGCACTGTAAAAAAGGAAAACGTGTGGACGCGGATTCAAACATGGATTCAGAATATGTGTCTTTATTGGATTTCTCTTTAAAAAGGAGAGACATTTTGTTCAATTATTATGATTTGATTCAGTTATTGGGTCCTATTATATCTCAACCTCACCTTAAAGTGTGTACACTGCAAAAAGTGCCTTACTAGAAACAAGAAAAAAAAAACTTAAAATTGGACTAAAATTGCTTGTTTTAAGCAAAAAAAATCTGCCAATGGGGTAAGCAAACATTTCTTGCTTAGAAAACTTGTTTTAAGATTTTTTTTCTGATGATCAAGAAAAAAATAAGTCAAAAAACAAGAAAAAAGCCAGTTGCTCCCTGTAAATGGCTTGATTTAAGCCAAATGTTCTGAATGAAGGGGGAAATTCTAGGAAATTATACTCAAAAAAAGAATAAATCAGTAAAGATTTGTTTGTAAGTTGCTCAATTTAAGAATATTTTTCTCATTTTAAGACTAGATGTTGGAAAAATATCCTTAAAATTGTAAAATGTAAGCAATAATTTCTTATTGGATATCACATTTCATAGAAATTTGCTTGATTTAAGTAAAATTATCTAATGTATTCCCATGAATTACAGCTTTTGTCTTGATAATGATATCAAGACATGTTTGTATTCTTACTTTTTCTCAAATTAAGAAAAATACTCTTAGTCTACAGTTAAATAAGATTCAAAATAACCTTTGTATCTTGTTACAAGCAAAAATATAACAGATTTTAGCAAATATATCCTAATAAGAAAAGGCTAGGTTTTATTTCTTAAAATAAGATTTTTTTGTCTTAAGATTTTTTTCCTAGACGAGATTTTTTTTCTCTTTAGAGAAAAAATAAGAATTTATTTCTTGTTATAAGACTTTTTTACTTTCTTAAAATCCACTTTTTGTAGTGTATGACAGGTTTTCATGATTTTCTAATTTTGACTTTATTCAGTGTATTAATACCTCTTGTAAATATAAATTGTAGTTTTACAACAATCAGGTCCCTATTTGTGGAGAAAAGTTGAAACATTTGTTGAAAATTACAGGAAGTAAACAAACTGACATCACACTGAGGGAGACAAAGGTTACGCATAATTTACACAAAATAAACTACCTTTTGGACCCTTTAAACATCGATTCAACAAAATAAAGGTGTTCACATGCATTTCTCTTTGTCAAATGAACAAAATCTGTGACATTAGATGAGTTTTGTCCAGTGTACAGTGTGGTTTCTATGGTAATTTCCTAGTGTGATGTCATACTTTACAACCAGGAAGTAAAATTATAAACCTAAAAGAATAGCTAAACTGCAGTACAATGTGTAAAGATCTGAGTAGAAATTGAAATATATTTATCTTAACTGCATTTTAGTTAAATGAGTAGTTCAACCTGTCAGAGGCCCTTTAAGGTAATTAACTCAATAGTTATATATTGGTTAAAAGACACACATTATAAGCATTATTTGTGGATTGTTCTTGGCCTCTAAAGACCCTCTTCACCTCTACTTTCATGTTTTCAACTTAAAATAATGTATTTACAGAATTTAAATTGATTTTCTCTCACTCAGGCATTTAGCACCCCCTCTACTGTCAGCGGAGGGAATTACCATGGGGAGAAAAAGAAAAGCTAGCTTGCGTATGTTAGAACGAATCCAGAGATGATTTATGGACCTTAAAAACAGCAAAGTAGACCGCCGCATCTCTACTTTTGGTGCTACTAACTTGGGAAATATGAAACCAAATGTTTTTTGTGAGGCTCAGTGAAGGGACGGAGAAGATTCGATCGTAAACCGGGTCAATGAAACAAGCCTGAATGAAGCTAAATGTAACTCTAGGTAGGTTTTTGACATCAATGTTAGAACACGGTTTTAAAAAAGTAAATTTGCATCACATGGAAGAAACCTTGAAGAATGAAAATTGAATTTGAAACAAGACAAATTATTTAGGTTAGAATATATTTTAATGATATAATGTGAAATATATAAAAAAAAAAAAATATTAATATTTCAAAAGTGCTTCAGTGTCAGTATCTTTAATAGCTCTGGTTCTGGTGGAAGCAGTTGAACTTCTGATTTTCGCTCCAGCTGCACACTGTTGTTGTGTCCTTGGGCAGGACTGACTGGTGATGGTGAAGAGCTCAGTGGCAGCAGCATTTCCATCAGTCAGATCCAGGGTAGAAAAGGTGAATATAATATCAATGAAGTGTTTTGCCAAATGGCTGCGCTCTGTTAGAGGCAGGAATCGAACTCCCTCCTCTGCTGCTGCTTTTATCGAGTTCATGTTTTAAAGAACCATGTTATATTGTTGTTCGCGGGTAAAAAACAATCATGGAGTCGTAGGGTTTGCTTCAGTCAGGCGTCTTTCATTGATCCTGTTTACGAGGTCTTCTTCTCTGAGTTCGTCAAAATCACCACATTTTGAGTTGTTTAGATTCAGACTTCTCCTGCACAAGTCCATAAACCCTCACCAGACTCTTTTTCGTGTTAAACTGTGTTCACAACAAACCCAGAGCTTTATTGCTTTGTTTTTGTTGTTACAATCACATTGCCTCAGGGCTTCATTTATCTACTTTATCATTGTTCACTCACTGCTGACAGCAGAGGGAGCTCCATGGCCTAAATCCCTCAGTGGAAATGAGGTGTAGTTTGTAATGTGTGACTGTTTTCCAAATGCATTTTAAGTTAGAAATGTTATTCTAAAGGAGAGCAAAAGTATGTTTAAAAGCAAATTAAAGCCACGAAAATGCACATAACTCCTGTAAGTCGACTGAAACAAGTGAAACGCTCCAAGCCTAATTGTCACTCCACATTAATCAACTCAAACTAATTAAACTAAAGTCATAACTTTAGATTAAGGGCTGCAACTAACGTTTATTTTAGTAGCCGACTAGTCAAACAGTTATTTTTATTCTACATTAAGGCTTTTTAAATACATTTTAACCAAACAAAAGTTGAAATGCGGCTTCTAGATAGAAAATATGTATGAATTAAGTGTTAATTAAGCATTTACTTTTGTTAATTAAGCATTTACTTTTTGACCTTTTTACATAATAATACGATTGGCTTTTCGTTGTTGTTTTAGAGTCTGTCTTGTCCAATTATCAAAACGTTAATTTAAGTTTTTTAAAAAGCAACAAAAAAGAACACACAACACTACATTGAGAGCAAACCGAAATAAAAGTTTGACCAAGAAAAGCTACATACATACTGAAAAAAAAAACATTATCAAAATATGATTACCATTATTTTTCATTGTTAGTTTCATAGTTTCATAATTAGTTGATTCATCACTGCAGCCCTGCTTTAGACTCTCTTTTTTTACAGTGCACCTTTAAACGCACTTGTTTTTTGCCTCTGCGGCCGACCCAGATTTACGGCGGCTGCACGGGCTCAGAACAGGCTCAGAACAGGTGGGGTACGGCTGATCGTCGAGCGCCGTAAAAACTCTGTAATCCAACGACCCTAAGCGTTCTCCATCAATCCGACATGGCACCTGCAGCCGGCGCGAGGGCGATGTGTCCCCGGGGTGCCCACCTCCTCCTGCGCCGCCGCCGTCCCGCAGAAAACAGAGCCCTGCCATTTGGTTTTACAGGGAAATCGATGTCGAGAAAAGGGCGGATGTGGAGAGAGGGCCGGGACAATCAGACGATGTGGGAGAACACGCGCCGAGGCCAGAGCGGGGCTGTAAAACATCTGAGCGAGCGCGGGTTTATTTATCGAACATGAGCAGGAGAACGGTTAAAAGTGCTCCGTGAGAGTTTTCCAGGGAAGGTTAAGGAATTTATTTCATACAAGTTGTTTTTATATCTCAAAAATGCCTTGTAAAAGCTGCATTCTTACCGTGAGCGAGGTCATTTCTCCACAGATCTGACTCTCCGTGGAACGTTAGAGGCAAAGCAGTAACACAGTGCAACCTTTGAAGAACAGAAAAGTGTGATAAATGTCAGCGTGTTCGCAAATTGAGACGGAATAGTGCCTGTACATTTGAAAAAGACATTTTGTTGGATCGAAACCGTAAAGAAATAACAGGCAAGTTTATCCAATCAGATACGACAAAGATTCTCTATTTTTTTCCACCAGTAAAACATGTGGCTTTCCACAAACAGCCAGATGTAAACCAGAATTAAAACAGCACTATTTCAGGTATAAACTCATGTCTAAAGTACTACACCAGGCATGTCCAAACTAAGGCCCAGGGGCCAAATGCGGCCCTCAGACCAATTTTTCTTGGCCCTTAGACTTCCTGGTGAACTGGCCCACATTGTCCTGATAAGTACTATTTACAGCACATTTCAGATTTTCTACAATTCCAACCTAAATATCTAACATTTTGGTGCAATACAGACCTGATATTAAGACACTGAGACTGAATGTAGATGTGGTGGCGCTTAAAACATCAGATAAATGCAGCTTTTTTTAATGTTTCACGATTGATTTGTGGCCCTCCGATTGGTCTATATTTCAATATGTGGCCCTCAATGGAAAAAGTTTGGACAGCCCTGGTCTACACCAAACAAGGACTAACTCAAAAGAGGAAAACAATGGAAAAGAACTAGAATTAAAGAACAAGAAACCTGTAAAATGATG
Organism: Rhinogobius similis; assembly: GCA_019453435.1. Taxonomy (NCBI): domain Eukaryota; kingdom Metazoa; phylum Chordata; class Actinopteri; order Gobiiformes; family Gobiidae; genus Rhinogobius; species Rhinogobius similis. The sequence goes on from CM033626.1 coordinate 35,042,186, forward strand.
CGTGATAAGAACTAGCAGCATGCAAGGTGGAAGCACGGATCTGTTCACCCAGAAGGGGGCGTCGCCATCTTTTTTCCATGGAGCAGACGAGCTCAACAGAAAATAAGTTCTACACGGACTGCAAAGCCATTTTCAGGCCGCCCAAGGAATCAGTGCGTTGTGACTTGTTGTTCATTAAACATTTTGCACAAATCAATCCACTTTATATAATATTTTAGCGGCGAGACTTTCCCCTCGTCAAACTGGAAGTGCATTTACTACAGGAGTGTGGATCTGTGACAAAAAGAGACAAAAGTGGGCGGGGCGGAATAAGGTGAATAATATGACAGAAAGAATTCTCCAATTGAGCACAAAAACTTTTATTTATTTATTTATTTACTTTTATTTTCCGCACTATAAGGCGCACCTAAAAGCTTTCAATTTTCTCAAAAAACTGACAGTGCGCCTTATAATCCGGTGCGCTTTATATATGGATCAATACTGAGCCGCAACTACGCAACCACAGCCACTACTGTAGCTTCTATTCTATGCGCCTTATAATGCGGTGCGCCTTATATATGAACAAAGTTTTCAAATAGGCCATTCATTGAAGGTGCGCCTTATAGTGCGGAAAATACGGTACATACTCAGAGAAACCCTAGCCCTAATAGTTTTTCATTTTATCTACAGATGTGTAAGTTACTTTTCTAGAAATTGTACTTTTTTTGAAGCTCAAATACACTTTTGTGGCTCAAAAACTTTTACAAAAGCAAACTATTCTGGAAATTGAAGATTGTTTCTTGTTTTCTATTATAAATACTTAAAACTAAGGTTTTCTTCATTTTTCCTCCATTCTGTAATTTTGAACATTCTAATGCCATAGGGTTTTAAAGGGTCAATAAATACAACGCCATCTTTGAGTCATCTTCCAGATCCTATTATACTTCCATTGAGGTTTGCCCCAAATGATGTTTAAATTAATGTTAAATAATACACTGCCTCACTCAAATAAGTAGCTTAAAACTATCATCAGGTGCGGAATGAGTGAATTATGCAATGTTAAGCGTCTGTGTGTGCCCAAAAAACACTGTAAAATCATTATAATTACTTTAATGACGATGCAATGATATAATAATAATGATCATTTAGTTTAAAACCATTACAGGACCTTTAGTATTCGGCTACAGTGATATTACGAGCGCAATAATCCGTGAAACCGTTCCATCTGCACCGTCTCCGTCGATATTTGTGATTTAGATGCTAATATGTTCATGTATCAGTGCGGGGAGCCCATCGACCAATCACAGCGCCCGATGGTGTTTACTGTAGTCGTGCTAATGTCCCGCGATCGATGCCGTATGGATCCCGCGGTTCAAATGCTCCGATCGTCGCTCTGATCGATGGCGTTTGACATTCGTGCAAGTGTGTGTTTTCAGTGGCATTTATGACCACTGCCGCCTCATGAATAGCGTTAGCACTAGCCGCAGATGCACAGATGGATGGAGAGGGCAGGGCTGGCCTTTAGCTAAGTGTCAAAGATAGATGTACGTGCACATGGATACCTGCAGACTCTGTTATAATGGTTTAGTTTAAGGCTGGGCGATATGATGGTGAAGATGGAATCGTGAGCTTGTTTTATGAAATCGTCGTATCATGATTCACTGTTTGTGTCTTTAATGCAGCTGTCTGTTCAAACACACTTTTTCTCCTGTTGTTTAGCCTCTGAAGCCTCTGAGCAGATGACTTTATTTACCTCTTAAAGGCCAGGGCTGTACAATAAAATGAAATTGACACAAAATCACACTTGCAATGTTTAAAGTGCAATAATTTCTTCCACAAACAACAAAATTGTCTTGCTTTGATTTGAATAAAAACTTCGTAGTAGTTTGGATTTGTACAAACATGTTCAGAAACAAGGACAAAAGCGCGACCAAAAGCGATAAAAATGTGTTCAAAAACACGTCTACAAACAACAAACACAACTCAATGCATCAAAATGCGACTGAAAATTACAACGACACAACTTCAAGCGATAAATATGCGTTTAAATATGACAAACACAACTGAACGTGACAAAAACGCGACTAAAAGAGACAAAATTGTATTTAAATTGTGAATTTGAACAGAATCCTATTATTAAAACATAAATCACAAATATTTCGCCTAATTTATTATTTAAAATTTCAGTAAATCTGTTTTAGAATTAGATATAAAAAAATCCTTCTGTAAGTTTCATCTAAATCTTGTTGAGTCCAAGATTATACAGTTTGGTGTTTATAGGATCTACTTTAAGAAAAATTAATTTTCATAAAACGGCCTTTGAAGTTACAATGTCCCAGAGAAATCTATGGATGAAGTGAATTCAATGGAAGAATAAAACATCTTTAGGATCAGATTGGACAAGTTTGTCATTTACACATGAAATATGTTGAGAGCGGCAAACTGACCAAAAAACAAAAAATGTAAAAAAAATAAATAAAAAGAATTTTGCCTGTAGTGTCTCGCTTTAATCAATAAAAATACATGTCATTCTATAAATGCAGGACAGTGAAACATTCCAGACAAAGCTCCATGTTGACCCTCCACCAGAAATGTCACATAATGCAGCTTTGGCGACTGATTCGATGTCATTTTTCCTCCTTCCGCCGATAGGAGCTAAAAGCACTCACCGGCTCTGTCTCTCACACTCCAACGCCACATTGTCAGACAAAAACAGACGTCATGGGTTTAATTGTGCATGCAGTGGCACGGGCTCCAGTCAGACGGGAGATAATGCACATGAATAAATCACACAGCGTTACGTGTCTGGGATGGCCATTTTGTCCAGCGCTCTTGGTTTTACACGCGACGAGCTGTGTCTGGACATGGGCTTTTTAAACGTCTCTGTGCGGCTGTGACTCGGCTTTGGTCAGATGGGTCCTGGTTTGATCCCGGTTTAGTCCTGAGATGGAGTTCAGGGGTGTAGGACTGGGGGGGTGAAAGGCACTGGTTTACCCGGGGCCCAGGACAAGGAAGAGACCTTAAAAGCATGTGATTTTTCCTTTTTTTGTTCTGTGTTGCATTTTTCGACGCTTGAATCTATTTGTGTAATAAAATACTTTGTGGTTGAGTAAAGTCCTTGAGAGGTTAGGCAGGAAATCACCCATTTAAAAAAGAAGAAGATCATTGCTCACCCATAAGCCCAGTTAACAAATAAAACTGAGGATAATTTGCTGCTAGTGTATTTTCTTTAAGGGGATGTGCCTAATTTTTTATGTTTTGCAAAGTGAAAACAGCACTAGTTCATGTTAAGGTCTTTTCATCAGTCACATGTATCTCTCACTGTCCTAATATAGTCCCAGCATCCTAAATATTCACTGCAATGAGTTTATAAACACTATAAACAGAGTCATGGGTAAAGCTAACAAACATTAGCATGCTAACGGCGTACTTCCTGCTTCTCGTAGTATAAAACACTCTATAAACAGATGCAGAGAGAGCGCTGTGGTCTCATTTTCACCCAAATAGATGCTTTTATAACATATTTGTCCCAGGGCTACACAGATTTTACTTATTTACATGTAAAAACACAGGGTAAATTATCTAGTTCTGTTTTTCTCGATTAAAAACAGTACAAATCAGATACAGCACCTTTAATGTAATAATATGTTTTGAGATGTTTGTGAAATTGGTTTGGTAGTTATTGCCAAAACGGTAGCTGCACAGGTTATTGATTAAATTAGTGAGTTATTGTTCAGTGTTTGTCGAAACCATATGGTGTATATTCTAGCAAAAGTGAAGGAAAAAATAACAATAATAATCAAATTTGTGGGGATAAATAAAGTATACAAAATTATGTATCAGGGGCCCACCTGGGGCCCAGACGTTGGTGCTACACTCCTGCTAGAGCTGGTTTAATCATGGTTTAGTGCAGGTTTATAAGTGATATGTGTGAATGCAACGTAAGTGTCATGTTTACTGTTGACTTTGACTCTCATTCATTGGTTACCTACTTCAAATTTTTAGTATATTTCACATTTTATCCCAATTTTCGATCATGTTGTTGAGAAATGGCGAAGATGTATTGGAAAAGCAGCTCTCAGGGTCAAAATGAGACCACTGTTTGCAATTTTGTTGTTTTCTTCTTCTTTTTTTTTTAAATTTATCGTTTTATCATTCATGAATCAGGACGTGCGTAGTTTTACATCCGTGAAGTTGCAGTTTGTGAGTTTTGAAAAATAGAAGTTTAAAGTTTCAGGAAGTAAAAATGAACCCCTCTGTGATGTCATCAAAAAGCGCCATTGTAAATACAGAGACAATTTTACTGACAACAGAAAGGTGTTATTAAATAAATAAAGGTGTTATTATTTGTCAAATCCTAACTATTTTGCAATTTATACGGATTTGGCCCTTGTTGTCAAAATGGTTGCTAGGTAACAGTTGTGGAATTACCTCTATCTGTCATTTTTGCTGCCCGTGTTCAACCAGGAAGTGCAATATTTAAACTCAAACTGGGGATAAATAGGCAAAATGTTTAGTAAAATCTTAAATAGAATCATGTTTACCACATTTTTGGGAAATTTGTAGTCTAACCTGTCATATTGACTTTAAGAAGACGATAAGAAATCCCAACTATGTTCTTTTTAGACCACTGATTTGAACCAGTGCGCCAGAGAACACTAGCGCGCCTTGAAAAATGTCCAGTTTGAGTTAACAGATTCACAAATGTAGATTTAAGGAACTCATTTACACCATAAAAGAATGCAAAACCATCACTATTACCAAATTTAAAGAACTAGACAGTGCCACAGACATTATCTGCCTCATTATATACAATATTTTTTAACTATATGGCCTGATTTGGTGATGTTTTAGTGGTAGGTGACGAGCCGTGGTAGTTTTTAAACCCAAAACGTGTGCCACAACTCAAAAAAAGGTTGAAAAACACTGTTTTAGACTCACAAGATTTGAAGCTGATACTTTTAAAGCAGTAAAGAAATCCCTCTTCGTTTCGCTGCCTGATCTAAACCTCCGAACATTTCTTACAATAACAGCTCACTGTCACTCGACTTTAACCACTTTAAAGTTGATAATATCACTTTGGAATAACACCCCCACGTGTAGCCGAGTGATTCAAGTCATTTCACTGTATCTAAAACTGTGAACTGTCTGGAGACTCGGCGTTTAGATTCTTAAGGACTCCAGGCCCCTTCAGTGTCTCACGGCCGACGAGGATACGTTTAATCACTGCATTATGCACGGAGCTGCGCATGAATTATGTATTTATGGGCTTCATATTGAGCCGGGCTGGTGCTGAAACAGAAGGAGGGAGAGGGGGAGGGAGAGAGCAGGAGGAGAGAAAGAGAGGGGGGAGGAGAGAGAGAAATTAAGGGGAGAGGGAAAGAGTGAATAGGAGAAGGAGAGCAGGATAGAGAGAGAAACAAGAGGATCAGTGTGAGAGATAGTGACAGAGAGAGAGAGAGGGGATGGGGCAGAGGATGATGAGAGAGAACAGAGAGGGAAAGAGAAGAGGAGGAGAGAGAGGGAAGGAAGAGAGAAAGACAGGGGGGAAGAGAGAGAGAAATTAAGGGGAGAGGGAAAGAGTGTGTGAGAAGAGCAGGACAGAGAGAGAAATAAGAGGGAGGGTGTGAGGGAGGAGGAGTAGAGAGAGAAGAGAGGAAGAAGATGGGCAGGGGGAGAGAGGGGGGAGGGAAAAGAAGGAAAGAAATAGTGGGGATAGAGAGAAGATGAGGAGAGAGAGAGAGCAGGAAGAGATAAAGAGAGGGGGGAGGAGAGAGAGAAATTAAGGGGAGAGGGAAAGAGTGAATAGGAGAAGGAGAGCAGGATAGAGAGAGAAACAAGAAGATCAGTGTGAGACAGAATGTGTAGAGATAGTGACAGAGAGAGAAGAGGAGGAAGAGGGAGAGAGAAGAGAGCATGAGAAGAGCAGGACAGAAAGAGAAGATGAGCAGGGGGAGAGAGGGAGGAGGAAAAAGAAGGAAAGAAACCGAGGGGGAGTATGAGAGAAGATGAGGAAAGAGAGAGGAGGAAGAGAGAGAAATTAAGAGGAGAGGGAAAGAGTGTTTATGAGGAGGAGAGAGGAGAGCAAGATATTGAGAGAAACAAGAAGAGGTGTGTGAGAGAGACTAAGTAGAGATAGCGACAGAGAGAGAGGGGGGAGGGAGGGAGAAGAGAGGATGAAGAGAGACAGAAGATAATGAGAGTGAATGGAGGGAGAGAGAGAATGAGGAGCTCAGAGACAGAGACAGAGAGAGAAATAAGAAGGGTAGAGCGAAAGAAAGCGAGAGTAATGAAAAGTTGAAGAGAGAAAGCAAGAGAGGGGAAAATGAAAAAGTAGATTACACAGAGAGAGAGAGAGAGGAGAAAGAGATAAGAGGGTTAGAGAGAGATACAGCAAGAGAGGGAGAAACAGAGAGGAGAGAGTGGATGGGGAGAGAGAGGAACAGAGATGAAAGGAGAGAAAAGAGAGAAAGAGAAGCGAGAGATAGAGAGACACACAGTTAGAGAGAGGAGTCAGAGGAACAGAGGGAGACACAAAGAGAACGAAACAGATTAAGAGAGTGGAAAGAGTGAATGGTGAAGAGAGAGTTTAGGAGATTGAGAGAGAAAAGAGAAGGGGGAGGAGAAACGGGGGAGACAAGAGCTACAGCAACAGGAGAGAAGAGAGCGAGGCGTCCAGATGTTTGGTTACGCGGCTCTAATCAGACGTGTTCGGGAGGAGAGAGCCGCCTCCTCGTCCCCAGAGCGGAGTTTAGAAAAGTGAGAAGTGACTGAGTGCGCTCCGTCTCTCGCCGTCTTGTGTGGGCTAATGTTTGTACATGCTATTACGCACGTTAGCGACGGGAAATTCAATTGACTCCAAAGTCTGAGCGCCAACCAAATCCACCGGAGTCGTTCAGAGATGATTTGATTACGGCCGCGGAGAAACAAAACCAACGCAGCGACGATAAAAGAAGTAAAAGGCTGTCGGATAAGTTCGGTTTTAAAGGCGCAATTATTGTTTTAGTTAAAGGTATAAATAAACGTATAAATCCCCTCGAAGATGAGCCGCTAATGTCAAAAGGCTACAGGTCAAACGGCGAGAATGAGGCGCGATAAAGACACCGTATTGGAATAAATGAAATATAGGAAAGTTTAATGCTGTATAGAGCAGCACGATATTGGAAAGTAATGCGATAACGATATAATCACGATATTTATTATTTTTTTTTTTTCCTTATCTGCATATATTTTCTGCTCTTTTCCAGATATAAAGGATAACAATTAAGTACTCAACTCTTACTTTAAAGTATAATTGCTTAGGAACAAATACTCACACATTGGAGACCTTTAGAGAGTTCAAACCTGAAGTTGATTTGTCCATTTCTCTGCAAACTATAAAAATAAATCACTGAGGCATTTTAAACATTTCAGACGTTTTATTTGCCTTCGTTTTTGTGTGCGTTTAATAGTGGAAAAAGTTATGACGATTTTGAAGCAAGAGCTTTAAAAAACACTTCATTTGCTGCGTCTGTACTTCGAAAAATTGTGCTTTTGGGGGTGAACATTTAAGGATGTGTCTGATTGGTCAAAAATATAAAAGGCCACGCTAGAAACACCAGATCAAAGCATATAATAATTAGAAATCATTGCGCATCTTTGCAAAACACACATCGCGATAATAACAAGTGCGATAATGATATTATGCCACACTGTGGAACATTCCAGGCAAATCAAGTGGTGCAGCCTCCACCTGAAAAGTGACAGACTGCACATTTTAGTTTAAGACATTTCTCTTAAATTCTGTATCAACCAAAAGCACACATTTAAAAATTACACTAAAATTAAAAAATTATTGGACTTTTATATGGATTCTGGCTGGACTTTTTTACTTTATTACAAGTCCCAACTATTTTTTTGTTAAATTAGCTTCAGATTTGAAAGAGGAATTGTCAAAACCAACAAAAGCCAAAGCTAGTGTCAATCAGGCAAAATCTACAGCACCAGCTTCACTTCTTCATAGATTTCACAAAGAAAATCTGGGTGGACTTTAAAGTCTGATATTCCTCTTTGCAGAGATTGTTACAAGTGGAATCAGAGTAAATCAGACTCAAAACTACAGAGTCTCGGCTTCACAAAGAGTCCAGACAAGAGTTTGAGCTCCAAAGGGTTCAAGAACAGCTTCAGTTTGAAATGAGGCTCATTTCAGTCAGACATTTGAGGAAAAACAGGTCCAAAATGACCTGAATTCAGAATTTAAATTTTATTTTGTGTAGTTTTGACTCAATGAGATTTAAATTGCTTGTCACGTAGACAATTTCACTGGTTTAAAGACATTTCTGACTCCAGTATAAGATAATTTAGCTTAAACTAAGAACATTTATTTGCCAACTCTTACTTCATTGGCCAAAAATGAAGAAATGACCTGAAACAAATCAAAACCACCTTTAAACAAGTCAAATAATCTAGGTCTATGAAAATGCACCTTAACTCTTCAAAGTTGTTGAAATTAAGATTGAAATCCTGAATTCAAATAATTTAAACTTAAATATTTCTTTGCAATGTACTTTTCTCCTGCAGAATATAAAGCAGCATTTTTCAACCTTTATTTTTGATTCCGTGGCACACCAAAAACATCGAAAATCATATATTGTCCGAGCCGCTGCCTGGTTCTTTAAATTTGGCAGTGGTGATTGTTTTGTTTGCTGTTTGGATCAGAAGTTGGTGCAGGACAGTCCAAAATTCTATAAATAAATCCATGTGTGAATCAGTTGGACTCAAACGGGACATTTTTACCCGACCTCAGTGCACATAGAGTTCCCCGGCACACTGGTTGAAAATCAAGGCTATAAAGAACACTTTTTTATTTACAATGTTAACATGGGTTTGTATTTTAAACACGGATAAATTGGTTCCCAGATTTTGAACATCTTCAGCCTTCAGTCTAAATAGTGTATACACCACCGATAGACGATATTCAGTTCAGTTTGGTCTTTATTTGTCAGGGACCATGTACAAATACATAAATATCACAAAAGAAAAGATCATCTACAGGTGCAATGAGTATACAACTAACTCTAGCTCATTATTCACATTAGCGAGCAAAATACTTGATAGTTTCCTTAAATTACTAGCATAGTATTACAATCTTACAAATCTTATAAACATATGTGCAAAATAACAACAACAAAACTGATGTGTCAAAACGCAGAGGTAAATAAATGTGTTTAGGGTGACCTTCATTTCTGAATAAAGAACCAAAGAAAGTGAAAGTTAAACTAAACCAGGGCTGTTCAACTTAAGGCACGGGGGCCAAATCTGGCCCTTCAAGGGACATGATTCGGCCCACAGATCAAGCCAAATGATCTCTTGTTATTGATTTAGTTCTGGTTTAGTCCTGTTTTAGACCTGGTTTAGTGTTTAGACATGGTTTAGACCTGGTTTAGTCCTGGTTTAGACCTGGTTTAGTCCTGGTTTAGAACTGGTTTAGTCCTGGTTTGGTGTTCAAAACTGATTTATTCCTGGTTCAGTCCTGGTTTAGTCCTGGTTCAGACCTGGTTTAATCCTGGTTCAGTCCTGGTTTAGTCCCAGTTTAGTCCTGCTTTCGTCCTGGTTTAAACCTGGTATAGTGCCTGTATAATCCTGGTTTAGTCCTGGTTTAGACCTGGTTTAGTCCACCATCTGTAAAATCTGGCCCTTGGTAAAATAAAGTTGAATGGCCCTGGGCTATAAAGTTTGATAATTTGATTTGGTGGTTCTCTCGCAGACAGATAATCGCTTCACTCTCAGCCTTTGGGCACGTGCTGCTGTGTCTCTCTCTCACCACAGGGGGCATAAACCACAACCCCATCAGCGCCTTTTCAGCTGTCATTGGGAATCATTTTGCGTGTACTGTATTTGCAGCCATTCTTTGATGTATAAGGTTTAAAAATATGGTCGTAATCCTCCTTTCTTGTGCTTCTCTCTCTCCCAGAGGTCTTTCTGCAGTGCCATGGTGGACGAGCTCCGCGTGTCCTTAAAGTGCCAGCGTCGCCTCAAACACAACAAGCCTCAGCCGCCCGTCATGGTCAAGACCGAAGAAGTCATCAACATGCACACGTTTAACGACCGCAGACTGCCCGGCAAGGAAACCATGGCTTAGGACGGACCAATCCTTTCCCGGCGGCTCACTTTTTCACGCCGGAGACACTTGGACAACTTGGACAACAGTTTTTTTTGACAATATTGGACTTGCGTTGTGCTTTGGGGGGAGGAGTTACTCTGTATGTCTTTAAATTAGCTAGGGGTTCAACACTGTTTCCTGTGGAAATACATACCTGGGTGTACAATTTTCCAAGAGTTACCTCATTACTCAGTGCCAGGACTTTGAAACCCAGGAGTTGAAAAGTGCTGAAAGAAAAGCTCATTTAAAAATATATCTCTATGAAAGTGGACCTATACAGTCCGGCCGGCGCTAATGGCTCCGAGCTGGTCTGCCCTCGCGCACAGCAATTATGATACAAGGGCAGCGATCACTAGATTTTTAAAAAGGATAGTTTATTTTCAAAAATTGTGAATAGAAACCCAGGCTTTTAACGTAATTATAAATCTAAAAAGGCCAGGGGAGAGCGGACAACCTTGGCGCGCGCCCTAAATGTACAGCGACGAGAACGCATTGCATAGTTCCATTATATTATTGATCCATGTTGAAAAGGATATACTCTCTACCATCCATCAGGCAATAAGTGAAGTCATTTATTTGTGTTTTACGTACTAACACGTTGGATTTGAAAGATGTTATGGTTAAAAAGCAATGTTAGACACAATTTATCACAAGATTATCCGAGTATAACACTAATTCTCCAATGGGATTTTGCAAACGGACTTACAAAACAAGATGGAGGGTGATCGGAATGAAATTTCACAGCAATCACAAACTATTTATTCGAAAATATTTATTATTTTTGTTAAATTATGGACTTATTTATATCAAAAACAGGATTTTCACGCAGTAAATACACTTAACACTATTCCGTTTGAATAAGTCACAATTTAATTCAATCCATCTGTGTTCATTTTGTATCCCTGTGGCTAAATCTTTCTTTTGGATTTACTTGATTTGCTTTACATTTTTCGTGTTGCAAATGCAATTTATATGAAAAATGTGTTTTTGTACGAAGACAAATCGAAAAATTTTGTAATAATTTTTATCAAATACCTACACGAAGACAGACATCCTCCATGGAGCGAAGAGCGCACCACTTGTGTTTCTCCTCTAGGGGGAGACACAAGGCATTCTGGGATAACAGCAGTGACAGCGGAGAGAGTAATAAGACTATTTTTATCATGTAAAGGAAACATATTTAAAGAAAGATATTTTTACTTCACTTGGAAGAGTTTAGGACGCCTGGTTAGAGCTTCTATTGTACAAACGGAGACGACGACTGCGACCATCCACGCCCCGATGACACAGATAGAGCGTAGAGCCGAGAAATCGTGTGTAAATGGTTTTCAAATGGACAAAAGATGTATTTAAAATCATAAAAAATAAAGAACACTTAACTAATTTTGAAATTGTTGTGAAAACAAAATGGAAGTGCACACAGTTTACCCTTTGAAGTTGATGCACAAGTTTAAAGAAAATAAAAAATGTATTCACACCTCTTGGTCTTTGCTCATTAATTGTCAATTAGTGATGGGATTGTGTGTTTTCAAGTGCATTTGACAAGACTACTCATTTCACAGAAACAGTTAACGGGGCTGTACCTGATTTTTACTGTTGTCCAACATGACAAACAGAACTAATTCATGTTCCCAGTTTTTTGCATGTAATAAAGTAAAATCTGTGTTGCCCCAGCACAGAAATATTGTAAAAGCATCTATTTGGGTGAAAATGGGACCATAGCCAGGTCCGGCCTGGGTAGATTTCCCAATGGGCCGGTGGCTCTGACGGCTGATGTGGCCGACGTAAAAAGCCTCTGTAACACGTGCTTTGAAGCAAGAAGCTAAACTATTACATTTGACTGCTGCAGTAAAGTTGCAGAGGAACTGTATTGTAGGCTCTGCTTCTGTGTGAGGCTGAAGTACAGAGTGTGCAACCTAAAATACTAGTATGTTTCCTACTGTGTATCTGACCACACGATCTTGTTCAGTCCAGATTGTACAGTTTGGTGTAGGATCTACTTTAAGGCTGATCTTTATGTCTTTGTGGGAGAAAAATGCATTTTAAGAAAATGGCCTTTGAGGTTACAATGTCCCAGAGAAATCTATGGATGAAGTGGATTAAATGAAATAAAACATTTTTAGGAGCTGGTTGGATGAGTTTGTTGTTTCCACATGAAAGCCGATATGTCTCAGAGAGCAAACTGACCAAAAATACAAAAAAAAATTGGAAAAAAACAATAGTGTCTGTAGAGTCTCGTCTTAAGACATTCCTTTCCATTTTATCCAGTTAGCACTCAATGCTAAGTTGCTAAAGTTGAAGTGCTGCGCTGTTTGAAAACATTCCAGTGAAATGCATTGTGGGTAATGTACTGACGTCTGCACTGGCTGGAAGCGTGGAGAGAAGGCCCTGGTGAAGTGCGGACCGATTCAAAACATTCTAAAGAATTGGAAGCCCGGCGCTTCAGCTCCTCGTTGTGACACATTTTATAGGTTTATTTGACCTTATTATTAGCATTTTAAACAAAATAGCTTATACACCACAAATAAGATTATGTGTTTTAGTAAAAAGCTCATCTTGACCATTAATGAATGTATTATTTGGCCCATCACTGATCACAAACCTGGGACCCAAACCGTGGTTTAACTCTGGCTCTTGTGCTGCAGCTTCAGGACGAGTGCCGTTTGATGTCTGTGAGTGAAGTATTGCAGCAGCGCTTTGTCGTGTTATTGAGAAGAGACAGCCACAAGAGGCACGGGACAGTGGGAGTGTCAGATGCCCTCCCCGTGTGTGATTCTCCTCCTGCTCACGGATTATTCTCGACACATTGCGGTAACTCTTTGCACACACTGTTAGTGCTGATGGCTTTGGTTATATCAGACAGGGCATGTATTTGTGATGTTTGCTTCATAACACAATGCGGTGAAGCCTAACTTTACTTGGAGAAAATTAGCGCCAAATAAACAAAGTTAGGCTTCTGCTGCTTTGACATTCTCTCTGAAGCTCCCACCCTCACATGCCACGTGTTCTGTCCATTTATCTGTCGAGGAAAGTAGAAAAGTCTGAGGAGAAGTGCAGAGTATCCATGCTGTGTTAGCTGTCGGCCCAGAGCAGCGGGGGAGGGGCCAGGTAATGCTGCAGTGCATTATGGTAGCTGTAGTTTTAACGGTTCTATGCTTTTATCAGCGGGTCATTTATACTACAAATGAAATATCATCTCGGGAATCATCCTGGGGGCCACATTTGGCCCACGGGCCTAGTGTCTGGACTTTCATGTGGAAACAATAAACTCCAATCGGCTCCTAAAGGTGTTTTATTACTTAATTAAATGCAGTTCATTCATAGATTTATCTGGGAACTTCATTTTTCTTCCATAGAGACATACTTTAAAGTAGCTCCTAGACCAAACTGTACAGTCTTGTACTGAACAAGATTTTGACGGAACGCGCAGAAACATTTGTTGATATCTTACTCTAAGCCTGATTTATTAGTTTTAAGTATACAAAAATGAGACGAAGTTTCCTCAAAATCTAAATAACAAATCTAAAATCCCTTCTGTACATTTTTTGTACCTGATATGTGCACAAAATGAACCAAGACATTTGCACGTGGTTCTGTCCATTTTTCAGATTTAAATGACAATGAATATGTGAATTATTGTCTGTTTGGCCGTCACATAAAATGCTTTATTTTTGAGTGAAAACTATAGATGATGACAAACTTGCATTACATTTTTTCTTACATTTATGTGAGTAACAACAGCAGAGATTGCAAATTGATATCTTTAAAATTAACATATTTTCCTATTAACCTTCAGTGTCTTGTCTTAAACCTGGATACTGCTTTTTTTTTAAGTTTGTTTTTTTTTTTTTTCAGCTGCATTCACACCCTTTTGAGGAATGTTTATTTGAAAATCCTCTCCCTGCGATGGTCAAAAACACTTCCTGCTGAACTCCCTCGATCCCTGACTTTTTTTTTCAGATTTTAGACGTCAGTTATCCGAGAATCTTTTGCTGTTTTGCTAAACATTTTTGCCTCTAAACACAATCTCTGCTACTGCCAACTTGATCGTCGCATGTCACGGAATCTCTTAAAGTACTAACATAACTAAACTGTGTAAGCGATAAGCACTATCTACTGGTCAGTACGTGTCAGGGCAAACAGCAGAGAAAGTTGTTCATTTAGTGCATAATTAACTTTTAACTGTTTTAAAACATGGCAAATTTAAGGTACTCAAGAGCATGTTTAAAGGATAACAAACAATATGAAAAAGGCATAATATCTTTCCTTTAAGACATACCGTAAACATATACATTCATAATGTAAGGAGTGGGCTTGGTGCCACCTCCTATTCTCCACAGAAATAGATATGTTTAATGCTATACTATGGAACATATAGGAAAAGCATTGACATCTAAATGGAGACCCTTCAGTAAAAAAGTTACATTAGTGCACTTAAAAATAAAACCAATTTAAAGGACACACATTCTGCTACAGTGACCTTTTTGAGCTTTTAACCCTGTTCTAACAATGTTCCGTCATCAATAACAAACCTGGAGTAGCATTCAGCTGCATTCACGCTGTTTTGAGGTGGTAGTCCAGGAAGTGCTCCTCCATGTTTTTCAAGTCCATTCATCTTTACCTGATTCGTTCTCTTTATTTTCTGTTTTATCCACTTTTAGAAAATCCTCCCCTTCCGAGCGTCAAACACACTTCCTGCTGAACTCCCGGGATTTTCAGACTTCAAACGTCACTCATCAGAGAGTGTTCAGCTGTTTTTAGTCCTTAAATCATCGCTAAACTCGTTCTAAGCATTTCTGCCTCTAAACACGATAACTGCTGCAGCAAATTCGCACAATGATGTCTTTTCAGCGCTAACTTCACTAGATTGTATATAACGCTGGCACCATCTGCTGGTTGGATGCATGTAGTAAATATAATTTCATAGTGTCTTATCGATAATACAGGTTATAGCATGAATAATAAACTTTTTTTTTTTTTTTAAACATGAGATGGCACATTTAAGGCACTCAAGAGCATGTTTAAATCCAACCTTTTTATGAGATTTTTTTTTTCTTTTCATACCACTGTTTATGTTCAACAAGTGTTACCTTTTACTGTATTTCAAGCAAGACACAGAATATTCTAAAGTAACGAATGCCTCTGCTTTGATTTTCAAGCTTCAAATCAAATCACAAATAACAAATCCCAAATCAGTCGGGCATCTGACGTAAAAGCGGCGCTGACTAAATACGAAATTCAAATGCATTTCACTTTGTACAGCCGCACACAGACGACGACTGCCAGTGTTTTCAACCCATTAGGGATTAACTGGAATAAAAGCTAGGATCGAGTGTCCACTTCTTGTTCAAATTAAAAGTATCCATATTAATGCGGGCGTAGTTGACTTATATTAAAATCTGATTTGCCTTGCACTTGTGGCTAATAAAGCTTGTCCACAGCCCCCCACCACCGGCTAAAACGCTTCTAATTGGCCTCATTTATTCTCTGCAAAGAACGGCCTAATGAATGGGCACCATGGGGTAAACTAACGAGTGGATTTATGTTAATTCTGAGCACATTTAAATGGAAACAGAGCAGAGGAGAGACGCCACGCTGGCCGTGGTCAAAGAGGAGAAGGAGGGCTCAAACTTCGGCAATTATGTTTTCAATTCCTGCCGACAACTTTTAAATTGAAATATGTAGATGTGATGCAGAGTCTAATAGCGCCTCACGGTGGTGTTCTGGTTTGTGCTGGTTTGTCGTTCCACCAGTTTGTGTCAGGGCAGAATTTGCGTCATAATTCAATCTGCAACAATGACCACCTCCTACGGCAACACGAACATGGACAAACTACATCCAAATGCAACTGCTATATTTTCTTTTTACTCTTTAAACATAGAAGTTAAAGTTATAAAGTATGACAGGACTTTTATGACTTTCTAATTTTGAGTTTATTCAGTGTATTAATACTGCTTCTGAATATAAATGATAGTTTTACACCAATCAGGTCGCTGTTTGTGGAGAAAAGTTGACAATTACAGGAAGTAAATTGATGACGTCACACTGGGGAGACAAAGGTTCCTGCATAATTTACACAAAAGAAACTACTTTTTTGACCCTTTACACATTGATTCGACAACATAAAGGTGTTCACGTGTATTTCTCATGATCAAATTAATAAGATCTGTGACATTAGAGGAGTTTTGGCCCAGTGTACAGGACGGTTTCTTGGTAGTTTCCCAGTGTGATGTCATCATTTACAACCAACAAAACTTTAAAAATTGGCTAAACTGGCGTTAAATTGGTAACGCTCTTAGCAGAATTTGAAATATATTTATCTTAACTACATTTTAGTTACATGAGTAGTCCAACCTGTCAGAGGCACTTTAAGTTGGATACTGTATGAGCTCAAAGTTTGTGAAAGACATTTAACTGTGAACAAAAAGATCAGTTCAGAGAAACATCGAGGTCAACTGAGTTCAGTGTAAGATTTAAAGTGTTTGGTAAATGCTCCAGACACAACAATTTGAGCATCTTTATCTAATTATAACCTTTATGAAACTTTTTTGCAAACTCTACTAAGGAGGGAGCTCAGAATGAAGTATTTTTGACGGTCGAGGGGGCGAGGATTTTCTAACCAGCGTTCCTCAAACTAGTGTGAATGAAGCTAAATGCAACTCCAGGCGTGTTTTTGATGACAGGACATTTGTTAGAACAGGGTTAAAAGCTCAAAAAAGTCACAATACTGTATGTGTCCTTTAAGTCAGACTTTACTCAGCCATCTGAAAGTGAATTTGATTGAACTAATCTAAAAAATTATGCTTGTCTCAAGTGGTTTCTATCACAACATCAGAGCAAAATAGAGCAATCAGGGACAACATCCTGGAGACATTTGCAAATAATTATGTCATTCCAGAGAGGAGAGAGTATAAACTGTGAATAATTTGAGAGGTTTGAGAGGTCTTTGGTTGTAAACACATTCAACTCTTGACCATTCTGCGTTCCTTTCGATAAATAAACTAAATATAAGTCAATTAATACATAAGTTGGTGAGTAAATTAAATAATTTATGCGTTGCAATCAATTCAATAAGTAGTTTCAACCCCAAGCACTTCTTATTCCTCCTCTCACTTCAATCTCCGCTCAGTGCAGTAGCCCTTTCTCTTAATGTGAAGCTAACAGTGGATGTGTGAGGCCGCCGAGGTCCAGAACGAGACCGGAGTGAGCAATCTGCCAAACGCCCCCTAGTGGCACCTGTTAGTTTACCGAGCGCTCGTCGGCTCATTATTTCTGCAGAGCTATGGGCCTCGGAAGGGACGTTTGTGAGCTGTAAACACTGTGAGATGATAAACCTGGAGCGGCGCTTGTTACCTGCGATAAACGGGCTCCAGAGAAATCAGGCTGGGAATAGAACCTGAGTGTGAATGTGGGATAGACAGTAGTTAAAAAGTTAATTAATAGACTGGTGTATTGAAGACAAATATGGGACTTGTTAAGCAGGACAAATTTGCTCTTTATATAAGCGCATCGCAAAACATTAAACATGCACAAAAGGCGGAATCCAAAGTCCTGACCAAGCCGAACTCTAGATCTGCACCAAACAAATTTACTTTAATGATCACGAAGGAAATTCAAATTCAGCTACAAAAACATTTTCATTGCACTTCTGAGTGGCTTTTGTGTCTCAGTCAAAGCTCTCAGTGCAGCTTTAGCGGGACGATTTGTCAGGTAGAGTCAGGAAATCGTGTGTTAGGACAGTTTGAGGAGAGTAACAGCGCTCAGGACACAAAACTCTATGTCCAGGAGCGCGGTCATGACAATCGGTGTTTCTCTTAGTCTGCTCTTTTGTTTCAGATGATGATGAGTTGCGCCATTTTGTGCTGAAGGTCCTCTACCGTATTTGGTGTAAAAAGGTATGTAACTAGCTCCTTGTGCGTGTCCGGATCGGCACAGAGCGGGTCGGTCACTGTCGGTATGTGTCACACTGTCTATGCCTTCTGTTGTTATGTTGTGTTGAATGACAAATTAATGGGACAATAAAGACAATGTTGAGCCTGACAAAAGAAAAACGAAATGTAGAGGACAAATTTCCTATTTCAATTAGTAATAAACAAATCGCAAAGACTACAATGATGTTGCCTGGCCTCCATTCTAATCTCAATGTATCATTCAATACTGTCGAGTCTGGAAATGCGACCACAATTTGACTTCATCGGGGTGGGACAAGCGTAGATCAGACGAACAGCGGATGTGACGACAGCACCGCGTCAAGCAGCAGAAAAGTGTGTCTGTCAGTCGAAAATGGCATGTAGCAACGTAAAACTTCCTCTTGCTGTGGTTTAAACCAATGTTTCCCAACCAGGGGTACGGGGACCCCTAGGGGTACATGAGCAAATACCAGGGGGTACTTAGAATGGTTTCAGGTTTTATGTGGTTTTATGGTGAGTAAAAAGTAAAAAGTGTTAGCAATTGTAAATTTAGCATCTATTTGTAGTATCTTGGACCATAAATAAAATGAAAACAAAACTATAAGTATAAAAACTATATAGTAATAATTGACAATATGCGAGAACTAAACCCATTTATTTGCCTGAATCTCAAGTTAAGGGGTACTCTGAGTGTGAGACAAAGCTTAGGGGGTACTCGAGACAAAAAAGTTTGAGAACCACTGGTTTAAACGACACGTCCTGGTCTTTTAAAACAGAAGAGAGAGCAAACATTTTCTCTGTCATGGACGCCATCTTGCTTTTTATTGCTTGTAATCGCGGCACACATTTCAATAAAAAGGAAGGGGGATTGTCTTTTTACTCGCAGTGTTTTCACAAGAGACCTGCAGGGGGAGCTCTGTCGCTAAAGTTACTGAATTCTGCTTTATGTTTGATGATTAACACCTTTCGAGACACCCATCACTCCATAATTGGTCTGCAATCTGCACCACCTGCAAGGATCAAACCTCAGACCTTCCAGCTCCGTGACAGAAATGCTTACCACTCACCCCCGTACATCTGATTGTTGCAAACTACTTCATACTTCACGCTTTTGCTATTTTTGTAATTTAGACGGATTATGTGCCCTCAAATAACCCACATTTGTGCAGAGGGCGTTGTGCACCTGCTCAACATTGAGAGAGGGACCTGTGTGGAAAATAAGGTCAAACTGCACAATCCACAAATGCTATTGCTGGGAAAAAAATCTGGTTTAAATCCTGGCCTAAAACGCTTTTCTAACAAGCTGCAATGGCTCCAGCGATACGGGCCTGAGCTCGGGACTTAGCTTTAGCCTTTAGCTGTTGTTTTACCGAAATCTATGTGATATTCATCGACCAATCAGAGCTCAGTTTGCAGCATGACATCGCCCTTTGCTTCCATATCCCCCTGACCTGCTCATACACTATTAATGTCCGGCTTCAAATGTTCAAAGCCTCCACTGAAAAAACAACTAAGAGAGGCTGCCAGCGTGATCCGGCAAGCGCGGACGCTCCCTGCCTAAAGGTGGCCAAACAATAGACAAACGAGAAGGTTCCTGATAAAAAACAAATCAAAAATGCTCTTTGAAAGTGGCCCGCAGGACAGCAGACGAACAGCAGGGGGCGCAAAGACAGATTCGCAGGGCCAATATGAAGGCTATTGTGAGGATCATTATGATTGTAGCCTGTGGATTTGGAATGTTTGTGGGAGAGTGTTGGGTTTTATGTTGGTATTTTGGCAAACAAGAAGCGTTTTTGATCTTTGACTTCACACTTTAGGGTTTCAAATAGGAGGAAATACACAGAGGCCTCAAGTGTACTCAGTGTGAAGACCTATACATTTAAACTGTCCATGGGAAAATAAGAGTACTAATGAGCCAAAAAAGAACCAACCTTTGTGACATATTTACAACTTGTGACTATACTTTAGGGGAGGATTAAGGACACATAGTATGCATTATTTGTGTTGGTTTTGGCCTTTAAACTTGCTCTTGAGTATCTTTACTTTGGCGTCTCATGTTTTGGAACTTAACTATGGTGCTTTATGTTACTTTTCTAGTGGTTTCTAGTGGTTCTAGTACTTTTCTCTCCATGGAGATATTATTACTTTGAGCTGAATTTTCCACTTTATGTAATTTAAAGGAAAAATATTGTGCATTTTTATATTGTTACTGGCCTTTAAACATGCTCTTGAGAACCTTTAATTAACAAAATAAAATGTTTATCATAGCACTAAATGAACAAGTTTCTCTGCTGTCCACAATGACGCTTACTGAGTGTATGCAGCCAGTAGATGGCGCCAGTTCTTGCACAATTTAGTTATGTCATTACTTTACGATGTTGCGGTTAGCAATAGCAATTATCGTGTTCAGACGGCAGAAAATCTGGTGATGATTTAAGGACTTAAAACAGCAGAAGATTCTCCGATAAGTGACGTAGAAAATCTGAAAAAAACATCAGTGATTGAGGGAGTTCAGCAGAGCGTGTTTCTGACGGTCGGAGAGGACTCAAAATGGCCTGAATGCAGCTGAATATTACTTCAGGTGTGGTTTTGATGACGGAACATTGTTAGAAAATGATTAAAAGCTCAGAATATGTGCCCTTTAACTTATGTATTGTGCATTCTTCAACCGGTGTTTTGTTCTGATCTGGTCTAGTGGTAGACTAGGGTTAAAAAAGAGTAATCATTAGCAGAGGAAATTGTTTTGTTAACTGCATGGATTGAGATGCAGAAGTGGAGGTGGACTTGGACTGGTCTGTAGTCCTGCACCAGTCCTGGACCAGTCCTCTCTGCTGCTGCTGCTGCTGCTGCTGTTGCTGGAAGGTACCTCGCTCTTATGTAACAAAAACAAAGAGAGCCTTTAGACTGAGCCTGGATCAGGGGCTCAGAAACACAGCCAAATCCTCCAAAACACACGAGGTGGGAGTGAAACCGACAGATCTGTGTGTCAAACAGGAGCTCAACAAAAAGACATGTTTTTGTGATGTGAACCTGCAAACCCACCACAGAATTTAACAGATGCAGACTCCAATTAAAGGTTGACGTGTTAGTTTTGCTAATTGCCCCATTTGGATCCTTTTTTATCTGTCTGAGTGTTTTGGCCTTCTTATTCTACTGCTGCTGTAGAACGTCTTTTCGACAGATCTTTAGATCCTTTTCTCATGTAAAGTCAAGGTCAGTTTACTGAATTAGAATAAACATTAAGAGTTATGTTTTCCTTTCTGACTTTTTAGACTT
Source organism: Rhinogobius similis (assembly GCA_019453435.1). Taxonomy (NCBI): domain Eukaryota; kingdom Metazoa; phylum Chordata; class Actinopteri; order Gobiiformes; family Gobiidae; genus Rhinogobius; species Rhinogobius similis. The sequence goes on from CM033626.1 coordinate 35,063,492, forward strand.
AATAGTTCTTGTAGGATATTAAACAGACACTGAGTCATTAAAATATCTAGTAAAATGTGGCTGAAAAATATTTTTAAAAAGCATGCGTTTCGGCCTTAGTTGGGCCTTCTTCAGGGCTTGAATTTTAAAATTCAAGGCGTGTTGAATTTTTGAATAAAATTCAAGCCCTGAAGAAGGCCCAACTAAGGCCGAAACGCGTTGGCGTTTTTTAAAAATGTTTTTCAGCCATGATTTATTAAAGGCTTTTTAATTTTCTAAAATCCCACGAGTGCCTCTGTCCTGCTTACTTGGTACAAGACTGATCCTCAACCAGAAGAGCACCTGGGTAAAACATCTACCTCTACTATTGAAAAGATACTCGTGCAGCATTCCAGCAACCAAGTTCTGATCTAGTAAAATGTATTATAAATGGAAGAGGCTTGCAAGCCTCGAGTCATTATTTTGATGATCTCAAACTTGACTTGTAGAAAATGACTTGGAACTGGACTTGGACTTTAGCCATGTGACTTTAGCCAATTTGATTCTTGGCCTCAGAAAAAGAAGTGTCTCTGTAAAAACGTTTTCTCTCTGAGGTTGATACTTGAATGTGATCAGGAACCATTCTCAAAAAACATATAAATTGCAAAAATATGAGATGTTTTGGAAAATTTGGTGCAAAAGTTAGGGACTTGACTTGGACTTGCGAGCCGCTGACTTGGGGCTTGACTTGGACTTGACACCAAACTTCCTGACTTCGAACTTACTTGATAGATGGTATTAACTTTGTTATAATTGTCATAATTGTTTTAGGCACCAATCGTCTCCCTGATGTGACGGGTCTTTACAGCTGTTCTTCCCAGGTAGAATCAACCTTTCAGATCATTTTTAAGGTAATGCACCATTTCTTATATCTATTTTCTTTGATACTGACGTAAAACTAAATTAAGGCACTGGATGAAAAAGTAAATTACACATAAAAATGCCCCACTCCTGGAAGCAAACCGGGTATAGCTAGCTCTCCATAGCTGTTATATAACTTCCCATTTCTGCTAAATTCTGTCATGTTTTATTGGAGCTTATTGACCTCCTACAGTGATTCTCAAACATTTCACTCTGAGATGTTATTTGGCTTTTCGAGCACCACCAAATCTTTACCTGGACTTTATCGGGCCTGAATTGATGCTAAACATGGTCTAAAATGAGACTAAACCACAAATAATGTAGTCCTACATAATGAGTGGGTTACAATTAACCAAAAAAGAGGATAACAACGTGAATAGATTTGTCTTTAAATACAGCACACATACCGCAGTTTGAGATACAGTGATCTGGTAAACACAAGGGCTGCAACAATTAATCGACTAATTGTGACTAGTCGACTAAAAAAATAATTGACTATAATCTCAATAATCAGAGTAACATATAAGCCAGAGTTCCAAGACCAGCTCTCTGATTGACAATGACTTTTGGATAAAAGTCGAAACGTCTCCATCTTTCAAACAGCGTCCGGATGACAACCCTTTAACCTTTTCTACAATTGACTATAATAATTTATCATTTTAGTCGTTTACTGGACAACACAGACTCTAAAAGACATGTCAAAAGACTTTATATAACAAAGACAGTGACTCCTTCAGTCTGATCCAGCAAATGTGCCTAAAATTACTATATAATCAGAATCAAAATCAAAATCAGAAAAAGGTTTATTGCCATTGCCAGTGAACAAAATTCACAAACTAGGAACTTTTAGTCGTAGAAATAAATTCAGTTGGCTAAATATCTGCTTTTATTCTATGATTGTTAAAGGGGCAGGTGTTATAAAGTGTTCATGAGTCCAACGGCGGAGGGAAAGAAACTGTTCTTGTGGTGGGAGGTTCTGGCCCGAGGGGATTGGCTCATATAGTCCATGTCCAGGTTAGAGGGGTCAGCTGTGATCCAACCTGCTCCGAGTCCTGGAGACGCACAGGTCCTGGAGACGCACAGGTCCTGGAGACGCACAGGTCCTGGAGACGCACAGGTCCTGGAGATGCACAGGTCCTGGAGATGCACAGGTCCTGGAGACGCACAGGTCCTGGAGACGCACAGGTCCTGGAGAAGCACAGGTCCTGGAGATGCACAGGTCCTGGAGACGCACAGGTCCTGGAGACGCACTGGTCCTGGAGAAGCACAGGTCCTGGAGACGCACAGGTCCTGGAGATGCACAGGTCCTGGAGACGTACAGGTCCTGGACAGATGGAAGGTTGCAGCCGATCACCTTTTCAGCAAAGAAGAAGAGAGAAGGTGGCCCCTGTACCACACGGTGATGGAGGAGGTGAGGATGGACCACACGGTGAGGATGGACCACACGCTGATGGAGGAGGTGAGTATGAACCACACGGTGATGGAGGAGGTGAGGATGGACCACACGGTGATGGAGGAGGTGAGGATGGACCACACGGTGATGGAGGAGGTGAGGATGGACCACACGGTGATGGAGGAGGCGAGGATGGACTACACGGTGATGGAGGAGGTGAGGATGGACCACACCGTCATGGAGGAGGTGAGGATGGACCACACGGTGATGGAGCAGGTGAGGATGAACCACACGGTGATGGAGGAGGTGAGGATGGACCACACGGTCATGGAGGAGGTGAGGATGGACCACACGGTGATGGAGCAGGTGAGGATGGACCACACGGTCATGGAGGAGGTGAGGATGGACCACACGGTCATGGAGGAGGTGAGGATGGACCACACGGTCATGGAGGAGGTGAGGATGGACCACACGGTGATGGAGGAGGTGAGGATGGACCACACGGTGATGGAGGAGGTGAGGATGGACCACACAGTGATGGAGGAGGTGAGGATGGACCACACGGTGATGGAGGAGGTGAGGATGGACCACACGGTAATGGAGGAGATGAGGATGAACCACACAGTGATGGAGGAGGTGAGGATGAACCACACGGTGATGGAGGACGTGAGGATGGACCACACGGTGATGGAGGAGCTGAGGATGGACCACACGGTGATGGAGGAGCTGAGGATGGACCACACGGTGATGGAGGAGGTGAGGATGGACCACACGGTGATGGAGGAGGCGAGGATGGACCACACGGTGATGGAGGAGGTGAGGATGGACCACACGGTGATGGAGGAGGTGAGGATGGACCACACGGTGATGGAGGAGGTGAGGATGGACCACACGGTGATGGAGGAGCTGAGGATGGACCACACGGTGATGGAGGAGCTGAGGATGGACCACACGGTGATGGAGGAGGTGAGGATGGACTCGATGATGGCCGTGTAGATCTGCACCATCATCTCCACTGGCAGCTTGGGAGCAGGAAGTACATCCTCTGCTGGGCCTTCTTGATGATGGAGCTGATGGTCGGCTCCACTTGAGTGTGTGATGATGTATGTACAGTATATGATGTATACCAGACCAGGGAGGACAGGGCTTTCTCTAGTCAGCCCCAAACTCTGGAATGCTCTGCCCCTCACATCAGAACGATCCCCACAGTGGAGTGTTTTAAGTCTCCTCGTTCAGACCCGTTTTTATGCTGAGTGAGTCCTCTGTGTTTTCATTTAGTTTAGTGTTTTTATGTATGCGTTTGTTTATCGCTATTATACTGTTTTGCTCTTTTGATTTTACTGGTCTTATCATTTTTAGAATTGGTAAGCTGAGAAACAGAATGACAACCGTAATAAAAAAGGAAAAACCACTGAGCAGCACTTTGGAAACGGTTTGTTTGTGAAATGTGCCATGTAAATAAAGTGGATTGGACTGGATCGAAAGTATGTTCATCTCTTTGTGCATCATGAGATCAGCAACAATATGACATGAAATCCACAGCGTCCATTACACTCTGCGTCTCTGTATTCCTTATAGAGTATTTTTTTATTTATTTATTTACTGGGGAAACAGCAAACCCCGTCTTTAAAGCCTCAGCGACCAAAGCATGAAGGCGTCTCGGAGCATCTTCAGCCGGGCGGATAAACAGCGAGCGCTCGGTGACAGGCAGGAGAAGTCCATAACTTTGATCATGCATTATGAATCCGCATGTTTTATTCATGAACCCGAGGCAGAGCTGGAGGAGGTGGCCTTTCCCCTGCTCTCTTTCTCTCTCTCACAAAACATCAGCTGATTTTCTGTTTGCTCCACACCGCTGCTGCTGCTGCTGCTGCTGCTCACCTGCACATCTGAGAATCTGTGCACCATGATTCCCCAGAGTCGTAACACCCTTTCTCACCCTTTCTCACCCTTTCTCGCTCTCGATTTCTCCTGTTGGTGTAGTCCCTCATGCGTCCAGGCGTGATCCATGGCACGAGGGGTTTCAAAGCTAGTCATCTGCACAATGCTTTTGAAATCAAGACTTTTTGACTGCCATCCGGATGTCATTTTCAATCTGAAGGTAGAGGCAGAATTAGATTAGTCCTAAAATAGGGAGTTAACTCTACCCCTTTTAGTTAGTGACAGAATACCACTGTAGAAACCTTTGTCTGAGGACAGTCTATTCTGGTTTGAATTTATATTCCTGAATTACAGAAGGAAGGACCACTCAAATCCACAGGACCGAACCAAACTGACCTGGACTCACCAAAAATGACCCACAAAACCAAACTAGTCCCTGGGATGTTGTGTCTCCAAAGGGTTTGTGAGAGCTAGGAACTAGACCAATTCGCACCCTTTCTCGCTCTCGATTTCTCCTGTTGGTGTAATCCTCATCCGTACCACTTGGTCCAATTTCAAGTTGTTCTTACCCCTTGATTTTCAGCCACTGTCCCGGGAAACACTACTGTGCCTTGAGGTATTGCCAGCTGCAGTGGTGGACCAAGGAATTTGAGGGCCCAAGATAAACTTAAGTACAGGCCCCTCCTCAGTGTAATTTTCTATAACTTTTCTGTTGTGTCTTTTGAATTGTTCTTGAAGGAAGATTTTGTCTTTTGGTTTTGTTTGTATTTTTTCATAGTTCATGAATTTGGGGTGAAAAGTGACCTATTGAAAAATTTAAATTCATATCTGCAAAAGCTTACATGTTCTAAAGAGCTTTAAACAGGAAGTTTGGAGGTCCTTCCCCTGTTTGTTGGTGGATTTTAACACATGCTCAACTGATTTAAATACATGAGTTTCATTTGTAATTTGTAATTTTATATTTTATTGACTATTAGGTTTATTAGGGGGTGTGGCTTGGGTAGAATTAATCAATTTGACAATCCAAGACTATTTTGTTGGTCTTTTTCTTAAAATACCGTAAAATTCGGACTATAAGCTGCTACTTTTTTCTCACTATTTCAACCCTGCGGCTTATACAGCGATGCAGCTAATTTATGTATTGTTAAGGGAACAGCCTCTAGGGGCGCTCTAGCAGGAAGGCAAGAGTTGGACAGACCAGTGAAACAGAGAGTGTGGAGGAATACAGTAGTTTGATTGTGTTTTGAACAGTCAGTTTGTATCACGCGCTCACCATCATCACAGAAAACACACCAAGAAATGAATACGACACAGCTTTTAAGTTAAAATCAATCGATGTGGAGCCAAAGAAGGAAACAGAGCTGTTTCCGTGAGCTCGTCATAAATGAATCGATGGTGAGACGTCGGAGGCGCCGAGTGAAGAGCGGACTCAATGCTCTACCGTGTTACAGGTGCTGTTTGGAAAAAGGCATGTGTTCAATTAAAACTTTGCGTGTTCCATCCTCCTGTGTAAATGTCTCACCTGCCGCTTATAGACAGGTGCGGCTTATATATGTACAAAGTTGTTTTTCTTTGTAAATATGGCTGGTGTGGCCTCAAGTGCGGACTCAGGTGCGTTCAATAGTCTGGATTTTACGGTAATTGGAACTGATGAACACAAGTACAAATTATGGATACAAGAGGCTGTTGAAATCAGGAAGTGGGGCACACGGACCATCAACAAAGACAAGGGAGCCTTTACGTTGACTCACACATGGGACTCACTTCTACAGAGACCACCAGGGGGCAGTGGTCAGTTTGATAGATCTGTCAAGCTGAACACGTCTGGGAACATCATCTGATCAGAGGCACATCACATCCATCAGACGAAACATGTCAGGTAAATGAGCTTTTAGCTATTTGCAACTGTCTTAGAAGAAACTCACAAGCTGAAGCATTCTAAATTAACTTCTTTTCATTATGAATTAAGTGTTCATGCTTTATTAAGGCAGGAATAAGTGTAGTTATTATAAAGTGTTACCACATTTTGTGCTACATCCCTGGCTAACTGTCTTATTAGAAGAAACAACTGGAACAGAACTGGACAAGTTAACGTTTATGGCCGAAACATTGCACTATTCATAAATTACCTTTTGCAAGAATTTATGGTGTGTGGGATTTTTTCTGGTTTCAGATGTAAATTTTTTGCCATATCGCCCACCACTAGTTAGACGTGCTGCCCTCCTCTGAACTCTTCCCAGTTTACGCTTGAATGAATGAAAAAAGTTATAATAACGATAAAGAAAAATGAGCACTACGTGAATTCCATTTGCAAACTTTATATAAATCCCAAATCTGCCTGACCTGTCCCCTCCTCCTACTTTATTTTTCAAAGCAAGATTGATTTGATTGTGTCTCGCCTTGTTCTCCAAAACGCTAAAACACTCCAATCATTTTCTGTCACTTACGTAATAAAGCTGTATTGAGAAAGCCCTCTATTTTCAGTGATAAATTGCGCTGCTTCACCCTCATTAGCTCTGTTCCCGCTAACTGTCTGGTCGAGTGATGGAGAGGCTCATTTTACTGTTAATAAGAAGAACTGTAATTTGGGCCCACAACTAGCTTTTGGACTAATCTGCCATTCACTGTAGTGGCACTTCTCAATGATCCGTCTTGTGCCGAGAGATAAGGCTGTCGGGAGGAGAGCGTCAAACACCGAGCCGTGATAAGTGTAGTGAAGGAGATCAGCTAATGAGAACGTGCTCGGTTTTCAATGCTCTTCGAAGGGCGCGGCGTTTATTTGAAGCTCGGCTGACGTAACAAAGACACAGGAGGTCAGGTAGACTTGAGATGAAAGCAGAAGAGATGTTAGTGCGATGAATACTCTATCGGCTCTTCTAAATGTTGGGTTTTTGTTAAATAGATTTTGTAAGAAAGTCAGGCAGGGCCGTTTCCCGAGATTGGCAAAACAGGGCAAATGCGAAGGGGCCCACCAGGTGCTAGGGGGCCCCAAAAGTTGAATGTTGCTACTTGAATGCGCTAAAGGTTGTTGAGAAATAAACAATGGGCTTTTTTCAAACTTAATAAAGGTGCTGGATGACAAAATAAGAAGAAGCAAAGATTTTGAGCGCTCATGAGGAACACCGCTTAAATACGTTAAATACACTAACCTGACCAGAAGGCACGCAAAAAATAAATGTTTATCGTGTTAACTTTTTTAGCACTGAAAACACCTCTAACTGAATACATGAAAGGTGGATAAGTGTATGTCATATTGCAGAAAGTTCCAGGCATGACATGGATACCAGGACATGGACAAGCACATGGCGAGTCTTCCACCAGAAAAGTTACAAAGTGCACATTAAATAATCAAAATGTATATTTTAAAAACTGCCATTTCTTTCACCAAATACTATTATTAATTGACCCACTTCATTTCGATGACTACTTTCTATAAACTTGTCATTTTTAGAAGCTGATATTATGCTGCATTCAGGCAACTGCTCGGTTATTTCCAACTTCAAGTTCTAACTTCAGAGGGTTCTATCTGAATTAACTTTTATGATAACAATATTCACATTATTCCTGAAGTTGCCGTACGCGCCGCCGTCTTGTTTCCGTTGTAGTTCACATGGAGCAGACGAGCTCAACAGAAAATAAGTTCTACACGGACTAAAAAGCCGTTTTCAGACTGACCAGGAAATCGTTGCGTTGTTGACTTGTTGTTGCTCGTGTTCATTAAACATTTTACACAAATCAATCTACTTTATGTAACATTTTAGTGGCGAGACATTTTCCTCGTTCGTCATTAGCTTTAACGGAGTTCTCGTCAAACGGAAGTGCGTTTACAACAAAAGTGCAAAAAATGGCAAAAGTGGGCGGGGCAGAATAAGGTCAATAGCTAAAGCTAAACCATAGGATAAAGGAACATGAAGTGAAACGCATGTCCACAGTTGAATATTGTTTGCATATTAACTTGTGAGTTTCTTCTTAGACAGTTGTAAACAGCTATAAGTTCATTTACCCGACATGTTTGGGCGGCAGGACTTCTGCCTTCGTCAGAGGTGATGTCTGATGGATGTGATGTGTCTCTGATCAGACGTTATTTCCAGGCGTGTTCAGTTTGACAGATCTATCAAACTGACCACTGCCTCCTGGTGGTCTCTGGAGAAGTGAGTCCCGTTTGTGAGCCACAGTAAAGGCTCCTCGTCTCTGATGATGGTCCGTGTGCTTCCAGATTTCAACAGCCTCTTGTATCCATCTTTTGTTCTTGTGTTCTTCACTTGTCAAGCTGAACACGCCCGGAAACATCTGATCAGAGACACGTCACATCCATCAGACGTGACTCTGACGAAGGCGGAAGTCCTGCCGCCCAAACATGTCGGGTAAAAGAGCTTAGAGCTATTTATAAATGTTGTTAGAAGAAACTCATAAGTTAAAAGACAGAATTAACTTTCCAAATGTGTTGTTTTCATAATACATGTGCTGGTTGACCTCTCAGATCAATTGTTTGTACCAACTGTCACTGTTATAACGCCACCGTTTATCTGGGAAATGAAGAGGAAATCACTCAACCACCTCCGAATTAGTAAGTACCAGTTTGAGTGGCGTTCCAAGGCATTTTTTTCAAATTGAAGGTGAGAAAAAAACCTCATTTAATAATCGCCTGGAACACACCATTAGTATATACATTTGACAACTCCACCCACCTCCATGACTTATATTCTGGTTATTTTTCCTGCCGTTTCAGAGTGCATCCGATGGACAGACTGCGGCTCCCACACCCACCACAACAAACGGTTCATCCACAGAGGTGAGTCTGACCTTGACCAGGAAACAGACTGGATTGTTTACCTCACGCATGCACGATCATTCTCTCTACATTATGGTGCATTTGTTTACATGGGTCACAAGTCACAGGAACCGGAGCGTTCACAGCCATTAGCCACTTCTGCAACAGTAACTTTTCATGGGAGCGCCGCCATGATTTATTTACAGATAACTTCAGCCGCAGAAAAGGCTGTGTTTGCAAAGTGGACAGTTTTTAATGGTTGCTGTTGCACTTCAGGTCCAGAGGTGAACAGAATGAAGTAGATCATGGATTAGTAGAGCTGCAACAATTAATCAACAAACAACTCAACTATAGAAAATAATCATGGTTGTATTTTTATAATTGATATCTGGACTGTATAGATCAGGGGTGTCCAAACTTTTTCTATCAAGGGCCACATATTGAAATATAGACCAATCGGAGGGCCACAAATCAATTGCGAAACATTAAAAAAAGCTTCATTTATCTGATGTTTTAAGCACCACCACATCTACATTCAGTCTCATTGCCTTAATATCAGGTCTGTATTGCACCAAAATGTTAGTTATTTAGGTTGGAATTGTAGAAAATCTGAAATGTGCTGTAAATAGTACTTATCAGGACAATGTGGGCCAGTTCTTTCTCAATTTCTTCTATTATTTTCTGAACATAATACTTTAATTGATTGAAACTGGTCTATGGACTTTTTGAGTTTTTCACAATATAAAAATGTTTCCTCATAAAAAAGTTCAGTTTTGATTCATTCATCATGTAAAATTTCACCAAACCAACTCTGGCAGCATCCATTTTTTCATTCCTCAGTGCATCAGTATTTGAGTCCTTGCGCCCTCTGCTTGCATCTTGTATAAACAACAAACGAGGCTTCAGACTTGCGCTACACGACAAAAAATGTATATCCAGTCTAGCTTAAAATGACTTAAATTTATAATTTTGATCTGGATTTGAGTAGATTTGACGCGATGAGATTTTATTTCTTATGTGATGCAGAATATTTCACTGGTTTCAAGGCATTTGTAACTGATTTAGCGATAATTTAGCTTAAAACTGACAAATAATTTAGCTTGAAGTAAGAAAGTAATCTATTGAAAGAAGTCAGAAATGGGTTGAAACAAGTAAAATAATCTAGTTCCATCAATTAAGACTCTTAACTAGTCAAAAGTAGATGAATATCCTGAAAACAAGACATTTTAAATCATCAAGAAATACATGCCGACTGTCTACCCTCTCTCTCCTCCTTTCGCTCTACAATTGTCTTGTCAAATAAACATTTCGAGCAAAAAACCCCATTAAAAACAATAAAAGAAAACCACTTCCTTCCTTGGTAGCAGGATCTCTCCTTTAGTACAGTTCTCTCCAAGGTTTCTTCTTTTTTTGTAGTTTTCCTCGTAGAGAAGGAGGGTCAAGGACGGGATGCTCTGGGACAGTTATCCATTTGATGAATTCCTTTGACTGATGCTTAATCTGTTCTTCTATTATTGTCCAATGACTGTTTCATTTTTCTGTGGTGATTTTGGGCTTTACAATACAATACATTTCATTCAATTTATGTAGACTATATTATTAATACAATGTGAAAAAAAACATGCGGTTATAAGCAGTTTGCTTCAGCACAATCCTTTTGGTTGCAAACAAATGTATTTTTTTTCTCTATTGTATATAATTTTGTTTGGTATATGGACAGCCAAATGAACTCATTCATTCATTCAACTCATGCATAATGCGGTTCATTTAAAGGTTGTGTACGCAATCTGTGCAAAAGTTAGTTGATTGGATAAACTTGTCCGTCACAGTTGCTTCATTGTGGTTTTTATCCAGAAAAATGCCTTTTAAAATGTACAATAATTGACAATATCAAACTTTTTTTCTCCACAACTAGCTGTTTTTTTCCAATAAACTTGCTGTAAAAGGATTTTCCAGAGAGTAGAAGAAATTGATTTTTTTTTTTGTTTTTGTATTTCTATGGACCAAAGAAAAATAAACTAACTAACTAAATAAAAGCCAAGCACTAGAATTTAATAGTATGTCATTAATATCATTTTATTGAGCTGTGGCAGTGGCATTGTTGGCATTTTTTTTATTTTACTTTTTGAACTTTTTCTTTCTTGTAAATAAAACCCTCCAGGTGAGATCTGTTACACTCCAGTGGAAGCTAGAGACCCATTTGACACTGAAATTGTCCTGTCAACTCTGTGATAGCTGCATCAACTTTGTGCCCGTTCTGATTTTAATAGAGATGACGGAGAAAGCACGACGTAAACTGACTGTATCTCTGCTCCGAGCACAACGGAGGCGACATCCGAAATGACGGGAAAACGTGTCCGAACTCAGGAGGAATCAGAGCGTACGAGATCATCTGCTCCGTCGCTGAGAGGAGGACACTGGGGCGAGCGGGAGGTTGTGTTCGGGGCGTGTGGTTCATTCAGCGGCAACAAGTATCACGAAAAGATGTGCAACGTGAGATTTTAGCTCTGGAGCGAAACTCACATCTGTCTGCTACCAGGTAAACAGCAGAAGTGGTAAAAGTAGAAAAGATATAAACGGGGATGAAAAGCGAATGGGTTGTGTTCACGTTTTGGAATCAGATGCAGGGCCCATAGCCATGTTTGCACTGGTTCACTTTGGAGTAAGCTTGTGAAAAGTATCAAAAATCAAATACTAATCGATAAAAAACGAGCATCAAAATTAGATACTCATTTAAGCAAGTGTCGATATGAAAAACAAAATCTATTTCTCGTGAACAATCTTAGAATGATCTTGAGCACATTGTTTAAAAAGAAAGTAAAGAAAAAAGTACTGTTATTTAGTGTTGAATTTGTCTTAAGAAAAGAAGCCTTTGTAGTTATCCTTGTGGTATCGAAATCAGGTTTAAGAATAGTAGATTTCTTCGTATCGAATCGAGTTGGAAATGTTAGTGATGTGTCAGTACTTTGGAGCAGATCGGTCCAAACGTGTCTCAAATGAACCGTCCAGCCCAACTGAGTAAACAGGTCTCGCCTCCTGTTGATTGATTGTTGCATGGGCGATTGTCTTTCAGCTGCAACACGGCACTTAAACCCATCTGATGCAGTGAGTGGCTTTTGATTTCTGTGACAAATGTGGAAAGACAAATCCTGAGGTCGTGGAAAAGATGTTTGAGAAGAGTCAAATCATTTGCATCAAACAGAGGAAACATCTGAGGAGAAGAACAAACTACTTAAACTGAAGAACTGTCCAACGCATTATTAAAAACCAAGGGAAACTATCGTCTTTAAGGACGATCTGTGGTTTAAAAAACCTCCTGAATCATCAAGAGCGGCGAATCCATAGCCCTCGTGTTATCATTTTGACCCAGTCCAGATTTTTTAATTTCGTTACTATGAAACTTTCATGGGTGATCCCAAACATCACTAAATTAAATTTTAAATGGAAAATATGTTGTTCATGCTCATGGAATAAAGATGCATAACTCAAATGAAGAGAGCACGAAGGTTTTAAACGTTTGACAAAATCCAACAGGAGAAAAACAACTCCGGGCTATGTTTAGTAGTGAAACTAAGAGCATTTCCACAAAAACAAAGCAAAGGGAACGTAAGGGATTGGAACTGCTCTGGGGCAGAAAAACTGGACTCTGGAGCATAAGGACTGGACTCTGGAGCACAAGGACTGGACTCTGGAGCATAAAGATTTGACTCTGGAGCATAAAGATTTGACTCTGGAGCATAAAGACTGGACTCTGGAACATAAGGACTGGACTCTGGAGCATAAAGACTGGACTCTGGAACATAAAGACTGGACTCTGGAGCATAAAGACTGGACTCTGGAACATAAGGACTGGACTCTGGAACATAAGGACTGGACTCTGGAGCATAAAGATTTGACTCTGGAGCATAAAGACTGGACTCTGAAACATGAGGACTGGACTCTAGAGCATAAAGATTTGACTCTGGACCATAAAGATTTGACTCTGGAGCATAAAGACTGGACTCTGGAACATAAGGACTAGACTCTGGAGCATTACCATTCGACTCTGGAGCATAAAGACTGGACTCTAAAGTAACAGCAGAATGCGATGTGGCCTGACGAGTTCAAGTTTTCCCTGTTCCTGATCTGGACCCCACTGAGAATCTTTGCGATTTTGTGCAGTATCACACCCTCCATCATCAACATCTTGGTGAAAAACTAATGTCACAGTGGAATGAAATCAATCTTTCGACATTGCAGAAGCTTATTAAGTCAACGACACAGTGAACGTGTGCTGTAATCAAAGCTAAAGGAGCTCCAACCGTCTTTTTCAGTGTATTGCCCGCCCGATCTCATAATGACCAGGTAAATGACATGGACCGCCCTTTGACCCGCGCTGTACGATCAGACCATTCCCTCGTATCGAGCCTCTGCGCTTTTTAAACCAGTTCTTTTCACTTAATAACAAAGGCGGAGTGGCGTTAATATGCCGGGAGAGTGCTGGCCGCTAAAGCCACATAATAAAGGAGAGGAATGGTCCGTGTGGGGCAGGGGTTGAGTTTGGGGGAGGAGAGGAGGCTGAGGGGGGAGTGTGACACCGCTGCTGGGCCCAATGATAGAGCTGTAATTTCCTCCTCAGAAATGATAACAGTGGATACCTGCCAGAGCACACAGGGCCGCAGATAATGGGGAAACGGAGAGAATATTAGAACAGCTTTGCTCCGCCGCACGATATGAGCCAAAGAGTGAATGCGTTCGGGGCATTGGGGTTCGTCTGTGCTTTGAGAACGAGCCGCCGTACGGACTTTTTATAATGTCAGGAGATTTAAGGACAACTGCTTAGCCCCGCGCGCCGACCTTCACTGTTGAAAATTAAGTATATGTTTAATATATGAGGGCGGCAAGGAGACGGTTCAGTTCCGTTTCCAGATAATAAGATGTGGTTTATTTTTGGTTGTGTTTCAGTTATTTGCATAATTTACAGCATTTAATCGAGAACTTTGCCACGAAGAAGGGAGCAGGCTGAAGCGAAGAGTATTTTTGCCTTTGCTATTGAATATATTCTAGCGCAGTGTAATGATTCAGCTTCATATTTACAGGAATTTGCAAAAGAGCTGAACGATAATATTACATTTTCTGACAAGCATGGCAATTACAATTTGTTTAAAAGACAAATATTATGCATTATTTGTGTTGTTATTGGCCTTTAACCCTGCTTTTGAGTGTCTTCAACTTGACATCTCATGTTTTAGAACTAAAAATAAAATGCTTTTACAGAGAAAAATTTAACTTTATCACCGCGTCGGGAGATGCCATATTGACTTAGCTGTGGCTCCATCTACTGGCTGTAGAGGCAATTACACATATGTAAATATATACCCACAATGCTTTGCAGTGTGCAGTGGATCTGATGAAGTTGTAGTTATTGTGATTAGACGGAAGAAATGTTTAGAGCGAGTCTGGTGATGATTTAAGGAAAGATTCTGGGATAAATGACGTCAGCACGTGTAATACTACCTCGTTCATTGACAATACCATCAGGTACACAGCTATCAGCTGTTACCCTCGTGGGTATCATCTGATAGCTGTATTTCTGCACCTTAAATACTATTGCACGCTGCACTTCAATTATACCAGGTACTGTAATGTTGTAAATATGTATTTTATATTGTTTGTTTTTAAATGTTGTAAATATGTATTTTTATGGTGTTTGCTTTTACTTGTCAAGGACTACAGATGGAAATTAGCATTTTTGCTAAATCTGGTGCAGCCATCTTTTAAATGTAACTGCACACTGTCCTTTAAATAAATAAATCAAAGCATCATCAACATCACACGTCGAAGGAGTTCAGGACACAGAGTTAGAGAGAGAGGATTTACAAACCAGAATCATCAAACAAACATGAATCAAACTAATGCTACTCCAGGTATGTTTTTGATGACAGAGCAATGTTAGAACATGGATAAAAGCTCAACAAAGTTAATTTTGCATAATATTTGTCCTTTAACAAGTTACATGTTGATGATGGGATTCCGTTCAAAGTTCTCGTTTTAAATACTTCCAGGAGCATTAATACTTCCAGGAAGGAAAAATAAAAACCTAATAAATAAAAATAGATAAACTGGGTAACTTGAATTTGAAAGATATCTATCTTAACTGCATGTTGGTTAAATGAGTAGTCCAACCGGTCATAGGCACTTTAATTCTTGTTATGAGGTAGTTTTGCTCTGAGCTTCAGAAATAATTTTCAGAAATTTTTTTCCCAAGATAGTTGTGTAAGAGGTGGAATCTAGAAGTCTTGTCCAGTTTTAGGTCCATAAATCATCACCAGACCAGCATTTTTGCCGCTTTCATTTCAACTCTGTGCATTTAACATCATGCCAGTCACGTTGCCTAAATGGCTTTTTTTTCAAGGTTAATTTCCACTGGCATTATTTTAATATCTAAAGCATGAAAAGCCAAAGTAAAGGCTCTCAAGAGCATGTTTCAAGGTAAAAAACAATACAAATAATGCATGATACGTCCATGTTAAATTAGAAGAAACTTTACGAGACAAATTGCCTTCACTCCGCAGCAAAAATGCAACTGAAATCCACCAGAACATCTTTCTGTCTGACCAGGCTGCAATTGAAGCTTTCACAAATCCCTGCAGACTTAAGGCTTGAGCTTGGCCTATGTAAAGTTTGTCTGAAGAAAGTTGTATTTCCATTGTAGATAAAGCAACAGAAAACCCACCAATGTGCACAGACAACAGAGAAAGCCTTTTTCAAAACTATAGTCTTTGTGTGTTTGTGCGAGTCCGACGGACAATCTCCCTCATTCGAATTCACCGCAGCTTTCACATTTGTTTACGTTCTTCTGATATAAATATATTTTCTTATTTGAGGTAGAGGCCGCATTTATCGCTCCAGTGACACGGAGCAGCTGCCCTTGAGCCACATCTGCACCGCGCGGTCGGACTGGAGAAAAAACACTTTTATTGCATACTTTTGGCGTGTGCGGTTGGTTTATCTGGACTCCTGTGTGGCTTAAACTTTCTCCTCTCTGCTGCCCGAGCTCCGTATCACGTTCAGAGACACCTCCCACGACCTCTGACCCGGAACAACGCTGCAGGCGACGGGATTTGATCTACTGCAGAGGTTTTGTTATTACTCTTTGTGTATTTGAGCGGCTGCTGTTTGAACCATCGTTTTTTGAAGGGCTTTGATTAGGCAAAACGCACTTTTTATTTTATTTTAGCGGTATTATCATCTTCACCAGCTGTGTTTTGTTTCATTCAGGAATCTTTCAATAATCCTGCACTTTTTGGGGATCTGCCAATTGCTTGTTTCCATGGAGATGAAAACTAAAGCAGTCTGGACCTACCCTTTCTGTAATCTGCTTTGTTGAGTTTAGGTGTATGTTTTTGAGTTTATGTGTGTGTTTTCAATTTGGGTAAGTGTTTTTATTTTGGATTTTGAGTTAAAATTGTATTTAATTTCAGACACAACAGCAGAATGAGCACAGACTGAGCAACGTTGGTCTGAACATACTTCTGACTATGACCATTGCCAAACGTAAAGAACTAAATAGTGGGACAGACATTAGTAGCCAGATTACTTTTTACTAAAAAGTGTGCCATGTCTCAAAAAAGGTTCAAAAACACTGATTTAATGTATCCTGTTCACACGGTCCTCTTCCACTGAGCATTTCTGCCTCCAGCGTTTCTTAGAACTCCATCTACTGGCAGCAGAGGGAATTACCACATGGGCAAATGAACAAAAGCTAGCTTGCCCCGACACGCTCTTGTAAACAAGCACACAGCAGAAACGCTCAGAACAAATCTGGCAATGATTTATGGACTTAAAAATAACCCCCAGATCTCAATTTTGATGTCACTAAGTTGTAATATTTGAAACAAATAGAGTTAGTGGGGATAGGACTAAACCAAAGTCATTAACAAGCCTGGACAAGCTAAGTACAGCTCCAGTTATGTTTTGATGAGGGTAAAGTGTTACAACATGAACTTAAAGGACACATATTCTGCTACAGTGACTTATTTGAGCTTTAAAGCATGTTCTAACAATGTTCTGTCATCAAAAACACTCCTGGAGTTGCATTAAGTTGCATTCACACTGTTTTGAGGTATGTTTATTAGAAAATCCTCCCCCATCCGAGCGTCAAAAACACTCACTGCTGGACTACCTCGATCTGGGACATATTTTTCGATTTTATACATCACTTATCCAAGAATCTTCTGCTGTTTTAAGTCCTTAAATCGTCGCCAGACTCACTCTGAGCATGTCTAACTCTAAACACGATCATTGCTACTGCTAGCCTTTTCGAAACGTCTCTTAAAGTAATAATATAACTAAATTGTGTATAGTGCTAGGTGCCATCTACTGGCTGAATACACTCAGTAAGTGCCAGGGCAGACAGCAGAAAAACTTGTTAATTTAGTGCATAATAAACTTTTTTTTTTTTTTTTTTTTTTGAAACATGAGATGGCAAATTTAGAATACTCAAGAGCATGTTTAAAGGATAATTACAATATGAAAAATGCATCATATTTTTCCTTTAAAGGCCAATACCAAAACAAATGATAATTAATGTGTGTCCTTAGGTAAGCTTTGATTCAGTATATACTTTGTTGATCCTTGTGCTTGAGCCTATAAGTGGAAGGCCAATAGTTTGTGCAACTTTAGGTTTGTGGAGCAACACCAAATACTTCCTTTACATTATGATTCTGGAACACTATGACTGACAAAGACATTGATAGACAGTCGATAAAAAGAACTATGTGGGATAAACAGACAACTCTGTGAATACTGATCATGTCTGTTCTTTTATTCGACTTTTGATCCAAGCTTTTATTGTTTCCGAATGTTAATAAGATGTGAATATTTGACCTGTGACATTAGATGCCCCTGATTTTCATTGGAATTTACACAGAACAAACTAAAGAATAATGACAGCTGTGTGGGAGGTCAGCGCTCGTGGATGATTGACACCAGAAGTTTTAAAAGTCATTATAAAGAACTATAACGTTCTCAGGTTTTGTGCTGTCAACTGTATTTCCATTTGAATTCAACTGAACTTATAGCTTTTTAGAAGGAAACATTAGCGCATGATTAAAAGCTGACATTGTGCTCATTTCTTTTTCAAAACTGTGAGCTTTGATCTTTTTGAAACCCAGTTGTTTTTCGATGTGAAATACAAAAACACTGACTTGAACTTATATACATGTTTGAGCGAAGAGTTCAATTGCAAAAACAGATATTTCAGCTTTAGAAACCTTTTGTTACCATCTTCTAATGACATTATGAATTAAAATATACCAAGTGGATTTTAT
The DNA here is from genome assembly GCA_019453435.1 of Rhinogobius similis. NCBI lineage: Eukaryota > Metazoa > Chordata > Actinopteri > Gobiiformes > Gobiidae > Rhinogobius > Rhinogobius similis. The sequence continues at coordinate 35,081,727 of CM033626.1, forward strand.
CAGATTTGGATTGGAGTAAAATATTGCTTTGGGGGGAAAAAATCCTGTACAAAGAGTAAACTGCAAGGCATCGATGACTTTTTATGGTCTTGGTCACTTATCTGTTTTTGCCGACAAACTCTTCAAGTGTCGAAGGCCAAACGGTGAGCCGGAAAATGACCTAAACGCTAATTGTACTCGGGGAAAGGCTTGGAACTCAGATACAAGTGTCGTTACCTCATTGGACAACAAAAAGATCCCCTAAAGCAGTGTTTTTCAACCGTTTTTGAGTTATTTTGGTTGGAAAGATACCACGGCACACAACCTACTAAAACATTACCAAATAAGACCTTTTAGTAAAAAAAATACATACATAATGTGCCAAATAATGTCCGTGCCTCTGATGGTGATTGTTTTTGCTTTCTTTTTTTGGTGCAGAAGTATGTTCAGGACTCTCCAAAATGGTAACTTTTCCAATTAAATCCATTTTTAAATCAAAACTGGACATTTTTTCAAGGCACACCTGGATACCTGAAGGCGCACTAGTGTTCCCCGGCACTGGTTGAAAATCAAGGCCCTAAAGTCTTCTTGAATGTTTTGGTTTTGTTTTTTGATCATTTTCCCAACAGGTTCAGTGCGTTCTTGGGAAATAAAAGACCAGCTTGCCGAAGAATGTGACGCGTGAGTGATTGTGATTTTTCTTTTGAGGCGAGACACTACAGGCGAAACTCGTTTTTAAATTTGTTGGGTTTTTTGGCAGTTTGCGCTCTCAACTTATAAGCTTTCATGTGGAAACAACAAACTTGTTCAATCTGCTTTTAAAAATGTTTTATTCTTCCATTTAATCTACTTCATCCATAGATTTCTCTGGGACATTGTAAATTCAAAGGCCGCTTTCTTAAAATGCATTTCTCTTCTGTAGAGGAGATAAGATCCACCTTAAAGTAGCTCCTACACACATCAAACTTTACAAACTTGAACTGAAAAAGATTTTGATGAAACGTACTGAAGGATTTGTTGATATCTAATTCTAAAATCGATTGATTCAAGTTTTGAGTCAAACAAATGGGGCGAAATTGGAATTTTTAGGCCCATTTTCAGTTAGATCCAGTATACTCAAAAACTAAATAAGAAAACCAAAATCCAATCTGTTTTTAACTGAACCAAGACATTTAAACCTGGTTCTGTCCATTTTTCAGATTTAAAGTGCGTATGATAGGTTTTCATGATTTTCTAATTTTGACTTTATTCAGTGTATTAATACCTGTTGTAAATGTAAATTATAGTTTTACGCCAATCAGGTCACTGTTTGAGGAGAAAAGTTGAAAAATCTATTGAAAATTACAAGAAGTAAACAAACGATGACATCACACTGGGGTGACAAAGTTTACGCAGAATTTATACAAAATAAACTAATTTTTTGACCCTTTAAACATCGATTCAAAAAATTTAAGATGTTCACATTTATTTTTATTTGTCAAATAAGAAAATGTGACATTAGAGGAGTTTTGGCCCAGTGTTCAGTGTTGTTGCTATGGTAATTTCCTAGTGTGATGTCATCATTTGCAACCAGGAAGTAAAATTAAAAAGCTAAAACTTGTGAAACTGGTATAAAATTTGTAACAATTTTTTGCTAATTTTGAAATATGTTTATCTGAACTACATTTTGGTTAAATGAGTCGTCCAAATTTTGGCCATTTTTACTCATAAAATGCCTTATTTCTACATGAAAACACAACATGATGAACAACTTGTAATACATTTTTTTCCTACATTTACGTGACTAAACTACAGGAGAAGTTTCATATTTTTTCCTATCCGCCTGCAGCGTCTCACCTTAACAAACCAGAGCAGTTGATAATTTGATCAGGTCCCGTTTGCCAATCGCAGCAACAGGTTTCACCGAAGCCAAAGTGCCAAACAAGCTTCATCTGCCGGTCCAAACGTCGGCGAGGGGCGGCGGGTTCCTGCGGTTGTGGTTCTGGAGCCGGGGGTTGGCTGGAGGCAGGAGTCATGTGATCAGGGCGATTATGAACAGGGAGCAGAGCGAGGAGGGACCCAGGGGACGACGGGTGCAGATGGAGTCAGATGTTTTGGGCAGAACCTCAGTGATCTGTGGGACTGGGCCAGAGCTGGGACCTGTTGCATTCGTCGCTTCAAAGATGAGTCAGAGCAGTTTTACAGGATCCAGGGAAACGTTTATCGGCAACGTTACATCTGGAACATACTTAGATTATACATACAAGCAGAAAAGTGAAGTTAGTGCACCTTTAAAGGACACATATTATACAAAATTGATCTTTTTAGCGTTTTTAACCATGTAATAACATTGTTTCTTCATCCAAAACATACTTGGCGCTGTATTTAGCTTCATTCATGCTTGTTTCATTAAAGTCTATATGACAGGATTTCAACATTTTCTAATAAAGACTTAGTTTGTTGGGAGGGCACCTGTGGCAATTGTTTATTATAGTTTTACAATCGTAAAGTTGCAGTTTCTGAAGAAATTTTGAAAAGTAAAACTTTACAAATACAGGAAGTGTGCTGTTTGGGAAAAAAATGAAAATGACAGGAAGTAGTGCTAACTTCTAAAACGGAATCCCTCTGTGATGTCATCAAAAAGCGGCGCACCATTGAAAATACAAGACAGTTTACACACAAATTACACAGTTTTTTGACAGTTTAAACTGTCATCAGGTATTATTATTTGTCAAATCATAACTATAGTGTAATTTTGGAGGATTTTGGCCATTGTTTTCAAAATGGTTGTTAGGTAACAGCTGTGGAATTGTCATATTTGCTGTTCAACCAGGAAGTAACATTATAAACATTATGAAAACTGTCAAACTGGGGACAAACAGGCAAAATGTTTAGTAAAATCTCAAATGTAATTATATTCATTATGTTTTAGTGAAATGTGTTGTTGACTCTGGGGCCAGGACTCCCCTGAAAAGAGATTATAACTCTCAATGTGATTTTCCTGGTTAAATAAAGTCATATAGACTAATCCTTTTTAGTAAGTCCTCTAACAAGTTAGATAACAAATTTCTCTAACATGTATTGAACATGATTATATTTAATATTTTACTTCACCTTATGCCTATCTCCAATTTGAAGTAACTTTATAATGTCACTTCCTGGTTGGACATGAGCCGCAAATATGACACAGTTAGAGGTGATTCCACACCTGTTACCTAGCAACCAGACTGTAAATGGGCAAAAATCCATATAAATTACACAAAAGTTAGGAATTGACAAGAAATAACACCTGATTGATAACACCTTTATTTTGTTGAAAGATGGTTTAAATTGTCATAAAATGTGTCAGTTGTCTGTAAATTGTATCTGTATTTTCAATGCTTCGTCGCCTCTTGATGACATCACAGAGGGATTCAGTTCAGTTCAGAACTTAGCACTACTTCCTGTCATTTTAAACTTTAAATTTTCTTTTTTCCCAAACGGACACTTTGCGTATGAAAAACTATGATAAATATTTACAGCACGTGCCACCCACCAACATAAGTCCTATTTTGATAAACATGAGATCCTGTCATTCTCACTTCAGGTCCATTAATCATCCCAGATTCTTTCTGAGCATTTCTGCCACAGATAATGTTCATTACAACTGCATGCCTACATTAGCATGCTGGGGAAAGCTAGCTTTTATTTATTTCCCCATGGTAATTCCCTCTGCTGCCTGTAGCTGAAGATCCAAAAACACATCTTGATGAGCCTGACTGACAGAAAGTAATGTGTGCTTTTCAGTACATTATTATTTTAATTTCTAAAACATGAGATGCAAAACAAAAATAATAAATCATGTGTCCTATGAATTAATAATTGGGTGAAGTCTTAATACATTGAGTAAACCATAAGAGAAGTAAAGTCTCATCTTTGACACACTTTTACTCTCTGACTACACAGCTTAAGTTGCGTGGTCCTTTATGTTTTTCTTTCTTTATTATACTTTATCTGACTTATTTATTGCTACTTAATGGTTTTGCTTTTATTTTATGTCACTAGTTTTATTGTCCAGGGAGATCAAATGGAGCACTCATTATACCTTATGTTATCGTTTTTTTCTTTTTTTTTTTAAATGTTTCGTGTCTGTCCAGCAATTTGGAAACTGTTTTGTTTATTGAATTTCTCTGGGACACCGTAACTTCAAAGGCCGTTTTCCCAAAATGCATTTTTCTTCTTTAGGGAATAGGATCAGCCTTAAAGTAGCTCCTACTCTCACACCAAACATTACAATTTTGTACGAAACAAGATTTTAACGGATTTTACAGAAGGACTTGTTGAAATCTAAATCTAAGCCTGATTTATTAAAGTTTTAAATAAATGTAGGCTAGTGAAAGATAATTGACTTACTGACAACAGCTACAAAAAGGGTTCTTTAATTCTTGACTACTCTCCGTGAATTGAAATGAAGAGCAGCGTTAATAATTGGAGTTTGACAACAAAAGTTGCTTACAGTCACTGTAACTGAAACACAAATGAACTCAACTGCATAGAATTAGAGTGCACAGATAACTGCAGTGGGTCCTGTGTCAAACAATAACAGAAATGCCACATTATCTTTTCATATCAAACCTTTGTACAGTATTTTCCTATAAACATGTTTTAAACAGAAAAAGATACTCACAATGTTAATTTACACTGAAACAGAAAGCGGATGGCTTGGACATTCAGCCTTGATGGGCACGGTTAAGCTAAATAAACATCAAAGTACATTTTACAGCGTTACATTACATTCTCCCAAAATTAACAAGTCAGAGAAATAAAATAATCACCTGAGACAAAGGCGGGTGGATCCTACCAAATAACAGAGTCCTCCGTATCTACCACTGGTATAACACGAGTCACACCGCCCTTAAGTCAATTCTGAAACATCTGTCACCAAAAATCAACACCCGGCGCTCATGACAGCGAGAAAGCCAACTTCCTCTAAGCGATCCTCAAAAGCCTGTATGAGCAGTGCGCCCTCTAGTGGTGTGACGGAACAAAAGACCACCTTATCCACTGGGCTACATAAACAATTATGCAAAAGTTCAATTTTTTAAGCACATTTTCAGTTAGATCTAGTTTAATCAAAAACTAAAAAAGGAATCCAAAATCCCCTCTTTTTGTACAACTAAAATGTGTACAGACTGAACCAAGAAATTTAAACTTAATTCAGTCCATTTTTCAGATTAAAAGTTCTCAAATATGTGCAATTTCGGCCGTTTTTACTCACAAAAGACCTTATTTCTACATGAAAACATGACATGATGAAACCTTGTAATACATTTTTCTTACATTCATGCGAGTAAAGAGAATTTTCAAATCAGTATCTGTAATTTTTCTCCTATTCATCTGCAGAGTCTCACCTTCATAAACCAAAGCCGTTGAATATTCGATCAGATCCCGATGTTTTGTGTCCGTCCAGTCCTTTGGAGACCTTTTAGTTTAAATAATGTGCTATATATTTAAGATGGATTTGGGTTTGAAAGCGACTCAAATCATCTGTGCACGACATACATAGAGATTGAGTCTGGCCAGGCAAGTTTTATAATTCTCTATTTCCATAATTCCATGTACACACGGCACTAGTATCTTTTCACTGTGGGATTTTGTTGGAGTTAAATCCTTGTTGGCAGCAAACGTGTCCAAATGGCAGCGGGTCTTGGGCCTTGGAGCGGGATCAGGATCAGGCCCAGAGGTTGGCACTGGCTCCAGATAATAACCCGTCTTTAAGCTTTAATTGGCCTGAAGATGTTGTGAGTGATTTGTGCCCACTCCTCACACTCTGGCGCCTCCACAGCTGCTCACCTCCGCCGCTCTAATGGAGCCCCGGCGCAAACGGCACAGCGCGAGGCTAACATTTGCCCCGTCCTTGGGGAACGGGACCCTCGTAATGGGGCGCAGAGGCAGGTGCATGATGGGAAGTGTCACAGCGGGATCTCTAATATGTAAATACATCAAGTGTCGGGTGCCAGCGCATGCATCATGTGTCACAGTGTGGCCTCAGAGATAAACAGAGAAGGGTGTGCGGTGTGGAGGTGTTTGGATGTGGGTGCAGAGTCAGAGGATTCTTTCTGGAGGATTATTTTGTCTTAATTTAAGGTCAAGGTCAAGGTCAAGTTTATTAATAAAGTACATTTACAAACAGCCATCGTTGTCCCATAGTGCTGTACTGTTACCTTATGGCATAACAATAAATAACAATACACTGTAAAATCTATATACGGTGGACATGATATAAGATATAAATAACATATATCAAATAATGGGCTAACTGTTTTGAATTATGAAAATCAGGACGTTTTCATTTGAATGTCTTTACACATGTTGCCTGTATTTCTCACTCACAGGATGCAGTCCCAACATCCTTAATATTCACCTCCATGAGTTTCGAAGAACGTCCATGATTGTGTGTGTAAAAACAAATATGGCTGCTTACGAGAAAAAAAGAAAGACAAAAAATATCAAGGGGACGGAAAAACACTGCAGATTGAAGCTGTGTGTTTTCTGGATCCCAGACATCAGTCGTGCAGCCATTTTGGCGTAAATCAAAAGTGCAGCTCTCCAAAGTCAATGTACAGGGGCAGCCAGGGGCAGAGTGGGGCTCTGGAATCTACACGGAGCATTTGCAGCGGCCCATCCTCAGCCTGCCAGCCCCCTTTTTGAGAAAAATCGCAAAAATTCCTGTGTTCTGCTGCATTTTTAGTTAATGTTTTTGCCAATGTTAATGGGCCTTTAAGTAGGTGAAACCTCATGTGTCATACCAGACTGGCTTAGGCTCAAAACCATGCATCAAACTGTCAGTTGTGTAATATTTTTATTTCATGTTTAATGGAGAACACCAGCCTCCTGCACAGTCAGAGCTCCCATTATGCCAGAGGTTACTCTGACATACTTGGTTATTGGCTGAAGTATGAGTCCATAGGCTATATAATCCATAACTCACATTCAAACACAATATTTGCACATGAGCCAGCATCTATTACCTTAGTCCACCGCTCACAACCAACCAAGCCAAAATAATGTCAGTACAACAAACTTTAACTCACAAGGCTGCTATAACTACACTAGGAAACGGCAACGATCACGACAGAACACATGGCACCGGAGCTCCATCCCCGTGCACTCAGATCTACCACACACCTGAGCACGAAATGTCGCAACCACAAACTCTTCTTACACTCCACACTAGATTTATCCGAGGAAGGAATGTGTTTTCACAATAAGGCTGGTTGTGCAGCTTGTCAATGCAGATTTTATTTTGTTTTTGTAAAGGCCACAGGAAGTGTTTAGTTGGTGTTAACGGAGCCCAGACATCTCATCATCAGGCATTAAACTCGTCAGAAGTTTTGGGCCTCTTGTTGTGAATAAAGACAGGACTTGAAACAAAGAACAAAGAAGAAGCCAACGACACACGAGAAGCATCGGCTACACTCCTTTGCCCGCGCGCTCCTCTCACATTTCCCCCCGTTTTGCGTCAAATGAGCTCGAACACTGGTCCACATGAGCAAACAGCCGCCTGGGAAATCTCCAGTGTCTCCAGGTTACCACTCCGCCCTTGGGGGCAGCTCAAATCACTGCTTACCTATTTTAATGCAGAAATGTAAATATTTTGTTCTTGACATTATTTAATTAATATCTAGTATCTGCAAGTAATTAAATGTGTGCACCATGTGACTCTGTGTTGTGAATTTGCAATTGGCAAAATGGTTTGAAAAAGTCACTCCTGTTACTGTCATTCCTGCCTTAACATGTGTTTAAGTCAAAATCCAATTCCAATAACTTTATTTTTTTACATTTTTGAAAGTTTAAACGGCACTATTTTTGAGGAATGATAAAAAGGTGCAAACGAATCAAAACACCACTATTTTTGATGAGGAACCAACATCATGGTTCAAATTCCACTAGAAAACAGTTATTCAATGGCAGCAGCTGCACTCTTTAGTATACGGCGCTTTATAGTTTTTATGCAAGTTTAGTCTAACAGATTCCTCTCCGAAGACCTTGAAAAGTCCTGGTTTCGTGAGGGTTTTAGTGCAGACTAAAATGGCGTCCTGACAGATGGACAGCGTGATAAATAATGTATCAGAGGCTTGGGCGTGAGACTCTTCAAACATTATCGGCTCCATCTTTAAACCTGGATTCCTCCGCTCTCAGGTAAGAGTCGGTGATGCAACAGTTAGCACCAGCTTGGCTCATTCCTATAACTCCAACTCTATGGCTGCTGCAGCCCGGACTCGAAACAGTGCCAGGAGTTTAAGCTTTAACACACTGAAGGAAAAGAGACACAGGGATGTCAAGATTGTTTGGTCAATCGATGATCAGGATTATTCAGGCTGCAAGGCAATCGGAGCTGCTAAAATGCACACATTTTATACACAAAATTAAAGGTACATTACGTAAATTCTTTGGTGAAGGGAGCCTGGAATGTTCCTATTAAACCCATCCATCTCAGTGGTTCCCAACCTGGGGGGCCAAGACCGCCTGAGATTTCAGAGGGTCCTGAGAGCTTTGTCTGGTCAAATGGTCAGGTCTTAAAAGTAATCATTTGTGCAAAATCTCAAACCAATGATTGTAAATTTGATGTGGGAACATAATGTGTGTATTTGTTTAAAATAAATGCTTCTCAGTAATATATTTAATCATGTAATGCATTTGTCAGGGCCACAGCTTTGGACAGGGGGCTCGACAAGTCCCTGGTTCACACAGCAGGGACTTCAAGGAAAAAAAGGTTGGGAACCACTGATCTTACATTAATTCCACAGGTGTTTTTATTACATTGAAATACCTTGAGTAACTTTATTTATTTGGATTATTTGACTGGGACAATGTATGTTAATGGTTCATGTGTTAACCCTATAAACTGCTCCACACCGCTGCAGTGTTCAAGAAAAATTCTTTCTACAGATTTACACCTCACTGGACCTTCACCCAGACTCAGACCCGCACCCAGACCCTCACCCGAACCCTCACCCAGACCCTCACCTGGACCCTCACCCGGACCCTCACCCACAGAGCGCCGAGCTCAGTGTTACAGGCCTGGTTTTAATTACTTTGTCTTGCAGGACCCGCCTCGCATTAAGTGTGCACTCAGAGCTAGAACCAGTCTGTGATGATTTATGGAGTTAAAAACAGCACAAGGGACGTCCAGAGCTCTACATTTGGCATCACAAATCTGGGAAATTTGAAACTGTGTTTTTATGAGGCTCAGAGACGGAGCAGAGAAGATGAGTATGTAAACACGATTAATGAAACAAGTGTGAATGAAGCTAAATAATAATAATACATTTGATTTGGATGAGGGAACAATGTTTTAATATATTTAAAAGTCCGTAAATCATCACCAGACTCCTCCAACAAGTTTATTTTGTCTTCTTTTGATACATCCACACATTTAGGTTCATTATAAAGACAATAAACTCGGAGACTAACTACTGGAAACTAGGAAACTACAGCTCCAAATTTATTGTCTTTAAAAATAACCTACATTTGTGGACATCATCAGACTCTTTCTGAGCATTTCTGCCTCAAATCACGTCATTACTAATGTGTGCTTACATTAGCATGTCAGGGCAAGCTTGCTTTTGTTTATTTCCCCATGGTAATTCCCTCTTCTGCCAGTAGATGGAGTGCTTACACAAATCCTGATGAGGGAACACCTGACTGAACGTCGTGTGTGGTTTTCAACACAATGTAAGTCTAAAACATGAGCTACAAGAGCAAAGGACCACTACAAATAATCCATATAATTTGTCTTTGAACTAACAGTATTAGATTTAAGATGTAGAATACTCAATTAACATTATGTTTTGTAAATTAAAGGGAACATATTACGCAATAGTGACATTTTTGAGCTTTTAGCCATGTTCTGACAATGCTCTGTCATCAAAAACATACCTGGATTTAGCTGCATTCACACCATTTTGAGGAAGGTTGGTTAGAACATTTTCTCCCTCCCATCGTCAAAAACACTTCCTACTGAACTCCCTCGATCGATGACCTTTTTCTGATTTTTGACGTCACTTATCAGAGAATCTGCTGTTTTAGAGTTTAGCTTGTTTAAGCGCTATGCAGCCAGTAGATGGCGCCTAAACTCAGTAAGTTCCAGGGCAAACACAAGATATAGATGTACATTTTGTTTTTTCTCAAGAGCATATTTAAAGGCTAATGACAATTTAAAAAAATGTTTGATACTGATTCCCCTTTAAACTTGGGTTAGGGACTAAGATGGAAAACAATCCTTTTACACATGTAACTAAACTAATACTGCAATTAATTAACACATGCAAGGACTGACTGAATACATTTGAATTACACATTTGAATCAACACAGCACCATTAAAATGAATCAGAACAACAAAGTAAAAGAAAAAAATCTGTAAACAAGACCAAATCTAAATATTAAACATGACGGGGCTTTTTTTGTGAATATTGTTATTCAGACTGAAGGTGTTCCTGTTCTGTCAGAGTCTGAAAGTCAGAACTCTTCACGCTGTGGAGCTCCAATCAGCTGTGAAGGTGACCTCGCAGAGAGAGTGGAAGTGAGGAACGAGAGGGAGACGAGCCGAAGAGTCGTTTGGACGCTCACACGGGACACAGAGAGAGGCCGGGGGTCACAACACGAACCAAGAGGCTAAAAGGACAACCAATCATCCATCTTCTACCAGGGGTCGAAGGTAACAAAGCACAAAAGTAAGTGCACTTTAAGTCTATACGACAGGTTTGACGACACATTTCACTAAAACGTAGTGAACATGATTATACACAACATTTTGCCAATTTGTTCCCAGTTTGACAGTTTTCATGATGGGTGCATTCGTGATAAGAAAGACCCGCGCACGATCAACGCGGTGCACCCTGGGAAGGTTTGTGCCTGACTTTACCCCGACTTCTGCCGACGTCCAAACGGGATCTAGGGCTGGGTGATACGGTGATAAATAATCGTGAGCTCGTCCTGTGAGAGTCTGCTATTTTTGTGACATTGTCGTATCGTGATTCACTGTTTCTCATTTTAAATGTGCAATAATTTCTTCCACAAACAACAAAATGTCTTGATTTGATTTGAATAAAAACTCCTAACTGTAGTTTGGATTTGTACAAACATGTTCTGAAACAAGCAACAAAAGCACGACAAAAAGTGATAGGAAAAAATCTTAAATTTAAAGATATACATTTGAAACTTCTCCTGTAGTTTACATAAATATAAGAAAAAGGTTTTTGATCATGTCATGTTTTCATGAAGAAATCAGGCATTTTATGAGTAAAAAACGGCCAAAATTGCACTTATTTCAGACATTTACATTTGAAAAATGGACAGAACCAGGTTTAAATTCCTTTGTTTTGTACACATTAGTTACAAAAAAATTTACTGAGGAGATTTGACCGAAAATTATCCTAAAAATTCAAATTTCGCCTCAATTTTTTTTTTTACATAAAACTCCAATAAATCAGTTTTAAAATTAGATATGTATATTAAAAAAAATCCTTCTGTACGTTTGGTCTAAATCTTGTTGAGTCCCAGATTGTACAGTTTGGTGTAGGATCTACTTTAAGGCTGATCTTTATGTCTCGAGGGAGAAAAATGCATTTTAAGAAAACGTCCTTTGAAGTTACAATGTCCCAGAGAAATCTATGGATGAAGTGGATTAAATGAAATAATAAAACATCTTTAAGAACAGATTGGACAAGTTTGTTGTTTCCACATGAAAGCCGATACGTTGAGAGAACAAACTGACCAAAAAAAAAAAAAAATTATAATTTTACCTGTAGTGTCTCACCTTAAATAACAAATGGACAACAGATAGTATTAGAAGATCTTGATTATTTACTATTCTGTATCTGATGGATTGTCAAAGTATGATGTGAACTGAAAGCCGACGGTCCGAGTGTGGCCTGGCTGCTCCTGGATCACTCGTCGCTGCTGCGGATGTGACGGATCCTCTTTCCCGCTAGAGCAGTTTTATTATGCTGATGAGCGCTGCCTCCTAATGGAAAAGCCATTAGAGTAAATATATGCAAATAAAATGCCCCATTCTTCCCTGTGTTTGTGGCCCAAGGCTCAGATAAAGAGCTCTAATGTTTTCACACAAAGACTATTACCGCGGCTCACAAACAGGTTCAGCGGAGGTGTCTGCAATGAAACTTTCAAACAAACTCAACGACTTCTCAACTTCTGATGGCTTTGTTTAAAATGTCCGCTGTCTTTACAAGTAAACAAACACTTCAGTTTGGATTTCAGCGTATTGTGCTAAACTGAATTTTCTTTAGACGTACGGATGGTAAACAGATCGGAATCAGCGATATTGGAGGATTTTCCCAGATATTGGTATCCGTCCAGTCTGTGTGTGCTCGTGTTTCTTACCTTTCTCAGGGTGTATTTGTTTACCTTTTATTGCTCAAAAAAGAACTTGAAAATTCTTTTTATGAGCGCGGTTTCCTCTCCACAGCTCTAGTGGTCTTGTTTATGACTTTTCACGGTGAATTTGTGATCTATCAAAAGACACTTGACATGGAAATCTACCAGAGAAGTTTGTCTCATGAGAGCTTGAAGTTGAAAAGCTTCCTCATCTCGAGTCAAAGTGTATAGGTTTTGGTTGCTTTTTTGATCCAGCATTTGTATTTATTGGATTCTTGGCTGATGATTTGTGTTTTGCCCCAGTCCATAATGCGGTTTCTGTGATAGAACAGTAAAACTGCTCTACCAAAACGGCTAAAATTGCACTTATTTGGGACATTTAAATTTGAAAAATGGACAGAACCAGGTTTAAATTCCTTAGTTTTATACACATTAGTGAGAATATTTGACTGAAAATTATCCTAAAAATTCAAATTTCGCCTCTATTTTTTAAACTTAAAACTGCAATAAATCAGTTTTAAAATCAGATATATTAAACGATTAAACTGCTCTACCAAAACGACAAGATAAATATTCTTAATCTATGCCTTGATTCTATTGATTGAACTAGAATGAGTTTTTTTTTTTCTTTGACGCTTTTATTGCACTAAAATGTTTAAAAACCTGTTCCCTTATTGTGCATCTCCACAAACCTGACTCGTGCTGCTCCTGATCCCCGCTGTTTCCATGGAAATGTCGCTCCTATATCTTTAATATTCCACAGTATGGCATACAACGTGTCTTATCTCCATGAAGAAGGATGGTTTTAACTTTCTTATTTCACAGAATCCTTCAGGAGACTTTCCACCTCTAGAAAGTTACACTACGCCATTTTTTTCCATATCTGAGCAGACGTTCTTCTCCAGAATGGACCCATTCCTAGTTACGACTGATCCAATTATGAACACTCTAAAAATGGCGGCGCGTTTTTATCTCAGAATGTACCGTACTTTCCATTGCTTTCTCGGTTCTTAAACTCGCAGAGTATTTAAAGCCGTGGCTGCGTGAGCGAGGCCTCCACGTGACGCCTGGTATTTCTTCTCCATATTTTTAGCAGCATTTGTCATTTGGAGCATTAGATGTTCCCTGATCCAACAACGCAGCAGAGACACAGCTTATCCTCGCATAGGCAGCCTCTAATTGGATTAGAACCAGCGGAAAATGTAGGTTGCCGCTGAACATGTTGAAGATATTTCCGTTTTCCTGTGGGGCAAAATTAGTTTTTTGCCGACATCAATCAACTCGGCAAATTAATTGTTATTCCCTCAAAACATTAAGCCGTGATTCAAAGCCGTTTCAGATATCAATGCCAGGAATTATTAAAAGCTCCCCCTCCCACGCGCCGACCGTTTAAGTGCGATGGCAACTGTGAAATCCACTGGAATCCCTGAATGGTTTAGCGCTTTGTAAACGGGCCGGGACAATGTGCTAACTCTGCTCAACACATGTCCAATTCAGAGTGTAATTGAAAAGATCTGTCTGTGGTTAAATGATAGAAAACGAGGCGTGTGTTTTGGGTGTGTTTTGTCGGGATGGACACGCGGCGGTTCATACAGGTTTTTGTGGTTTACGCTTGAAGGACATATTCTGCTACAGTGACTTTTTTGAGCTTTTAACCATGTTCTTACATCAAAAACATGTCTGAAGTAGCATTCGGCTGGATTCACGCTGTTTTGAGGAGTGTTCATTAGAAATTCCTCCCCGCTCCGAGCGTCTAAAACACTTCCTGCTGAACTTCCTGGATCTGGGGCTTTTTTTCAGATCTACTTCACTTATCTGAGACTCTTCCACTGTTTTAAGTCCTTAAATCAGGCATGTCCAAACTCAGACCTGGGGCCCAAATGCGGCCCTCAGACCAATTTTTCTTGGCCCTTAGTCTTCCTGGTGAACTGGCCCACATTTTCCTGAGAAGTACTATTTACAGCACATTTTAGATTTTCTACAATTCCAACCTAAATAACTAACATTTGGTGCAGCACAGACCTGATATTAAGGCAATGAGACTGAATGTAGATGTGGTGGTGCTTAAAACATCAGATAAATGCAGCTTTTTTTAACGTTTCGCGATTGATTTGTGGCCCTCCGCTTGGTCTATATTTCAATATGTGGCCCTCGATGGAAAAAGTTTGGACACCCCTGCCTTAAATCATCAACAGACTTGTTCTGAGCATTTCTTCCATCTAAAAATGATAACTGCTGCAAGCTTGATAACTGCCTTTAGCACATTCGCTAAAAGAGATAATACAGCTAAGTGCCTGGTGCCATCTACTGGCTGGATGCACTAAGTAAGTATCTTTCCAGGCTGGTGAGAAAAGCTTTAATTATTAAATGATAAACAATTTTTTGTTAGTTTCAAAATATGAGGTGGCAAATTAAGGTACTCAAGAGCATGGTTAAAGGCTAAAAACAAAACAAAAAAAAAAGCATAATATTTTTCCTTTAAAGCTGGGGTACCTGACGTTTTTGGAAGTAAATGAGTATATTGTGTTTTTCATCAGAGTATCTTGTAAAAGCAGCACTTTCTGACCTCAATGTGTGCAGTCTGCATCTAATGATAAAGTATATTGCCTGAAAGTAAGAGCTAAACCTGCGCTCTGATTGGCTGTGCCCCAGAAAAAAGCTGTTTTAAAGCCGTACGCAGGACCAAAAATAAATGCATGTATTGATGTGTCAAAGGGTTTGGAGAGCCAGGGACGAGTTAGATACATTTAAAAACCTACGTACATTTCCACAGTGTGAAAATCACGTATAATCCACACCGTAGGACCTTTAGTCATTAAGATTAGTCGGTCGATGGTGTCTTAGTCGGCCAACATTTTTATTAATCGACCAATTATTTTATTTAGATTTAAAGGATTTATATGATAAAAAAACGCAAAAACAAGAAGATATGGAGTGAGTTTGCTGAATATTTTGGAATCCAATATATAAATACACAGTTTCCTAGTACTTTTGCTGTAAAATAAGTTGTTTTTGCATGAATTCCTCTGCAGTTGTGGTTTTTTGAGTGCAGTTTGGGTCAGACACATGGAAATACTTAATAGTTTGATTTATTTTTGCCACACCTTTTTGTCGCTTAATCAGTCTTTAGTGCAGGTCTTTAGGCGACTGCAGCTTTACCAAAATGTGCCTCTTTGAGATGATACGTGTGTCAAATGGTGGATCCATCAAACTGTTGGGCGATATGATGATAAAAATTGAATCATGAGCTGGTCCCTGTGACAATCTACTATTTGTGTGAAATCATCGTATCGTGATTCATTGTTTTTCTGTCTTTAATGTAGCTGTCTGTTCACACACCTTTTCTCTGTTCTGTTGTTTATCCTCTAAAACCTCTGAGCAGATTACTTTATTTACCTCTTATAGACAAGGGCTGCACAATTCAACGAAATCAACACAAAAAGCAAAAAAAAGTGTGACCAAATGCGATAAAAATGCGCTCAAAAGCAACCAAAACGCGGCGACAAACAGGAAACACAACTCAAGAGCGACAAAAACGTGAAAAAATGACTCAACACAACTGAGCGTGACACAAACTAAAAAGCAACAAAACAGAATCCTATTGTTCAAACCTAAATCGCAAATCTAATCTTAATTGTACGGGTCAGAAAAATCACAATTTGATAGTTTTCCTAAATGGTGCAGCTCTATAAAAGGCAACAGAAAAAAAAAAATTCAACATTAAACATCAACATCAAATCGAAATCATGATCTGGCCCCAAGGAAATCGTGATAATCGTTTTTTGTCATATCGCCTAGGCCTTGTATAGTATACAATTGCATTTCAGTGTTGTATGTTCATTTACGTTTTAATTTAACTCTGAACGGTACATTTACAGCCTATAAGCTCATGTTTCCCGCTGGTATAAAATGCGTGTTTTTAGTTCTGGCTGAGAGTGGCGTGGCGCTGCTAATGGAGACTTAAGTGACATCTGGAGAGCACTTAACGCTCCCAGAAAAACCCATTCAAAATTAACCTGGTCTGAGTAAGCAGCACATGAAATATACAGTTTGATGCGTTCGCTGCACTCGGGGAAACTCTGACGCTGCTTTTACGGCCCCTGGGGATTTTACAAACAGGTCAGAGTGGAGCGGCGTGCGGGGAACGGAAGGATCGCAAACCTGTCGGGAGAAATTAGTTTTGAGGAGGTTGCTAAATTGTTACTGCAGGGTCGCCTCTCCACAGATCTGACCTGTAACGTGGCCTGTTGGCGTCACTTGCTTGTCTTCACAGAGATGGAAAACTTAAATGCCAGACCTGCAGTATATATATAATGTATGAGTATAATCTAGTTTTTAGTTTAGTTTGTATTTTGTTTCTTATTGTTCGGTTGTGCTTTTGTGATGTGCTCTTTTGTGTGTATTTTAAACAGTTTAACACTGAGAAAAGAGACAAACAAACCACGAAGCAGAGCTGAACACAGACCAGGCCAGAACAAACCGAATGCGGGTGTGTCAGAGTTTCAAAGAGGTGCACAAGTCTCATTATTTTACACGACTAAAGTGAGGGTGCAATCACTTATAAACGAAGGTGCAATGCTACCCTTTTGCACACCTGGACCTGGCTGAATATGGCTGATAAATTAACTTTTACTGAATGTACTTATTAAGTTCAGAGGAAATTAAGCTTCTATGATTGTTACAGAGGAAGTAGGATTATTAGTAAAATATACATGTTTTGGCTTATAATTATTGCTCAAATCTTAAATCTAGATCATTCTGACAGAATAGACCAACCACAAGAACAATTATTTTTATTTTTGTTATATGAAACTTTATAAACCACTAAATTTTTTTTTTAATGAAATGTGTGTTTTTTGTTTTGTTTGTATTTTCAAACAGCTGCGTTATGGAAACCGGTTACTGTAGAGCCTCTGTCATGCCTTTACAATATTTTAGTTTAGCTACTATTACACAAGTTGCCGTACGCGCTGCCGTCTTGTTTCCGTTGTAGTTTACATGGAGCAGACGAGCTCAACAGAAAATAAGTTCTACATGGACTAAAAAGACGTTTTCAGACTGACCAGGAAATCGTTGCGTTGTGACTTGTTGTTGCTCGTGTTCATTAAACATTTTACACAAATCAATCTACTTTATGTAACATTTTAGCGGCAAGACTTTTGCCTCGTTTGTCATTAGCTTTAACGGAGTTCTCGTCAAACGGAAGTGCGTTTACAGACGGAAGTGTGTATCTGGCAAAAAGAGGCCAAAGTGGGCGGGGCAGAATAAGGTGAATAGAGTTAGGGATAGAACCTCTAAAAACAGCCGTTACCATGGAAATCCACCACATTTGCAGGTGGTGTGTTAAACTTACATAGAAAACATTATTCTAAACTAAGCAAAAAAGTGAGCAAAAATGCATGCAAAAATCCATGCAAGAAAGACTGCTGAGTCATTTCTGGTAAATAATTTTAACAATATATTGTGTTAGAACTCTTTTGAATTAACGCTAAGTTTAGTATTTCGCATCTTAAAATCTCCAGTGATTTAAAGGTCCCATATTCTGCTATTTTGCCCTTTACACAGTCTATTCTAAGGGCTTTGTTGACAAATTTTTGCGTTGTGTAATATCCATAACATAACAGTTTCCAAAAAACGGTTTTGTTAAAAAAAAAAAAAAAAAACACCCATTTCTTGGACTGGCCCCCCTCCTTGCAAAAGCAAACGGCTCACTCTGAGATCTGACCCCCCCGAACAGAGAGCAGGCTGTCTCCCCCGCCCAACCCGCGCGCCTCCCCCGCCCAACTCGTGCCGAAGCCTAGAGCGGAGATGGTGCATGCGCCGTGTGCTCCGGTAAACAGCGATACACAAACACTGAATAAACATTTTATCCTCCTGACGGTGCGTCGTGCTGAGTCCTACGTCCTGGATCTGACCTGGAGTTTGACGTGCTCCAGGGCCTCAACGACGGACGTTGCCGTTTGGTAAATAACAAGCTAACTCTTCGATCTGTTGTATCCATCGTGTAATTACTGTGTAGCATTAGCATTAGCTGTTTTTATTCTTGCGGCTGCGCGCTTCCTGGAGGCGTGGCTTAAACACCGTGTCATCCTGGTGAAGCGCGTCATCTTAGTGAGGAGCCCCCGTCTGCTGCTCAGCCGAGGGGACGGAAAAAGACAGTTCTCTAGTGAAAACATGAGGGAATCAATCAAAAAAACACTTTGGGCACAACATACGAGGCCCAAATAGCACTGTAGGAAGGTTAAAACCTCTGAAAAGTCGATTTTGCATGTTATGGGACCTTTAACACTGGGCCAACTGAAAGTTCTGTTGTGTGAGACGTCACGATCCCGAGCTCAATAGTGAAAAAATGGGATATTTATAGATGGGAGCTTGTGCCACACAATCTTGCAAGATAAAATCAATTGTGCACATGGGGGAATTGAAATGTACCTTTTATCTATTTTGTCAAAAATCGTATCTTGTTTTACTCTTTTGGACCTAGTCTCATGTCTCATCTCACCTCGAGTATTGTGTTCTGGCTTCAAAATGGGCGAAACTGTTGAGCTCCATTGAAAACAAGCCATGGAGCGTTAAAGCTTTTTGTCATTTCAAAGTTTTACCGCACTCATCAACCGCAGAAATATAACATAGACGAAAAAACTGTAATAAAGCACTTTTGAGCAGCACATTTGACTTTGTGAGGCCCCCTATAGTGCCTGATGGGACCCTGTGCATTTGCCCGGTCTGCCTTTGTCAGGAAACTCCCGTGCGCACAATACACAGCAGTAATTTATATACTCGGCGGCAGAAGTCCTTCACTAATATTGTAATGTGTCCCTCGTAGCCTTTGGAGTCAGGGCTGAGGATGAATCCAATTCCACCTTGTGTTTCTACAGGAGGAGTGTTTCCCGTCGCCGTGGTTCATCTATCTTCGCGCGAGCCCTTGAGATTGTAATTTCCACATGTAACGTATCTGTACATAAAGCGCTATAGAAAAACCTCCACTACAGTAAATTGTTTGACCCAGAGAGGTGCTTCAGTGTTTTCAATCTGCGAAGCCTCCGCCACGGCCTTGATTAAGTTTTTTTTTTCCATTCTTTCTTTCTCGCTTTCTATTTTTTTTGTTACTGTGGTTACCAATTTCCCGTGTCGCTCCTCTGTCAGCACTTTGAGATGGATGCGTAAATAGCGGCGGTGCAGTTCAGGTCCGTCTCGGAGTAAAATAGAACTGCGGCCGGCGTTTGCAGCGATGGGAGGGACGCGGGAGAGGCTGAGGGTGTGCGTCAGAGCAATCAGAGAAGAGTGCAGGAGTTAGAGGGAGCTCACGGCACCGTATTGTCATTTTGTGGTGGTGTATAGAAGAGATTGAAGTCACCCGTGAGTGTTTGTTGCATTTGTATTGAGAAAAATAGATTGTGTTGTGTGATAGGCTTTACTTTAGCGTTGCATAAATAGGAGAAATTCTGGTACTTTCTGAATAGTATTAGAATAGGCTTTTTCACTTTACAAATAGTACAAGACAAATAATCGTAAAAATACAATTATTTTGTGTAACATTCTATTGTATTTAAAAACAAACCGTGTTTTGCTAAAAATCTGTATGAAACCCAGCTGGACTTTAGACGTTGTATTAAATTTTCAAAACTTTTTGATAACATCTTCTTTTAGCCAGACATGACTGTTTATTTTCAGTCCTGGACTTTCTGCACTGTCTGTCCATGAGAGCAGGATCTCTCCTTCACTGTGGTTCTCGCTGAAGTTTCTAATTTTTCCCACAGGGTTTTTTGTAGTTTTTCTTGCTGAGAAGGAGGTTCAAAGAGCGCTCTAGAACAGTTATCCATTGAACATTGTTTGTTTAAACTGCTTTCTACCTGTGGCCCATGATCAATGTTGGATGCTACAAAATAAATTTAATTTAATTATATTTTATTGCTAGATAATTGTTTCAGCAATTTCATGTAGCCCTCTTCAGAAGAGGAGACGTTTCAACAGGAATTAGCTGAAAAATGTAAAGCAGGTAAACAAACCGTCCTTTCTAGCCAAAATAATAACCTAATTTTAGGTAATGACCTGCACCAAAGGAAACCCACACGGACACAAGGGGCACACCCTGGAATCAAACCCGGGACCTTCTTCTGGAAGAACAGGGTCCTTAGACTGTGCTATTGAATGCAATTCGGGAACTCAAGCACAAATGGACATTTTTATTTAAAGGCATTTTACATTTATACGAAATAAAGATTTAGAACTAACTGAAAGAATATTATAATAATTGTATGGGTTTTGACGTTAGAAATTTGAAATGTTATTGTTTCCATAGTATGGCAATTTCCTTCATTTATCTTCTCTTTTAATCAATCACAGAAGTTTTTATTGCTCAAAAAAGTGTCAAATCCTCAGCAAGAAAAGTTACATAGTGCATCTTTAAGAAGCTGAATGGATAATTACCACCTGGTGACTCAAAGGGGTGAGATCTGCTGTTTTAAGCTTTCAATCGGATTTCTTCATAGATTAATGAAACACAACTCCAGGTAATTTTAATGGGAAAACATTAAAATCTTTACAGCGTCTGATTATTGTCTCGTTGCCTCTATCTCAGACCGTTGTTGTTGTCCCTCTCCTCATATCTCCAGTGTGTGTGTGAGTGTGTGTGCCGCCTCCTCACTGTGCCATTATCCCGGGCCCATCTCAACTCTGACTACTGTAATTTTCCCTGCACCGCTCCCCGACTCCGAGCCTCGAAATTGCGCTTGGAAACGGCGTGATGTGATGGGACTGCTGATGTCTGGCTGTTTCCTTGAACCTCGGGGCTCCCCGCTGAGAGACGAAGAAGCTTTTGACACATTCGCACTGCGCATTCGGCCCAAACAAACCCACTCCTGTGCAGACGACGGCGCGGAGAGGTGCGTGTCTGCTAACCTCATCTCCACACCTTAAATTGCATATGATTCCTTTAGTCAGACCGGAGTACACCGACATGATTGTGGTGCAAGAGCTGGGAAAGAAATACAGCGGAGCAGCAAGAGATGTGGTTGTTGTGGTTGGATTTCGTTTGGTATTATGGCAAAATTCTTTAAAATATAAACCTTTGACAAACGAAGAATCTATTTTGCACATGTATTCTTTTATATAATCTGCATTTCGAGTTCTTCAGGACAGTATCCCAGGTGTGTGAGAGTAAAAAGACTCCCTCGTCCCAATGATCTTTCTCTCTTCTTTCTCTCTGAAAAAAGAACCTTTTAGAATAAATTATCAGAGACCAAATTAACCTCGTTGGACGGTAATCAAGGTGGTTTTCTTTTCTTGTTAATTGCTCGTTGGTTAATCCGCTTCTCTTTTATGACCAAGAATTTTGTTTAGTTTCTGTTGATTAAAACAACTATTTTGTGAGCTCCTGCTGTTATCATTTTGGGCTGTACAAAATAAACTGAATTGCTAAACAAAAATATAACGTGTATCTTGGCCTGATTGCTATACTTGCTGGAACATTTAATGTCCTAACATTCCAGTCAAGCAATAACATCTCCATGGAAACAAGCTGTTGTCAGGTGGAGGGTTCACTGCCTAAAAAGTTACGTAGTGTACCTTTTGAGCTTTGGACCTCTTGACTTATTAATTTAAGGATTATAAAAGGAAAAACCTCCACCACAATGCACCAGTTTGCACCATAGTCTGGTAAGGTTTTTGAGTATGTATGTTGTTTTTATTGTTGTATATGTTTTATTTTATTTACAAAAATTAATTATTTGCAAATGCAAGCTGTCTTGTCTAAATAAAATACAAGCAGTAATTGGTTATTTTGTAGAAATTTACATAATATAATTTGACTTGCCAATCTTCCACTTGGGATTTGACTTGGGCTTGAAGTCAAACACTTGAGACTTAGTCACTCCCAAAATACTTGGTCCCACCTTTGCAGAGCGGACATGAGATCTGTTGAACCACTAAACATTCTGCCACCAGGGCCTTAACCTGCAGAAATGTGTTCGACGTATAAACTAATAAAGCTGGTCATTTTCTGTGCATACCATACATAACAAAACCATATCAATTAGGGCAGAGTGATATCGTCAAACATTGTTATATATATTAAAGAGAAAATTTGCAATAACAATAAAACATTAGCTGCGACGAGTTGGCCACTGTCCAGGGTGTACCCCGCCTAAGGCCCAAAGTCACTGGGATAGGCTCCAGTCACCCGCGACCCCTAACGGGAATAAGCAGTAGAAAATGAATGAATGAATGAATGAATGAACAATAAAACGATAAATGACTCTAGACTAAATTCTTAACAATGGCACCAACATTTGACTTGTTTAAAGGTGCTTTACCCACTTTTCATGTAATCAAGTAAAATCAGCTCTGCCTCAGCGCAGATATGTTGTAAAAGCATCTATTTCGGTCAAAATGATACCGCTGTGTGCTGTCTGTGTGTAATTAGAGAGTAAAACCTTTAAAACCTGTAAATGTTGTTATATGTTATAATTCTGCTTCCATGCCTCGCCTCAACATTGTTGTTTAATGCATCTCTAGCCATTAGCATTCAAAGTTTGCTGCAATATCAGATTCACTTCGCAGCTATGTACAAGTAATGTAATGTACATGTGTGTGCAATGTACGCGGAGTTATATTGCGATGTTTCATATTATCTCGAAAGCAAATGACGATATATCATGAACGATACGGTATGGCCCAGCTCTAATATAAATACTTGCGCAATGGCAACATTTGTTCTTATAAATCATCAATGATCAAATAAAAAAGTAAAATCCCTTAAGATTTTACATGGCCAGGCCTCTAACAAAACATTTAATATCAGTTTCAAAGCACACCTTGAAGAGACTGGACAAATCGAACACAAACTTCCTCCATCTTGATACAAAGGACCTCCCATGGCCTTTTGTACAACCTCTTCCTTCTTCATTTCATCTGAAACAATATGGCCGCCGTCTTCCCCGCGCGTCTTTGATCAGACCCGTGTTGTGCTTGTCAGAAGAACAACAGCGCTTTTCATAGTCGACTCTCTCTCCAGCGTAATTATTCCATCCAGTTATCATCACAGCGATCCAAGGCCAGGTCCTATTACCACACGCATTGATCTGCAGCACAAAACAATGCGCCCAGGATATACAGTCTATTCAGATGAAAGTCCTTGTTTTGTGCAGCCAGGTAGCATTAGCACAACGGGAGCGGAGGCAGACCTGGGGTAAGGCATCGGTAACTCACGCTGGCTCCGGCTCTTTGTGCTGAATAATGTTGGACGGCGATCAGGGCGATGGAAATACAAGGTTATTTTGGGTAAGGATTGTTTTGTATTTATGCAAAACACACAATAGGTTGCACTCTCCACATTCAGGAATTTGTTATGAATTAAAATGGAAGACAAGGATCCATGACTCAGTGGGAGGCGCAAGGTTTTTAAATGCATTTTCTCAAATGGAATTCCTCAAACTAGATTACTGTTGGAGAATGTGTCCACAAGTTATCCAAGTTATATTTAATTTATTTCAAACATATGTCACAAGTCAGGTCAAAACATCTACAATTAAAGTCAATTATACTACAGAATTCAGACCTTATCCAGATCCAAATTTAATCATATTTTCTCTTTTGAATTGGCAAAAGACCTCGAAATATCACCAAAGAACAGAGTTAAACCTGTTGCAATATTGTTTGAATCGTCCAATGAGGTTAAAGCTTTGTGATTGAGTGTATTTTGTGTTTTTCTCATCAAACTATAATTAAAACTGGAAGATGAACTCAAAATGGCGCCCTATTTATTCCTATGGAGTGTGCTCGTTGGTGCATGACCCCAAACAAGGTCTTTACCACCGCGTTACTTCCTGATACGGAGGCTGCCATCTTTGCTTTAGGGGCGCCACGCATAGAACTATAATAAAACCTGGAAGATGAATCCAAAATGGCCGCCCTGTTTATCCCTATGGAGTGTGCTCATTGGCGCATGACCCCAGAAAAGTTTCTTACTTCCGCATTTACTTCCTGATACAGAGGCTGACATCTTTGCTTTAGGGGCACCACGTGATCACAATCCCCCATGATGCTTTGAGCGACGGGAGCGACCACGCAGCTTGCAGGTTTTTGTGTTAACGTTAGCTTGTGTGATTGTAATTGTGTTCTTCATGTTAGACACACGTGAAAGCGTCTGAAATGAAATAAAATACAACTTACAGGTGTCTCTAGTCCAGGGGTGTCCAAACTTTTTCCATCGAGGGCCACATATTGAAATATAGACCAAGCGGAGGGCCACAAATCAATCGTGAAACGTTAAAAAAAGCTGCATTTATCTGATGTTTTAAGCACCACCACATCTACATCAGTCTCATTGCCTTAATATCAGGTCTGTATTGCACCAAAATGTTAGTTATTTAAGTTGGAATTGTAGAAAATCTGAAATGTGCTGTAAATAGTACTTATCAGGACAATGTGGGCCAATTCACCAGGAAGACTAAGGGCCAAGAAAAATTGGTCTGAGGGCCGCATTTGGCCCCCGGGCCTTAGTTTGGACATGTCTGCTCTAGTCTAACCATGTCACGTGCTTCTGTTTGTATCGTTTGATGTGATTGTTCACGTGGCTCGTTCACGTGGCTCCCGCATGTTTCAGTGATTCGGTGTAATTTCAGTGATTTTAGAAACGGTTAAACATTTGCTTCTATTTTATTTAAATACCGATAATAATTAAGTATTATCTGCAATTATAATGTGCAATTATTGAAAAAGAAGAAGCTGCAATACCTTGCGCAGCCACTAATCAATCTGGGACACGGACAGAGTATGAGAATGAGAGTATGTTGTTAAAGCTGCAAAAGGAGACCACTGCACACTGTCTGCATCTAATAATGAAGTATTTTCTGTCTTGTCAACCTGGAAGTTACCCAGTTTTTTACCAAAACAGTAACTGTGTTTAAGCACAAAAAAGCAGGGATCTCTTTTAATAATAACCGGTTGGACAATCTACACCAGCAGTGTCATATGAGCGTCCGATTGGATGCAAGAGAAACACACAGGACCCCGGGGAATGATTCACCGATCGATCGCTGACATTTTTACGTTATTTGACATCACTTATCCGAGAATCTTCTGCTGTTTTAAGTCCTTAAATCATTGCCAGACTCACTCTGAACATTTCTGACAGAAAAACATTTAAGAAACATTCGCAAAAGTGGCTGGTGAACACATTTACATGCACACACTAAAACCTGTCTATTTGGCCGCTCACTGTACAATTTTGTAAATATTGTATTATATTTTGTGTTTTATTAACAATGTCTGTTTTTGTCCGTTTTATTGCCATTTTGACATCATGGCCGGGGACTACAGATGAAAAATAGCCTCTTTGGCTAATTCTGGCTGTTTTACTCATGTTTTATTCATGTGTTTTATGAAATTGCACTGTCCCCTTTTGGAAAACTAAACTAAACTAAAAAAAAAAAAAAAAAAAAACAGAACCAGAAACCGATGTTCGTTTTGTTTTTATCAACATGTTTTTTTCTTTTTGTTTTATTTTAGTTGTAAAACATGACATGCCAAACTCAAGGTACTCAAGAACACGTTTAAAGGCTAATAGCAATGTAAAAAATTCATTATATTTTTCTTTAAGACAAGATTTTAAATAAATAAACATACTATCAGCGTCATACAGCACTATTAAAAAATAAACATAAAGTTCCAGACACAAGCCATGTTTCTGTTGTTAGAAGACGTTTGACCTGTATGCTAATCTCAAATGCTAATCATTAAATTGCTTTTTATACAAAACTCACTCAGTGTACATTTGAACAGTGTAAGTTGTAATTTTCGCATAAATGCCAGCACTCTGACCATATGGATTAGGACTGTTCTGATATTTGAGCAGATTTTCTTTGGCGTTTACATTTGTTTACATTCGCGACTGGAACCACTGCGGCCGCACGTACACTTTATTATCTCCACAGCTGTTTTCTTCCTCTGCATTTGGTCGATTCCTCAATCCGTGGCCCAGAAAGACTCATCAAAGTGTTGTCAACAAACATCAAATCTCACGGGACATGTTTTAACAGGATTTTGAGTGACAGTTTTATTCACAGTCGGTTCCATTTCCAGCCTGCCCTCATGTACTCGGAAATATTCTGCCCTTCAAATGCCAAACGCCCTCCCGCGATACAAGACTCTGCCAAGGCTTCCCTCAGAGCCGCCGCGTCCAAGTCATCATCGTCACCGTGTCAGAGAGAGGGCGGAAACCACGGCAACAGGAAGCATCCGCGTCCACCACATCTCCACGGCGACCAGCAAACGCGTTCAGGGATTTACTCAGGTAAGAATTCACCTTATTCCAGAAGTTGCCGTACGCGCCGCCGTCTTGTTTCCGTTGTAGTTTACGCGGAGCAGACGAGCTCAACAGAAAATAAGTTCTACATGGACTAAAAAGCCGTTTTCAGACTGACCAGGAAATCGTTGCGTTGTTGACTTGTTGTTGCTCGTGTTCATTAAACATTTTACACAAATCAATCTACTTTATATAACATTTTAGCGGCGAGACTTTTCCCTCGTTCGTCATTAGCTTTAACGGAGTTCTCGTCAAACGGAAATGCGTTTACAACAAAAGTGCGTATCTGTTGGAAAAAACGGCAAAAGTGGGCGGGGCAGAATAAGGTGAATACAATAAAAAGTTTGTAAGATATATATTTAATCTGGTTTATAATTAAAAGTGGAGGTCATTACGTTGAATAATAATGCTGAATACGTCCAGTGTTTTCAAAAGATCGACCAGAAGAAGCGCTGTCTGTGCACTTAAAGGGCCCCTGACAGGTTGAACCACTCATTTAACTAAAATGTAGTTTAGATAAATACATTTAAAATTTTGCTAAAATACTTCACGCATTTTATCCCGGTTTCGCAATTTTTTTAGGTTTTTTGTTTCACTTCCTGGTTGTAAATGATGACATCACGCTAGGAAATTACCATAGCAACCACCCAAATTCATCTAATGCCACAGATCTTTTAACTTTTTCCAATAAAAAACACATGTGAACACCTTTTTTGTCAAATTAATGTATAAAGGATTTAAAAAACACGCTTTTTTGTGTAAATTATGCATAACTTTTGCATTAGCGCTAAAACCTGGAACAGTACCAGGCTAATGGAACGCGAAGGATCAGCGACGATTAGCGGTGATAAACCAGAAAATCTGGAAGCACTCGTAGTACTCCCGGATTTGCCCATTTTACAAGTCGATGCTAACCTTGAGAATTAAAATGAATGGTCACTTGACTCTCCAAAGAGGAGTAAGGCAGGGTTGTGTTTGGTCTCCCCTTTTGTTCAATTTTATTTATAGCTACAGAGTTACAGATGTAAAAAGTAATCGCTGTCATAATCCATCCAAACACAGATCCAAAAGAGATTGAACAGTATTTTCAGTTTGTTTTCAAGGGTTCGAGGCTCAAAACCAGCAAAGTTTTAGTAGAAACACAGAAATCCAAAAGCAAAAAAGTTAAAGGACACATTCTACAGTGACTTTTTTGAGCTTTTAACCATGTTCTAACGTCAAAAACACACCTGAAGTAGCATTCACTTCACTGTTTTGAGGAATGTTTATTAGAAAATCCTCCTCCCTCCGAGCATCAAAAACACATCCTGCTGAACTTCCTGGTTCTGGGACGTATTTTTGTATCATCTACGTCACTTATCCGAGAATCTTCTGCTGTTTAGCCATTAAATCAACGCCCGACTTGTTCTGAGCATTTCTTCTGCCTAAATATAACTGCTGCTACTGCTAGCTTGATAATTGCGTGTATCACACTAGTAATATTGTAAGTAAGTAAGAAGTAATATAGCCAAGCGCTTGGTGCCATCTACTGGCTAGATGCACTAAGTAGATAGGCTTTAATTATTTAATAATAAACCTTTTTTTCTTTGTTTCAAAATGTGAGATTGTAAATTTAAGGTACTCAAGAACATGTTTAAAGGCTAACAGCAATATGAAAAACGCATTATGTGTTTACTTTAATAAAAACAAAATAGAAAACAGCGATCGATCAATACAAGGAAATAAATTGTGATTATGTTTTTGCCACATCACTGAGCTGGTATTTATCCTGTTCTGAATGTAACTGTATGGACTTTTTGCTCAATATACAGTATAATAGATGAGACAATATATTTTGGGCCTCAGTATTTCTTGTGTGTACATTTTCTTTGCAATAGTGTGGAAATCATCGTTATTTTTCTGTAATACAATAATATTTGAGCTGTAGAGGGTGGAATAAGTAACATTTCTGACTCTTTCTACATATCATGCTGCTTATTTGCTGCAATTCATGTTTTTTTTAACAATATTGTATGTTTAGAAAATGGCTTACTGGGATAATCCTGCTTTAAGGTTGTTGTGTCAGTGACATAAAGTAGTTTGAATATTTTTATTTGTAGCAATATATCAAGCATTTGTTATCATGACAGGCTAAAGTAGTATAACTAATACTCCTATTATTACTCTATATTTACTTATACTACTACTTCTCATACTCTTACTACTTCTACTGCTAGTACTACTGCTGTTTAGGGCTGCAACTAACCATTATTTTGGTCATCGATTAGTCTAGCGATTATTCCTTCAATTAGTCGATTTGTTGTTTAGAGCGCAAAAGACCCTTGAATATGAGATTTTTACTCAATTTTACCACGACAAAGCTGAAGTGAAGAAGTTTGACAACATCCTGGAGGAGAATATTTATAGATGAAGAAGGATTTTAATCAAAAACACACAACTACATGTTCCCTGTGTGTTTTTTATGTCATTCCTGCTCTGTCTGACTCATAAAACCTCTTCATTCAGCACATACATTGTTTTAGAGTTTGTGTATGGACCAGTTAACAGTTACTGAATTATTTAATTAGCTGACAACCATTTCTATAATCGATTAGTTGCGATTAATGAGCTTCTTTGGATATTCTGGTCAAATCTTCCCAATTATACACAAAGGCTTGAATTTCCATATATATTTTTCTTAAGTAAAACCGAACTCTTTTTCTTGGCCGTTCCTTTGTGCGCAGAAGTGGAAACAGCCTTACATTAACTCCAGCCGAGGCCTCAGAGAATCCCACACAAAGCCCATCCATCCCGCCCCATCTCGCTCATTCATTTAGGTTTCAATAATCGTCCCCAACGCCGCCAAAAGACTGCGAGCGCGGGACAGCATCGACCACGGGGATGTTTAATTATGATAAGCAAGCTAAATCTAATTTATCACTGGAGAATTTTAATTGATTAATTCAAATCATTTCCCCTCGTTACTCTGGGAGATAGAGAGTGTCTGCTGAAAAGAATATCAGCGCCGTTATGAAATGGAGCCGTGCATTTTAAATACCAGACATATTCGTTTAGAGGAGATTAGAAAGTCGGCTTTGTCCTCGGCTCACATAACTTTGCTGCAAGGATTCAATTTGATGCTCAGTGAATCGGGTGGAATTTTAGGCTTTTTGCCGTCTTTTAGTGCTTTTGAAATAATAATTCGTTCATTCATTCATCGGTGCCTTTTCTGACGCTCGAGGACAGTTTACAGGAAACATACCTGGACTCGTGTCACGTTTCGTTCGCACATTTCGCTCGTCTTCTTCTCCAGGGCTCCAGATTTGTGCTTCCACCTGGTGATGTCATCAGGTGGCTGCTCGCGAAGCTCCTCTGTGCTTTTATATTCATTATTGTTTTGTTGTTCAAAATGTATAACCTGACAAAAAACAACAAAAACAATCGAACAAGACCAGAATAAAATTGAAAAAGGGCAACAAAAGACAATCCAATGAAAATTAAGGAATATTTAGTCCAACGTAGGTGTCCCATTTTGTCCAAAGTCTTTCAAATTGATCAATTTTTAAGTCTGAATGTGATTTTTTTCCGTCTTCTTCTTCTTCATTTAGCGTATTCTCTGTGTTTTAAAGACTTAACCTTTGCCTGGCTTGTTCTAATCATTACTGTCCTCTACCCCAGTGGTTCCCAACCTTTTTTGTCTCGAGTACCCCCAAGGCTTTGTCTCACACTCAGAGTACCCCTTGTTTCAGACAAATAAATGGGTATAGTAGTCAAGTATTATCAATTATTACTATTGTAGTTTAGTTTTAATAATATTTGTGGTCCAGTTTACTCCAAAAAGATGCAAAATGTACAACTAATAACACTTTTATTCAGATAAAAGTACATTTAATCTTCTTGAAACCATTCCAAGTACCGCCTAGTAATTGCTCACGTACCCCTGGGGGTCCCCGTACCCCTGGTTGGGAAACACTGCTCTACCCATTACATAGTGAGCACAGTTATAATACTAATGTGCCCAAATGTAATTTAAAAAAGGATGAAATTAATGCATAATAATCGTGTTTCAGTCACATGCTTTTTCCCTGGACTTATTTAATGATAGAATATTTGAAATATATATATTTTTCCCTATGGCATTGGTAATGTTTTATCAGTTGTAACCTAAGGATATATGACGTTTACTTTTCCCATCTTATCTTGAAGTGATAGAGCAGTGACTTTACTCCATCCTTTGATTGATTTATGTGACATGTTTAGATTTTTTAAGCTTGCTCTAGGACCCAGGTTTGTAAAGTGCACTACGTAACTCTTCTTGTGGAAGGTCTGCTGCAGGTTATTGCTCTGAATGTTCCACAGAGTGACATTAACCTTGTTTCTTGCATTTATCCAGTTACAGATGTTTTTAAATCCTTCCACTGTCCTTCGTTTCTTTCCACAACGCAGTTTTGCAGATACCCAGTTAGCCTAACCCTAACCTTTCTCTGATTGTGAAAAAATATATTCATCCATCCATCCATCTTCTTCCGCTTATCCGGGGCCGGGTCGCGGGGGCAGCAGTCTAAGCAGGGACTCCCAGACTTCCTTCACCCCAGACACTTCCTCTAGCTCCTCCGGGGATCGAGGCGTTCCCAGGCCAGCCGAGAGACATAGTCCCTCCAGCGTGTCCTGGGTCTTCCCGGGCCGCCTCGGTGGGACATGCCCAGAACACCTCCCGAGGGAGGCGTCCAGGAGGCATCGGAACAGATGCCCGAGCCACCTCAGCTGGCTCCTCTCGGCGTGGAGGAGCAGCGGCTCTACTCTGAGCTCCTCCGTGTGACTGAGCTCCTCACCCTATCTCTAAGGAGCGCCCAGCCACCCGGCGGAGAAGCTCATTTCGACCGCTTGTATCCGCGATCTTGTCCTTTCGGTCATTACCCAAAGCTCATGACCATAGGTGAGGTCGGAGCGTTAGATTGACCGTAAATCGAGAGCCGTCTTTCGACTCAGCTCTTTCTTTACCACAACGGTTCGATACAACGCCCGCATCACTGCAGGCGCTGCACCGATCCGCCTGTCAATCTCACGCTCCATCCTTCCCTCACTCGTGAACAAGACCCGAGATACCTAAACTCCTCCACTTGAGGCAAGGACTCCCCACCCACCCGGAGAGGGCAAGCCACCTTTTTCCGGTCGAGAACCATGGCCTCGGATTTGGAGGTGCTGATCCTCATCCCAGCCGCTTCACACTCGGCTGCAAACCGTCCCAGTGCATGTTGCAGGTCCTGATTTGAGGAAGCCATCAGGGCGACATCATCTGCAAACAGCAGAGATGAGATCCTGTGGTTCCCAAACCGGACACCCTCCACGCCCTGACTGCGCCTAGAAATTCTGTCCATAAAAATTATGAACAGAACCGGTGACAAAGGGCAGCCCTGGCGGAGTCCAACATGCACTGGGAACAGGTCTGACTTACTGCCCGGTAATGCGACGCGCAGCTCCTGCTCGGTCGTACAAGGACCGGACAGCCCTTAACAAAGGGCCCCGGACCCCATACTCCGGAGCACCCCCACAAGGCGCCCCGGGGCACACGGTCGAATGCCTTCTCCAGATCCACAAAGCACATGTGGACTGGTTGGACAAACTCCCATGAACCCTCGAGCACCCGATGGAGAGTATAGAGCTGGTCCAGTGTTCCACGACCAGGACGAAAACCACACTGCTCCTCCTGAATCCGAGGTTCGACTATCGGTCGGATTCTCCTCTCCAGTACCCTGGAATAGACCTTACCGGGAGGCTGAGGAGTGTGATCCCCTGTGGTTGGAACACACCCTCCGGTCCCCTTCTTATACAGAGGGACCACCACCCCGGTCTGCCAGTCCAGAGGTACCGTCCCGACTGCCACGCAGCGATGTTGCAGAGGCGTGTCAACCAAGACAGTCCACAACATCCAGAGACTTAAGATACTCAGGCGGATCTCATCCACCCCGAAGCCTTGCCACCAAGGAGCTTGCCAACCACCTCAGTGACTTCAGCCAGGGTGATGGGCGAGTCCGCCTCCAAGATCTCAGCCTCTGCTTCCTCCTCGGAAGACGTGACAGCGGGATTGAGGAGATCTTCAAAGTATTCCTTCCACCGTCCGACCACATCCCCAGTCGAGGTCAACAGCTCTCCACCCGCACCCGGTGAAGCACTGCTTCCCCCTCCTGAGGCGTCGGACGATTTGCCAGAATTTCTTTGAGGCCGACCGATAGTCCTCCTCCATGGCCTCCCCGAACTCCTCCCAATCCCGAGTTTTTGCCTCTGTGACAGCCCGGGCTGCAGTACGCTTGGCCTGCCGGTACCTGTCAGCTGCTTCAGGAGTCCCACGAGCCAGCAAGGCCCGGTAGGCCTCCTTCTTCAGCCTGACGGCATCCCTTTCTTCGGTGTCCACCACCGGGTTCGGGATTGCCGCGCGACAGGCACCAGAGACCTTGCGACCACAGCTACGAGCCGCCGCATCGACAATGGAGGTGGAGAACATGGTCCACTCGGACTCAATGTCTCCAACCTCCCCCGGGATCTGGGAGAAGTTCTCCCGGAGGTGTGAGTTGAAGACCCTGCCGACAGAGGGCTCTGCCAGCCGTTCCCAGCAGACCCTCACGATACGCTTGGGCCTGCCGAGTCTGTCCGGCTTCCTCCCCCGCCAGCGGATCCAACTCACCACCAGGTGGTGATCGGTTGACAGCTCCACCCCTCTCTTCACCCGAGTGTCCAAGACACGCGGCCGAAGGTCAGATGACACGACAACAAAGTCGATCATCGACCTCCGGCCTAGGGTGTCCTGGTGCCACGTGCACTGATGGACACCCTTGTGCTTGAACATGGTGTTCGTTATGGACAAGCTGTGACTAGCACAGAAGTCCAATAACTGAACACCGCTCGGGTTCAGATCAGGGGGGCCGTTCCTCCCGATTACCCCTCTCCAGGTGTCACTGTCGTTGCCCACGTGGGCGTTGAAGTCCCCCAGTAGAACAACGGAGTCCCCGGGCGGTGCACTGTCCAGTACACCTCCCAGAGACTCCAAGAAGGTCTGGTACTCTGCACCACTGTTCGGCCCGTAGGCCGACACAACGGTGAGAGACCTGTCCCCCACCCGAAGGCGGAGGGACGCGACCCTCTCGTTCACCGGGGTAAACTCCAACACGTGGCGGCTGAGCTGTGGGGCTATGAGCAAGCCCACACCAGCCCGCCGCCTCTCCCCGCGAGCAACGCCAGAGAAATGGAGCGTCCAGCCCCTCTCGAGGAGACGGGTTCCAGAGCCCAGGCTGTGCGTGGAGGTGAGGCCGACTATATCTAGTCGGAAACGCTCAACCTCCCGCACAAGCTCAGGCTCCTTCCCCCCCAGCGAGGTGACATTCCATGTCCCCAGAGCTAGTTTCTGTGTCCGGAGATCTGGTCGTCGAGGCCCCCGCCTTCGACTGCCGCCCAGATCTCTCCGCACCGGCCCCTTATGGATCCTCCTGCGGGTGGTGGGTCCACGGGAGGATGGCCCCACGTCGCTCGCTCGGGCTGGGCCCGGCCAGGCCCCATGGGGAAAGACCTGGCCACCAGGCGCTGGCGGACACCCACCCCAGGCCTGGCTCCAGGGTGGGGCCCCGGTGACGCCAATCCGGGCGACGTAACTGGCCTCGGTGTTTCTCTATTCATAAGGGCTTCTGAACCGCTCTTCGTCTGACCCGTCACCCAGGACCTGTTTGCCATGGGTGACCCTACCAGGGGCATGAAGCCCCCGACAACATAGCTCCCAGGATCATTCGGGTACTCAAACCCCTCCACCACGTTAAGGTGGCGGTTCAAGGATGGGAAAAAAAAAATATATATATATATATATATATATATATATATATATATATATATATATATATATATATATATATATATATATATATATTGTAAAAAATTGTTTGCTTAAAGAAAAAGTGGCGTGTGTGTTGGAGTAAAAACGACTATACTTTTATACTGTACTATTCAAAAGTATTCTATACTTTAGCCCTAATGCATTTTAATGGGAAGTTAGTATTAGCCTCCAGCACAAAAAACTCAACAAAAAACAGTGCACTTTTAGTGACTGACAACCTTGAAAAAAAATATTAATGTTACAGTTTAGCACTAAAATGAGCAAACACGATAATGACCACATAATAAACATTTCTTAAAGCTAACGTTATGCCGGACAATAATGCGAATGTAAAAACTGTGGCAGTTTAGCAAGAACATTTTAGTTTTGTTTCATCCAGTGTGTTTTATGTGTGTGTGTGTGTTTTGTGTGTGTGTGTGGGTGTGTTTTGTGTGTGTTGTAACTATTGTAACGCTCTGCTTACAGCGTGTCCTAAAAGCTCTATAAGAAGCTTTCAACTGGTTCAAAATGCAGCAGCAAGATTATTAACAGGTACTAGAAAAAGAGATCATATTTCACCAGTGTTGGAGTCTCTTCACTGGCTTCCTGTTGAGTTTAGAATCAAATTTAAAATCCTCCTCCTGACTTATAAAGCTTTAAACAATATGGCCCCATCCTACCTCAAAGATGCAATAGTAGCGTACCATCCAAACAGAGCTCTTCGTTCTCAAAATGCTGGACTATTGTTAGTCCCCAGAGTCTCTAAAAGCACAGTAGGAGGTCGAGCATTTAGCTACCAAGCTCCTATGTTATGGAACCAGCTCCCTGTTCATGTAAAAGAGGCCGACACAGTCTCTACATTTAAGACCAGGCTCAAAACGTTCCTCTTTGAAATAGCTTATGGTCAGGCCAGTTAGGAACAGAAATAAAAACCTACAGTTTTAGCTACGCTGCCCTTGGAGCAATTCTGCTGGGGGAAGTATGGCAGCTTGAACACTATCCTCTGGTTCTTCCTACTTTATCTATCAACAATATTTAATATTACTTCAACTGTAGTCTGTTCATTGCTGTTCACGTGTTTCTCTTTCTCTCCACTTCCCCCGGGGAGTGGAGACTGTTTCAGGCACTGCGGCGGCTGCTCCAGTGACGACCCCCCACCCCCACCTGTCTGGACGATCTATGCGCCACCCGCCTGGACAGCTGGATTAGCCACACCTCGTCTGCCTGGACGAACTCCTTCTACTTTAGATGAACTGTTCCTCATCTCCTGCTGGAGGATCTCTCTACACTGGTGGACTGCTCCTTGTCCGCCTGGAGGAACTCTTTAAAGCCACCTCCCTCTTGAGTGGTTCTGGCTCCAAGTGGATGTCAGTCCTAGTTAATCTGCAGCCTGTCCGTCCGTGGGAGTAGGATCTCTCCTTCACTGTGGTTCTCCCCGAGGTTTCTACTTTTTCCCATGGGGTTTTTTGTAGTTTTTCCTCGCCGCGAAGGAGGGTCAAAGGACAGGGGCATTCTGGGACAGTTATCTGAACTGCTTTTACCTGTGGCCCATCGAGGCAACTGTTGTTGTGATTTTGGGCATTATAAAAATAAATTGATTTGATTTGATTTGTTTTGTGTGTGTGTTTTGTGTGTGTGTGTGGGTGTGTTTTGTGGGTGTTTTTTGTGTGTGGATGTGTTTTGTGTGTGTTTTGTGTGTGTGTGAGAGAACATTGGTTGTAATGTTAAAGTTGGTTTGCCTTTGCTGTTACTGCATTTCAATAGTGTGTGTGTGTGTTTTGTGTGTGTGTGTGTGTTTTGTGTGTGTTTTATGTGTGTGTGTTTTGTGTTTGTGTGTTTTTTGTGTGTGGGTGTGTTTTGTGTGTTTTAAGTGTGTGTGTGTGTTTTGTGTGTGTGTGTTTTGTGTGTGTATGTGTTGTGTGTGTGTGTGTGTGTTTTATGTGTGTGTGTTTTGTGTGTTTTAAGTGTGTGTGTGTTTTGTGTGTGTATGTGTTGTGTGTGTGTGTGTGTGTGTTTTATGTGTGTGTGTTTTGTGTGTTTTAAGTGTGTGTGTGTGTGTGTGTGTGTGTTTTGTGTGTTTTAAGTGTGTGTGTATGTTTTGTGTGTGTGTGCGTTTTGTGTGTTTTAAGTGTGTGTGTTTTGTGTGTGTTTTGTGTGTGTGTGAGAGAACATTGGTTGTAATGTTAAAGTTTCATGTTACTTTGCCTTTACTGTTACTGCATTTCAATAAATAGCACCAGCATGTTACAGAATGACCTACATTAAACTGTACATAATCCATCGTAATCCCGATTCTCCGCTCGAAATGGAAACGTAACAACAATAATATAATTGAACTAATCCTCACATAACGACCGCACACATTTCCACTGTCACTGTTCACCATAAACGTGTTCCTCAAACTCACAAACGCGACATAATCTGTGCACAGACTGCTATTCCCGGATATTATTTCTCATTATTAAATCAGCGTCGAAAAATCCCAGGAGGAAAATCGTAAAACTTAACGCCTCAATGTCACGCTGCACAACAAGCTTAAAATACCTTCCACCATCTTCTCTTAATTCTGCTCATTTGGCGCCGGTAAACAAAGGAAAACTTTAAATCCTGCCAGACTTTTCCGTAATTCCTCTTTAACACCAGATGGGAGCAAACACGGCACTGATGCTTCTGCAGTTGAGACGGAGAAAGTTTGAAGAAAGATGGCAACATAGAAATGTCTAATCCATCGACTTTATTTTACCAAAGGCCAGATTTTTCAGATGGTTTTATCCTCGAGGCTAGAAACATGTTCAACGCTTTAGAAATATGAAAAAGAGAGACAGAGAGAGAAAAACTAAATCAGATCTAATCCAGGACTGAACCAGGTCTAACCCAGGATTAAACCAGGACTAATCCAAGACTGAACCAGGTCTAAACCAGGATTAAACCAGGTCTAATCCAAGACTGAACCAGGTCTAAACCAGGATTAAACCAGGACTAATCCAAGACTGAACCAGGTCTAAACAAGGATTAAACCAGGACTAATCCAAGACTGAACCAGGTCTAAACCAGGATTAAACCAGGACTAATCCAAGACTGAACCAGGTCTAAACAAGGACTAAACCAGGTCTAATCCAGGACTGAACCAGGTCTAAACCAGGATTAAACCAGGACTAATCCAGGACTGAACCAGGTCTAAACCAGGATTAAACCAGGACTAATCCAAGACTGAACCAAGTCTAAACCAGGATTAAACCAGGACTAATCCAGGACTGAACCAGGTCTAAACCAGGATTAAACCAGGACTAATCCAAGACTGAACCAGGTCTAAACAAGGACTAAACCAGGTCTAATCCAGGACTGAACCAGGTCTAAACCAGGATTAAACCAGGACTAATCCAAGACTGAACCAAGTCTAAACCAGGATTAAACCAGGACTAATCCAGGACTGAACCAGGTCTAAACCAGGATTAAACCAGGACTAATCCAAGACTGAACCAGGTCTAAACCAGGATTAAACCAGGACTAATCCAAGACTGAACCAGGTCTAAACAAGGACTAAACCAGGTCTAATCCAGGACTGAACCAGGTCTAAACCAGGATTAAACCAGGACTAATCCAAGACTGAACCAGGTCTAAACCAGGACTAGACCAGGTCTAAACCAGGACTACACCAGAACTGAACCAGGTCTAAACAAGGACTAAACCAGGTCTAATCCAGGACTGAACCAGGTCTAAACCAGGATTAAACCAGGACTAATCCAGGACTGAACCAGGTCTAAACCAGGACTAGACCAGGTCTAAACCAGGACTGAACATAGTCTAAACCAAATCTAAACCAGGTCTAATCCAGGACTGAACAAAGTCTAAATCAGGACTAAACCAAATCTAAACCAGGTCTAATACAGGATTGAACTAGGTCTAAACCAGGACTAAAAAAGGTCTAAACCAGGTCTAATCCAGGACTGAAACAGGACTAAACTAGGTCTAATCCAGGACTAAACCAGGTCTAAACCAGGACTAAACCAGGTCTAATCCAGGACTGAACAAAGTCTAAATCAGGACTAATACAGGACTAATTCAGGACTAAACCAGGTCTAAACCAGGACTAAACCAGGTCTAATCCAGGATTGAACCAGGACTAATCCAAGACTAATCCAGGTCTAAACCAGGTCTTCTCCAGGTCTAAACCAGGTCTAATCCAGGTTGAACAAAGTCTAAATCAGGACTAAACCAGGACCAAACCACGTCTAAACCAGGTCTACCAATAAAAGAGATCAACTATTTTCTATATTTTTGAAGATGGATTGAGGGCCTGATCTTCACTCTTGGAGGGCCTGATTTGGCCCCTGGGCCTTCAGTTGAATGGCCCTGCTCTCAACTGTTAGTTATGGATAAACAATACAAAACACTGATTTAATCTAAACATTGAGCTATACGTTTCTCCTCTTCCCTGTTCTTCTGCGTAACTGGTTTAGTCGTTATTCAAGTGTGTGTCTCCAAAAACAGTTTATGAAAAGCTCACGCCTCGTCTCCTCCTCCACAGTCGGCAGAGAGAGGAGCAGCCCAGGGTTTTTCTGTGTTTACCTTCACCGCGGAAGAAATGAGGATGGCTTTTATTTGGCAGAGAAAAGAAGTGAAGGGAGAAAAGGAGAGAGAGAAAGAGAGAAATGGAAGAGGAAAGAGTAGAGAGGGGCACAGAGAGAGGAGCAGAGGGGGAGAGGAGAAAAGGAGAGAGAGAAAGCGAGAAATGGAAGGGAAAAAGAGTGTAGAGAGGGGCACAGAAAGAGGAGAAAAGGAGAGAGAGAGAAAGAGAGAAATGGAAGGGAAAAAGAGAGAAGTGAGAAGCACAGAAAGAGGAGAAAAGGAGAGAGAGAAAGAGAGAGAAAGAGAGAAATGGAAGAGAAAAAGAGAGAAGTGAGAAGCACAGAGAGAGGAGAGAGAGGGAGAGAGAGAGAGGAGAGAGAGAGAAAGAGAGAAATGGAAGGGAAAAAGAGAGAAGTGAGAAGCACAGAGAGAGGAGCAGAGGGGGAGAGGAGAAAAGGAGAGAGAGAAAGAGAGAAATGGAAGGGAAAAAGAGAGAAGTGAGAAAGGAGCAGAGAAAGAGGAGAAAAGGAGAGAGAGAAAGAGAGAAATGGAAGAGGAAAAGAGAGTAGAGAGGAGCACAGAGAGCGAGAGAGAGGAGAAAGAGTGAGAAAGAGAGAAATGGAAGAGGAAAAGAGAGTAGAGAGGAGCACAGAGAGCGAGAGAGAGGAGAAAGAGAAAGAGAGAGAAAGAGAGAAATGGAAGAGGAAAAGAGAGTAGAGAGGAGCACAGAGAGCGAGAGAGAGAAAGAGAAGGAGCAGAGGGGGAGAGGAGAAAAGGAGAGAGAGAAAGAGAGAAATGGAAGAGAAAAAGAGAGTAGAGAGAAGCACAGAGAGCGAGAGAGAGGAGAAAGAGAGAGAAAGAGAGAAATGGCAGGGAAAAACAGAAGCGAGAAGCACGGAAAGAGGAGCAGAGGGGGAGAGGAGAAAAAGAGAGAGAGAAAGAGAGAAGTGGAAGAGGAAAAGAGAGTAGAGAGAAGCACAGAGAGCGAGAGAGAGAAAGAGAAGGAGCAGAGGGGGAGAAAGAGAAAAGAATTAGAAAGAAAGAGAAAGCTAAGAGAGGTAGGGAGAGAGAGAGAAGCATAGAGTAAAAGGAAGATAGAAGAGGAAGAGGGTGAGGAAGAGAACTAGAAGGAAAGAGAAAACTATAGAGGGGACACAGAGAGGAGTAAGAGAGAGACAGAAAGGGGGAAAAGAGGGGTAGATGAAGGTAAAAGGAGAGGGAGAGAGAAGGAATGAGAGGGAGGGAGAGAGAGAGAAAGGGAAGAGATAGAGGGAGGCTAAGGGAGAAAGAGGAGTAATGGGCAGGGAGAAAAAGACAGGTGGAGCAGAGGGGAAGAATGATAAAAGGAGAGAGGGAGGGTGGAGAGAGAGAAAAGAGAGAGTAAGAGAGAAGACGAGACAAAGGAAAGAGACTGGCTGTGAGAGGGAAAGAGAAAGAGAGAATAGAGAGAAGAGACGAGAGAGGGAGAAAGAAGTGAGGGATGAAGAGAGGAAAAGCGAGATAAGTGACAGTATTCAGGGTGAGGAAGAGAGGGGGGGTAACAGAGAAAGAGGGAACTAGAAGGAAAGAGAACGCTAACGAGACAGAGAGGGAGAAAAGAGAAGAGACAGGGAATAGAGGACACAGAGGAATAGAGGGAGGAAGGGGAAGAGAGAGCAGAGGGGAAGAATGATAAAAGGAGAGAGAGAAGGGAACAACAAGGAGAGAAAGAAAAGAAAGACAATGGCCAAGAGAGGAGTAAAGAGGAGAGAGACAGAGTGATATTTAGAAGTAAAGAGAAAGGTAAAGAGAGATGTGGGGAGAGAGAGAGAGGAGAGAGTGGGAGAGAAAGTGGGAGAAAGCGAGAGAGGAGACAGCATTCATAGCATTTACGCAAAGTTTGAGAAGTTGTGTGCCAGGAGAGCTGCAGCAGCGTTGGAGCGAAACCGATATACGTTAATTGGAAGGAAATCTGACAGCTCTGGGGGAGAGATGAGGCACGAAAGAGAAGAGAGAGGGAGGGAGAGAGAGAGGGAGATGGGGGGAGTTAGTACGGAGTATAGTGAGAGAGAGAGAGAGAGGAGTTCGAGAGGGAAAGAAGTGAGGAATGAGAGAGAACTGGGGAAGAGAGAGAGTTAAAAAAGATACAGGGAGGGAAAGGGAGAGAAAATGAGGAGTAGAGGAGGGTGAGAGATGGAGAAAGGGAGAGAGAAAAGTGTAGAGTAGATTGAGGGGAGAGAGGTGGGGAGAAAGAGAAGGAAGGAATGAGAGAAAAGGGGAGTGAAAAGAGGAGAGGAGAGTCAAAAAGGAGCAAGGGAAAGAGAGAGAAGGTTAAGACGGAAAGAGAAGAAAGTGAGAAAGACAAAACGGGGGAAAGAAGAAGGAGGGCGAGGAAGGGAGAGGAAAGGGGGCGAGACTACGGGAGAGAGGGGGAGAGAGAAAGATGGGAGGGTGAGGAGGAAAGAGGAGATGGAGAGTCAAAGCGATAGAGACAGGGAGAGAAAGCAAGAAAGGGAGAGGTGGAGATTAAAGAGCAGCTTAGGGAGGGGTGAGGTGAGGGAGAAAGGGAGGGGATGAGAGAATCAAAAAGACAGGAAGAGAAAGCAAGGAAGGGTGAGAGGAGAGAGAAAGGACGAGAGGAATGAGAGAAGTGAAGAAGACAGAGGAAGGGAATGAGGGAGAGAGAGAGGAGAGTAGGAACATGAGGAACACATGAGGGGAGGGAGAGGGGGAGGAGGTAGAGAGAGAAAGACACAGGTAGAGAGACAGAGAAGGAGGTATAAACATGGACAGCTCTTCTGAAGAAACGTGCCTGCTCTCATTACATATGCACTGTTTGTGATGGAAGCACTTTGTACACAGAGAGGGGGAGAGAGAGGGGGGAGAGAGAGGGGGGGAGGAAGAGAGAGAGAATCAAAATAGTGTCAGATAATAGGATTCAGCGTTGATGTTAGCAGAGTAATAATGACAAAACATTAACATTGTCAAATATCTACATTAGTGGTACATTATGGGACTGGTGGATGTTATGGGCCCTTTAAAGTCTGTAAACAAAAACATCCTAAATTCAGAACGGAGGCAAAAGTGAAATGTAACATAATGGGATTTTGTTAAATGTAAAGCACTCAGACACATGTGAGTGACACCAGAGCTGCTTTAAACACATTTACTATTGTATTTTACATTATGTTTTAGGAAATTATGATAAACTCTTTGCATTTTTGATGAAGGAACAATCCAGATTTATGGGTTTTACTGGAAAAATATAATTTTTCATTTTATCTAGAGATATATTAGATACTATTCACCTTATTCTGCCCCGCCCACTTTTGTTGTAAACGCACTTCCGTTTGACGAGAACTCCGTTAAAGCTAATGACGAACGAGGGAAAAGTCTCGCCGCTAAAATGTTACATAAAGTAGATTGATTTGTGTAAAATGTTTAATGAACACGAGCAACAACAAGTCACAACGCTCCGATTTCCTGGTCAGTCTGAAAACGTCTTTTTAGTCCATGTAGAACTTATTTTCTGTTAAGCTCGTCTGCTCCATGTGAACTACAACGGAAACAAGACGGCAGCGCGTACGGCAACTTCCGGAATAAGGTGAATACCATAAATGAGATTCTTTTGAAGCTAAAATACAATTTTAAGGCTAGAAAATTGAATTTTGTCCATTGTTTGTTATAGAAAAGCAAACTGACTGACCTTTCTACTCTGGAAATTCAAATGTGTTGCTTTTTTCCTACATAAACACTTAAAACCAGAAGAATTTAGATCTAATTCGAGAGAATCATAAAATGTAGTCAATTTTGCCTCCAGTCGCCTCCATTCT
Organism: Rhinogobius similis; assembly: GCA_019453435.1. Taxonomy (NCBI): domain Eukaryota; kingdom Metazoa; phylum Chordata; class Actinopteri; order Gobiiformes; family Gobiidae; genus Rhinogobius; species Rhinogobius similis. The sequence continues at coordinate 35,124,587 of CM033626.1, forward strand.
GCAATTTTGATGACGTCACATTTTAAAGAGTTTATAGAGCTGCTCATCATGTGACTAAATTGGTTGAGGTCGTCATTACGTCAGAGAAGACGGAGAGGGAATGAAGGCTGACATGTGTCTTTGTCATTAAATTAAGCTGTAAAAACAACACACCTTAAAACAAATCATAATACACATTAGCGATCCTTACGTGTCACAGGTGTAACACCAACAAGACTAAACCAGGACTAACCTAAACCAGGTCTAAACCAGGACTAACCTAAACCAGGTCTAAACCAGGACTAACCTAAACCAGGACTAAACCAGGAATAAACCAGGTCTTAACCATGTTCTAACAATATTCCTTCATCAAAAACATACCTGAAGTAACATTCATTTGTATCCACTCTGTTTTAAGGAATGTTCATCAGAAAATCAAGCGTCGATCACAATTCCTACAAACTCCCTCGATCCGGGACATATTTTTGGATCATCTATGTCACTTATCAGAGAATCTTCTGCAGTTTTAAGTCCTTAAATCATCGCTAAACTCGCTCTGAGCATTTCTGCCTCTAAACATAACAGCAAATCTGCATCATAGTGTCTTTTCAGCGCTAACTTCACTAGATTGTATACTGAGCTGGTGCCATCTGCTGGCTGGATGCATTCAGTAAGTGTAATTTCATACTGGCTCATAAAAAAGTAATGAGATGGCACATTTAAGGTACTCAAGAGCATGTTTAGAGGCTAATAACGATATGAGAAATGCAGAATATTTTTCCTTTAAGTTGAACGTGATAAAAATCCATGTTTTTTAAGGTACTTGAAGCAGAAAAACATGTAATGAAATAAATACAGACATAAGTTATGTTCACCACACTGTAATTCAGGCACTGACCTTTACTTTTGCGGAGAAGTAACAACTAACAACTACAACTAAGTACATTTTTGAAGGAACTTGCCCAACCCTGACCGTGAGGCGTCGTCAGCGTGCTCTTTTGCCCGACATCCACACGTCGACCTTTGCGTTTGCAGATTGTGTACTGGCGCTAACAGGAAACACCACGCACCTCCGTCTCTGGATGTTTGTGTGTTTGTTAAGCCCCACATGCACACAACACTTGGCAGCTCCCGTGGCTCGTTTTAAAAGCGAGGAAAATCATCACTGAGCCCTGCACCGGATCCCTGTGCCAATTTGTTCTCATCACTCACACAAATATTGAGCATGACCTACTTGAAATATTAATAGAAAACATTGCTGCTTTCAGAGGCCAATGCTGTGTCTTAAAATGAGCTAAAAGTGGGATTGGTTGGTGCTGAAATATTTAAGCGTGATTTTTCATCTCTGTTCCTTTAAGATGAGACGCTGCAGGTGAAAAGGAAAAAATCTTAAATTTAAAGATATCGAGTTGTAACTTCCCCTGTAGTTTACTCACATAAATGTAAAAAAAAAATGTATAAAAAAGAAATTACAAGTTTTTCATCATGTCATGTTTTTATGTAGAAATGAGGCATTTTATGTGTAAAAATGGCCAAAATTGCACATATTTGAGACATTTCAATCTGAAAACTGGACAGAACCAGGTTTAAATTTCTTGGTTCATTTTTTACACACATTAGTTCTTTTATTTTTATTTTTTTTTTTTTGTATATAATCAGTTTTAGAATTAGATATAAAAATCCTTCTGTACATTCTCTGATTGGCCGTGCTTGGGTGGAGTATCACTTTGCAGTCTGAAAAAAGTTGTTCTAAAGCTATGCATATGCCATAAAGGAAAACCATTCTGCATTTTTCATATTGCTGTTAGATTTAAAAAACATGCTCTTGAGTGCCTTAAATTAAATCTCATGTTCAAAAAAACAAAACAAAAAAACGTATTAATTCTATGACCTGTGTTATCAGTCACTAAATGACACTTACTGAGTGCATCCAGCCAGCAGATGGCGCCAGCACTTTATATAGAATCTAGTGAAATTACCGCTGAAAATACGTCATTGTGTGGATTTGCTGCAGCAGTTTAAGAACAAATAACAGCGGAAGATTCTCTGATGAGTGATGTATGAAGTCTGAAAATACGTCAAAAAATCCCTGAAGTTTAGCAGGAAGTGTGTTTGATGCTCAGATTTTCGAAAAAAACATTCCTCAAAACAGCGTGAATGCAACTGAATGCTACTTCAGGTGTGTTTTTGATGACGGAACATTGTTAGAACATGGTTTAAAGCTAAAAAAAAAAAGTCACAGTTGCAGAAAATATGTTAAAATGAATGCAAACGATGTGCTAGAAGGTTTGTGAGAGCTTGGAACTAGTTAGATAGATTTCAAAGCAAAACTAAGTAACTTCATTGACAGAGCTCCCCTACAGCTGTCATGTGAAAATACACTGCTAGTGAAAAGACGCAAATGCTTTTTTTCTTCTTTTTTTTTTTTTAAATAGGGAAGTATAATCACACAAAAACATTTCACATTGTCAAATATTTTAGAAAGAGCCAAGCTTTCTCAGTATTGTTGTCTTCTGTTCGATGCCGACAAATGTTGCAAGGATGGTTTTCTGCCCAGAGACAGCAGGGGGCGCTTCAAACGGCCCGAAAATACATTTGCAACCACCACACCAATGTTTAATAAGGTTAAAATATTACTGCTTTAATACCTACTTCCAGTTTTACAGTGTGGAAATCAGGGAATTCAGCTGTCATTTGTGTAAGGGAGAGCAACGGATATCATTGACCAATCAAACAAATGTAAATATGACCGAGGGCTAATTTCCATCTGCAGACCCGCTGGCAGTTTGATGTTACGGACAGATGAAACATATGTACACAAACTGTTCACAGACAGTTCATTTGTAGAGCACAATTCAGAACACAAAGTTACTTCAACGTGCTTTACAGAACACACACAATCACAATAAAAACATACAGCTGGACAAAAACAAGTGTTATTTTAGTGCAAGCTTTCAACAATAACATGTTACAGGAAAAATGTTCTGCACTTTTCACTTTTCTTTTTGTCATTAGCCTTTAAACTTGCTCTTGAGTACCTTAAATTGTCCATCTCATGTTTAGTAACAAAAGAAACATCATTATTGCAAAGGAAACACTGGTCCAAACGGGGTACGAACTACTGACCTGACAGTTGTGCTCCTGCTTTATTTTCCATACTAGTCCAAAATGTCATAAAATGTTCACCTTTAAAGGGCCTATGACAGGTTGAACTACTCAATTCACTAAAATGCAGTTCAGATAAATATATTTCAATTTCTGCTAGAATCTTCACAAATTTTACCCCAGTTTAGCTATTTTTTTAGGTTTTTAATTTTACTTCCTAGTTGTAAAGTATGACATCACACTAGGAAATTACCATAGCAACCACGCTGTACACTGGACAAAACTCATCTAGTGTCACAGATTTTGTTCATTTGACAAAGAGAAATACATGTGAACACCTTTATTTTGTTGAATCAATGTTCAAAATGTCAAAAAGCTATCTTATTTTGTGTTAATTATTCATGACCTTTGTCTCCCCAGTGTGATGTCATCAGTTTGTTTACTTCCTGTAATTTTCAACAGATGTTTCGACTTTTCTCCACAAACAGTGACCTGTTTGGTGTAAAACTACAATTTATATTCACAAGAGTTATGAATACACTGAATAAAGTCAAAATTAGAAAATCATAAAAACCCGTCATATGCACTTTAATGCCATTGAGTGTCATCGTTTGAGTCAAATATCCTTTTCTACGACCCATTTTAACGTTGGTATTTTCAACTGCAGTTTCATTCCCAATCCTCATGTCCCAAGCGCTTTGTCGTTGCGTAATCAACCTTTGAAAATACGAGAATTAGCTTTGTTTTATTTCCACGCACTGTCGCTGTTTACACTGTTTTGTGAGATGTTCAATTACTGTTTTTTTGTCTCAGAACGAAAAAAGAAGGAAAAAACTACAAAGAAATGTGCTCTCACCGTGACAGGAAGCCTCTCTTCACATTTGCATTCACTACTCCTGTCTCCGGAGGATTACTTTATCTTCTCCACACATCATGTCTCTAAAATCTATAGTAAATCCGGGGGCGCTGGTGTAAACATGAAACGGACACTCCCAGACAGCGGAGTGGGGAGGAGAGTGGCGTGATTAGGAGCCCATTTTGAACAAACAGCTCGGCGATGGCGCACACCGGAGCCAGAGATGAAAGCCTGCAGTTAAATGACCCAAAGTGGCTCTGAAAGGGCTTTGATGTGAGGTTTTTGGGGACTTATTAGAGGGACACAGAGGCAGTGTGTGGCAGGACGTGCTCTTCTGTGGCAGCGGGGAGGACGCAGGGACACAGGCCGATGGTGGTTAGGACTGTTAGTGAAAAAGGACTCCAAATATGTATCTAATCCTCCTTGTACTGTAGTTTTTATTTATTGTTGTGTACAAGTGTGTAATTTGACTGAGCGTGAGTGAGTATATTTGGAAAGTTCATCCTGTGTTCATTCTGTCTTCTAGTTAATATTCATTTGTGAGTTTCCTCTAATCTTTCTTTCCCTCTGCCATTGAACACTTTATAACACCTGCCACGTTAACACTATATTATATAAGAACTATCTATTTTCACTGCCACATTTGCACATTTGCACTGTCTGCCAACTGTACATTTCTGTATATAGTCCTAGTCTATCTTAGTCTATTTTATTCTTAATTTTATGCATGCCTCTTTTATATATTTTATTCATTGTTTTATGTTTGTGAATTTTGATCACTGACAATGGAAATAAACCGTTTCTGATTCTGATAAGATAGTTGTAAAAAAGCTCATTTACCTGACAGGTTTCGTCTGATGGATGTGACGTGTCTCTGATCAGACGTTGTTTCCAGATGTGTTCAGTTTGACAGATCTATCAAACTGACCACTGCCCCCTGGTGGTCTCTGGAGAAGTGAGTCCCATGTGTGAGGCAAAGGAAATGACCCCTCGTCTCTGTTGATGGTCCGTGTGCTTCCTGATTTCAAAAGCCTCTCGTATCCATCTTTTGTACTTGTGTTCATTAGTTTTTACTATTTTTTTTGCGCTGTCCCAGTCCATGACGTGGTTTCTCTTTTGCAGCAGTCAGATATTGCAGATTTGAGATTTTCCTGTGTTGCTTTCTTTTTCTGATCTTGTTAGCAGTCCCTGTGTTTCCTTTTCACACTCTTTCTGGTGTTCCTTTTTTCTTGAGTTGAATGTTCTCCCCCTTTGCATGGAATCTCGTAGATATATTGCACTTCTTCTGCGGTTGGATACTGTCCTTAGGGTGTGAGAGAGGTAATATTAAAAGACAACCTAGAGGTATTATCACGTGGTTCTGAGAAAGTATCTCCTGATCCCATGAAACTCTCCTACATTCTGAGTTTATCGAGAGACAGGAGGTTTCTATAAGTTAAAGTGCCTCTGACAGGTTGGACTACTCATATACCGAAAATACAGGTCAGATAAATATATTGAAAGTTTTGCTAAAAATAATTATACATTTTATCACTTTTAGCTATTTTTTAGTTTTGTAACATCACTTCCTGATTGTAAATGATGACATCACACTAGGAAATTACAACTAAAACTTGGATAATGTAAGAGATTTTTTTTTGTCCCACAAATCAAAATATATATGAACACCTTTATTTTGTTGAATTAATGTTTTAAGGGTAAAATAAGTTGTTTATTTTGGGTAAATTATGCAAAACCTTTGGATAGAATGAGTCTCCCCAGTGTGATGTCATCAGTTTTTTACTTCCTATAGCTTTAAACGGATTTTTCAGCTTTTCATCTCAAACCGTGACTTGATCGGTGTAAAACGATAACTTTATGTACAATACGTATTAATACACCAAATAAAATCAAAATTAGAAAATTGTTCAAACCTGTCATACGCACTTTAATAATGTTCATCTTGTCTTGTCTTTAATCAGAATAATCGTTGCTTCTTCTATATCAGACAATAGGTATGAGATATAATGACCTTCACATGACTTCAGCGGTAACTTCCAGCTTCGTCAGAGGTTTTCATGTACGTTTTCTGCTCCTCATTCCTCACATCAACTTCACTGCAGAGCTTCTGTTGGTCACATGTCTGAGAGTTGTGCCAAATGCATGCGTTTTAAGCCGCTGCAGCACATCCAAATTCAACAAGCTCCAGTCTGCCGCCTCTCCATGCAGGAGGGCCCCGGAGAGGAGTTGTGGAGATGATCACATCTCATTAGTGCAAGGTTCTGTGCGTCAATAAATAGTGAATGAATATTAATGTGTGGGTCCAGCGGTGCGTGGTGCGTGTTGTGTCTGTGGCCGATGTTCTGACACAAACAGGTGACAGCGTCTTGTCTGTTTGTCCTGGTACTGTGCACGTTTGCCGCACACACACGGGGAGCTGCGGGTTTGTGCGCAGCTCTGACGGAACACAGGACCTCCCGACCTGTGCTCTGGACTGTGCACAGGACTGTTCTGCCATGAGAGCGCTGCGGAGGTGCTCGGTTCACAAACTCATGCCTAAAAGATGTTCAGCTCTTTGGTAAATTGTCTGATTTTTATACAGGGCTTTTCAACCTTCAAGGCACTCAGGACTTTACATCAAGGAGCCATTCATCCATTCACACACATTCACACACCAGAACACACAGACACTGGGGGCGAGGTGGGTTAAGTGTATTTCCCAAGGACACAACGGCAGTATTCACCTGTGGGAAGTGGACGTGCTCTTCTGTGGCAGTGGGAGGACACAGGAACACAGACCGATGGGGGTTAGGATTGTTAAAGAAAAAGTACTCCGAATATGTATCTAATTCTCCTTGTACTGGAGTTTTTATTTATTATTGTGCACAAGTGAGTAATTCTACCAAGCGTGAGTGAGTATATTTGGAAAGTTAATTCTGTCTTCATGTAAATATTAACTTGTGAGTTTCTTCTAATAAGACAGTTATAAAAAAGCTATGAGCTCATTTACCTGACATGTTTCGTCTGATGGATGTGACGTGTCTCTGATCAGATGTTGTTTCCAGGTGAATCGCACCACCAACCTGTGGGCCAGTCAACCAGCGATGTTTTATGACAAGAGCGAGATTCGAACTGTCGACCTTCGCATCAGAAGCCGAACACTCTTCCAACCTCTACTGCCGATAATATGTGTGTTTAGGTTAAATTATGCAAATGAAAATGCAGTCAAATGAGAATTTATGTTTCTATTGTCGCATTTTCACTGAGTTTATTTTGTATTTCATTCAGTTGGATTACTTTAGGAATAAACTGCAGGTGCACACAGTACAGTCCACATTTTAACAGTTTGGACATCTCCGTGAAAGAGATAAAAAAAGGATCTCAGGTTTGTTTGTGCAGCTTTGAAAGGTCAATCTGTGGCTTCTTAGAGGAAAAAGGCAGAGCTTGTAAATCGATATTTGCTCGGATCACTCCCAAAACTCCACACTGAGTCTGGAATATGGCAGCCATTTTGATTACCCCAATGATTAATTAAAACTCGTATTGGCCAATCAAACGCGAGCAGGATTGATCTGAGGAGCAGCTAATCTTTCTCACTTTCACTGAAAATATCAAATCAAACCTCAGCCTCTGCACGAGGCTCTGCAGGTGAACAGGGAGAAACGGTGGATCAAACATTTGATCAATATGTCACTGCAGTAGAAGATGTTGTCATTTGTGCTTCCATAATCATGCAAACGTGTTCATTACAATATCTAACTCAGCTGACTTCTGACTTTAACCTTGTCATTATGTTATCCTCACATCAAAAACACAGCTGGAGTTTCATTCACACATGTTTGAGAATCCTCTACAAAATTCAAACCACTCTCCTTGACATACTCTGGAGGTGAGCTCAAAATCCACCACCGGTTTGTATTAATCATTTAAGTAATGAAATTAACCGACTACTGAATAAACTTCAAGGCCATCTTTTGTCTTCTGCACTAGGACTGAGTTTTAGATGAAAACTCGAGGAAATATACAGATTGAATTCCAACACATTTTCAGGAGCCTGTGCTCATGATCCTGTTTAGGAGTTTCCAACAAAAAAAGGTGAAAAACTGAAAAACAGTGTGCTAATGCTAGCTTGTGACTGAAATGTAAGTCTCAACAACACAAATCAACTCCTTTAGTTGCAACTAGTTCTTTATGTTTGTAGATTGTAATCCATTTTATAATTTGGTTAAAGAGATTAAGATGAATGTCCAAAAGTAGTAGTCTTGTATGACAGAGTTTGTGCAGCAGCCAATCATACAAACTATCTCAAGATGTCATGGTCTCCCAGATGGATGTGACTGACAGATGGATTAGCCAGATTAGTCAGAAAAACAAAGAGAACTTTTGTCATATTTGGAAAATGTATTTTCTAACCCTAAGATAAATATTGCAAAAAAGCCACACATTAATTTTCTTGACTGTTTTAGAGGTGGGACTTCTGCCTTCGACAAAAGTGTCATCTGATCAGAGTGATATGTCTCTTCACAGATCTGTCGAACTCAACACGCCTGGAACAACAGATGATACAAGAAACCTCACCCCCATCGGGTGACACCTCTGACAAACGGAAGTGTGACCACACAAACGTCAGGTAAATAAGTTTATATCTTTTTTAGCATTATTTGTCTTATTTGAAGAAGAACACAACACAAGAACGCAAGAAGCATGGTGGTTCACGTGTAAAAACAAAAGAGGAAAAATTGGTTTACACCTGATGTAATCCAAATGTAGAACTTCTCTAGGATTAGTCTTGGTTTAAACCTGGTCTAGTCCTAGATCTGCTGCTGTGATCTGCTCTAGTTCAAGTCTGGTTATTGATTGACGCCGGTTTTGTCATTACTTAACGCTACTTCAGTCCTGTTTTCACATAAAATTGTGGTGCCGTTTTTCAGACCGGCCTCAGATAATAACCCTCTGAAAAATCTGCTCCTGGAAAATATATAACAGAATAGCCCTGGCATGGAGAACATACATTGTTGTGGAATCGGTTGCTGAATGTCTCTCCTCGTCTTTACTCCAGCGCTTTAGACTGTCCTCCATTAAAGCTCACGGGCCAAATATATCTAAAGTAGTCATCGTTTTATCAAATATATCGCTCGTTCCTCCATTCCTGCCCGTTTCTCTTCTGATCCTGGACTTGGCAGATGAACCGCAGTCGTCCCGAGTCCTTGTCCACGCTCGTTCAATTTGCATTAATCCCGTGCGTGTCTCCAGCTCGTCGGTGCCAAGCCGGAGCGCCATCCTCGGTCATTACCGCGGCTCCGTCCCGTCAATGCTGCTGCCCCGTCGACTCTGTGCGGCGCTGACATGTGGCCGAGGAGAGCCGCTGATGGAGCACCACTTTGGCCGCTCGGATTCATGGCTCTGGTCGTCACGTCGGCACCTCCGGACCATCAATAAGCATCAGGGCCGGAGAAAGGACGCCGAGGCCCAGCCAAAGCTTAAAACAATGACATAACTCTCGACTTAAAACAGGAAAGATTCAAAGGCAAGAGGACGGGCAAAGACATTTAGATCAGTGGTTCACGACCTTTTTTGTCTGGAGTGCACCTTAACTTAATAACCTGGTCTACTAAAGTGGGTTATTGTCAATTATTGCTGTTGTATGTTCTGGTTTTAAATGGATTTATTTCAAAAGTCCAACAAAAAGTAACAAAATTACTACAAATTAAATTCTATATTTCACTGTTTCAGACAACATGATGTCTGGATTCATGGCTCTGGTCGGCAGTAGCTCAGTTGGCAGAGAGGTTGTCTTGACCCACAGGTTAGCGGTGCAATTGCTCCCGCAGGTGAATACTACCGTTGTGTCCTTGGGCAAGACACTTAACCCGCCTCGTCCCCTGTGTCTGTGTACTCTGGTGTGTGAATGTGTGAGTGAATGGGTGAATGGTTCCTTGATGTAAAGAGCTTTGAGTGCCTCAAAGGTGGAAAAGCGATACATAAATGTGTGACCATTTACCATAGTGTTTAGGTGTTAAAGATGTATTGTGTAGTTTTTCTTTTTGGAGGGGTCTGCCAGCTGCAAGTCTCCAGGAAAATGTAATTGTAATGTAATGGCAGTTTGGCATTAAACTGCTCCATCTCTGTGAAGCAGAGGTGTGGACTTGCAAGACTTGGACTTGAGTGTGACTGGAGTCAGTATTTTGATGACTTAAGTTGAGACCTAAAATTAATAAAATGGGATCGTGATAAAATTGACTAAGACTTGGGACTTGACTTGGACTTGAAGCCAGTGACTCCAGACTCGACTTGGACTTGGAGCCTTTTGACTTGAGACGACTGGGCTTTATTAAAAGAAGAACCAATCACAAACATAATATAAATTGCACACATATCGGCTGTTTTTTTTTTGTTTTTAGATATCAGGTACAATGTAGGTACAATGAACTGGACTTGGTGCCAAACACTTGAGTCGTACTTAAGACAA